>JAOPHQ010004318.1:0-117524 GCA_030340625.1 Merluccius polli | reverse complement strand
CATACAACATGCAATTAAAAGCGTAACCACTTCTTAAGCATTTTATTTTATTCTATTCATTTTGTGCTTTTGCAGCGTGCACTTGCACGGCAAAACTATTTCCACTGGAAATCACACGCCACGGGGTCCCGCCGCTGCAACGCTGCACGTCCATGCCCACAACAATGCAACTAGCATGCTACGTGTGCAAACTGCTGCTGTGTGTGTGTACGTGTACAGCACGCACGCACGCACGCACACACAAACAAACACGCACACAGCACCAAGTCAATGTGTTTTTTTTTTTTTAGCAGATAACAATGAAAAAGCGCGCGCATATACACCCCCCCCCCCCCCTTGAGTACCCTTACCGTACGAGTTGGAAGCTAGCCACGCGACACGGCTCGCCGCGCCTAGCCTAGCACGCTAGCGCCTAGCCTAGCACGCTAGCACAAGCGCGTTACGTTATCCGTTACGTTACCTGGGGTCCTCGAACTCGATGAAGGCGAACGGCGGGCCGCCGCGCCGGTTCTTCAGGTCGATGTCGCGGATGGCGCCGTACTTGTAGAAGACGTCCTCCACGTCCTTGGTGCGGATGTCCGGCGGCAGGTTGCCCACGTAGATGCGGCAGTCGTTGTTCCCCGCGGGGCCTCGCACTACGCCCCCACATTGCGCTCTCCAGCTAGCTAGCTAGCCTAGCCGCCTAGCTCTAAGTACTACTACTACACACACACCCCCCTCTCTCCCCTCCTCCCCCCCCAAACAAAAAATATTAATATATATATATATTTAAAAAAAGAAGCTAAGCTGATTTGTTGTTATCTGGCGGGGCGCGCGAGCGAATGCTACTGTTAATGCTACTGCTAATAATACCGGTAATAATAATAAATATAATAATAATGTGGCGCGCGGGGGTCGGATCAGATCGCGGTCTTTTCGATCGCAACCGCAGCAGCAGAACGAGACGGAAGCGAACCACCGCACGCGTCTCTCGACGTTTTTACTACGAAGAAGAAGAGAGAAGAAGAGAAGAGTAGGCCGATCCTCCTCCCGCCGCCGCGCGCTGCCTGCCCGCTTCCCGTTCAGTAACCGCGGCGTCTTCTTCTTCTTCTTCTTCTTCTTGGAGTTCATGAATTCCGGACGTGGCTTGTGGTGGGAGGAGGGGGGGAGGGGGGGTGGGGGGGGTGAGCGCTTCCGCCGAACATAGTAGTTTCACTAATTGGGAGAGGTGCTGTTGGCAATTAAGGCGTCTCGTTGGTTCAGAGGGCGGGTGCTGTGTGATTGTTTATCACAATGTAGTTAAAGGAGTGCAATAAAGTAGTAGTAGAAAATAGTTATTATATTAGTAGTATAAAATAGTTATTATATAGTGGTATAAAAATAGTTATTATATAGTGGTATAAAATAGTTATTATATAGTGGTATAAAATAGTTATTATATAGTGGGTAGAAAAATAGTTATTATATAGTGGTAGAACATAGTTATTATATATTAATTCATTCAGAGAACGTCAATGCTTTTCATGTAGGCCCACTATTTCTCAAACTGTCGACCGGGATTATTTTGCCTAAATACACGTGTCTTTGTAATTAAAAGTCCTCCACACACAGGGGAATGTATACTTTTGGTAAAACACTATAAACATTATAAACATTATAAACCATGGTGTTTAGTCTCAGCATTATTCATGTACGCGACCCAGCAACCAATAATACACAGCTGTATAATGTTAGTCAATTTCTTTATTGTTTTGTTGGTCAGGTGCACATGGATATCATCAATTATATTAAGCTTGCAAAATCTGCTAAATATTTAACCGCGTCCAGTTCCATAAATTAAATAGTTACGATACACAAATAATCCACAACAAGACAGTTGTGGCACCATTGCATTATCAGTGGTTGCTATTTCCCTACATTATTTAGATCTACACTATAATGTTATGGATGTAAAAAGGGTAAACTATTCATAACGCCACATTTATATCCATACAATAGTCATCAGGAAAATATAATTATGATCATGCATGCTTTTCAGACCACACAACCAAATGGGAAAATCAAGAGCCTAATTCTCATTGTCCTTGGATCACAATCTAAAAACATCAATGTCAGTTTTCATCAAACCATCGGTGGCCAGTGTGAGCCGCGCTATTCGCTAAAGTATGGAAACAACTAAAGTGCCACAGTGAAACATCTTGTTGAATAGTTTACAGGGTGGGCGGCGGTTGGCCATGGCAGCAGTGTGGTAGTGTGGCGAAACAACATGGCGGTGTTTCCCGGCGGCTCAGTACGCGTGACTGGGCCCGTACAGGTGCTGTCCGCGCTCGCCGCCGTTTTCTCCACCGGTATACTTCCCCTGACACGCCAAACTGTTCACCTACGGGCAGAAAACACACAATACCCACACGTGTCACAAATATCGATCGGCAACGCTCACACCGTCTCAGGTAGACGATATCTGCAGCTATATTTACTATAGAGCGGTGCGGGAATGAGTCTTAAAACCCGGAAATCCTTTAGCATTTTGGCACTTCCGGTTCCCTCGTCTCGAAGTCAACAGGTTTTCTGAATGGGTTTTTGGTTAGACGCCTGAAATAAGGTCTGTGGTTTTAACACAAGCTTAAAGAAGCACTATGCAACTCGTTTATCAAAAATAACCTTAACCATGCAGGTTGAGAGTCGTTCTGATCGTTCTACAACACTTTCTGGGTTGTTTGGTGGGTGTTTCATCTCCCCCTGTTGGGTCCCCGCGGAAAAACAGAACATGCAACTTCATGTGGCCGTCCCGGCCACTTACGGATGTGACGCAGCGGAAGTATCCAATCGCGCCTCGAAAATGTAGTCAGATTGTAGTTTCACTGCTTTACGGTAGACCTGGGCGGGGGTGCCAAACATGGGTCCGGCTGAATATAGAGAGTCAGTTGCAAGGCAATTCTGGATCAATCGACAAATCCACTACGGATCCATCAAGACCCAAGAGGGGAAGGTCGGAGGAATCGAAGAATAAGAGAAAGGATTCTGATAAACAAAGAAACCAGACACGAGTGAACATAGGGCGAGCTTATGCGGAATGGCGTCAACTGAGAGACTCGGAAGAATGCAAAACGGACGCCGACTTGGCTGTCTTGCTGCTGAAATTGTAAGTAGCCTACCCTTGGGTGAACTTCGTGTTTGTAATGTGGTTTGAGAGTCTGTTGAACAATGTGTTTTGCTCGACCGTTTTATTGTGAGCCCTGTATGTGTTTCGCTTGGTTGCTTCATGGCTAGCTTGCTAGCTAGTGAGGGTTTATCCTAGCAGTGACTTGCTACCACACATGTTTGTTTGCGGTCCGAATCCAGGTTCTCGTTGTGTATTACTATTTATTTATCGAAGTGGGGGGTGGGGGGCGTTGTCAATGAGTTTTTACGACAGTGTTGTAGGCCTATTCCGAAGCTGCAGGGGGAGCTCTATAGTGAGAAATGCGAGCCCAATTCCGGCGAAAACCCAGAAACAGCGGAGGAATAACCGAGTTGCATAGCGCACCTTTAAGAGATGGACACCTTTTGGTCTATGACATAAGATACGTCAGTAAATACCCCAGTCGTGAATTTTGAAGCTTTTACGTGTCTTAAAAAACTTCTGGCGATTGCATTTACGCTTCAAAAATCATAAAAGTAGTGTTCCTTGGTGAATATTATCTTGCTTAACAAAACATGTGAGTATCATCAACTTTTGTTTGCCACAGAGCTTATTTTCTGCAATAATGCAAAATCCAATGGGAAAAACCCCATTGGCTTGTTGTCATGGGAACGCAGGGCGACGCTAACTTCCGGGTTGGCCTACAAAAATACGTCAGCCCTGCACCGCTCTATTAAGCTTTTATCCAAAGCAACTTACAGTACATTGACATAGGCCATATACATGTCATCATCGCGCATGTCGTACATCTCTTGCTTTTGGGACGCCTACAGGTAGACTGTGGACGTGGGGGGGGGGGGGGTCTAAACCCGCCGCCTTTTGGCTGGGAGAACCCGAGCCGCTACTACACTACGCTGCCTCCCGGCTGAAGCCAGACGGTGACACCTGCCTCTGCCCTCTTGATGAACTGCTCCGTGGCGGCGTTCTGGTTCTCCTTGTGGCCCCCGCCAGGTGCGCAGGGCGGACGCCTGCAGCGCGCGGCCGTACGAGAAGCTCAGGATCCAGGGCTTGGCCAGGGGGCAGGTGTTGATGGCGTTGAGGTTCACAGAGGCCTCCTCCTCGCTCTGCCCTCCCGAGAGGAAAGCCACTCCTGGGAAAGAGGGACAAAATGGGGAAATACATTACTTTACGGCGAAATATAATAACACAAAGGAGTCTTTGTTTAGTTGTGGGTTTCCCTCTAGGGGGGGGGGGGGGGGGGGGGGGGTGATGCCGACCTGTCACGGCCGGCGGAACGGTGCGGCGCAGGGCGGTGACGGTCGCCATGGCGACCTCCTCTGGGCTGTATTTGGTGGAGCAGGCGTGTCCGGGGGTGACCATGTTGGGTTTGAGCAGGGTGCCCTCCAGGTACACGTGGTGGTCGGACATGGCCTTGTAGACCGCAGCCAGGACCTGGAACACAAACACACTGAACATGGCAGCGCTGCAGCGGACTTGGACTTGGACTGCTTATCCCTCGGTGTCACACAGTACCGGTATCCGCGTTAGAGTTTAAAGTGTATAGTGCTCAAGTATTTTTTTCTTTTGATGTTACTATTTGTGTTAGTGTTCAAACGTTTTCTCTTCTCTTGGCATTTTCTGTCTGACTTGCCGTTTGGGAGCTGCTGTGACAAACACAATTTCCCTAATAAATTATTTCTGATTCTGATTCTGAGAGAAGATGAGCAGAACGTGAAGGGAGCCTACCTTCTCAGTGACATACTGGCAACGCTTCAGGTCATGATCTCCGTCGGGCAACAGCTCCGGCTCGATGATGGGCACTATTCCATGCTGCGAGGAGAGGAAAAGCACATGTATGAGGATGACGATCGTTTGCTCTAGTACCGTCCCTCTAGCTTTCTACCCGAGCTAAACCGCTGCGGGATATATTAGTGAGTACTCCTCACCTGCTGGCAGATGCTGCAGTAACGGGCCAGGACGTTAGCATTGTCTTCGATGGCCAAGCGGGACGGGTTGGTGTCGCTGATCTTGAGCACGCAGCGCCACTTGGCGAAGGAGGCGCCGTCTTTTTTATACTGAGCACAGCGCTCAGACAGCCCGTCCAGGCCTGGAGAGAGAGGGGAAACACGAGAGACATTTAAACAACGTGTGTCTCTGGTGTATTAGAGATAATATCATCATCTGGAAGGAAGAAAGAAAGATTGAAACAAGAAAAACAGACACACAAAAAAACACATGAATAAATGTAATGTTACCCTGTGTGGTGGTTTCCCCCACTAGTGCCAGCCAATGGAACAACACCCTTGTCCACCTGAGAACAAAAGGATAGTTATATATATATATATATATATATATATATATATATATATATATATATATATATATATATATATATGTATATATATATATATATATATATATAGACTGTATATATATTAAACTTTTATTTTGTTGTTTATTTATTCCAGTGACTGTTTTGTTTAAATGTATTGTCATAGACTTTTATTTTCCTTTAACCACCATTAAAAAAAGAGGAAATAATTTCCCCTTAACAAAGGTCCCCTATTAGGCAAGGCAGCTTTATTTTTATAGCGTATTTCATACACGATGGCAACTCAATGCGCTTTACATAAAACAAACATTTAACAGTAAGAATTGAAATAAAAAAATAAAATAAAAACAACTACAGAAGAATAGAAAGAGAAATAAATAAAATACTATAATAGAGCAGCATAAAATAATGATTTAAAAGGGCAGTGCAAATGAAAGATTAAAATTTAAAGTGCTTTGAATGAGTCATAAGCACAGGAGAAGAGAAGTGTTTTTAACCTGGATTTAAAAATGTTCACAGTTGGGGCTGATTTCAGTTCAGCTGGTAGTTTATTCCTTCCTATTAGCCATTACTGTATTTTTACTGTATTCACAGTAAAAAAAAAAGCCTCAACTTTAACCCAACCCAACAGTGTGTGTGTGTGTGTGTGTGTGTGTGTGTGTGTGTGTGTGTGTGTGTGTGTATGTGCGTGTGCGTGTGCGTGTGTGCGTGTGTGTGTGCGTGTGCGTACCTTGACACCGATCATGATGCCCCGGTCCCTGATCATCTTGACAAAGGGCACGCCGCTGTCAGAGTGCTGGTACAGCGTCTCGTGGAAGAAGATCACTCCGCCGATGCAGCCGTTGATGCGCTCGTCGGCGCTGAACAGAATCTGCCGGTACTGGCGCCGGTTGTCCTCCGTGTTTTCCACTCCCACCTGGGCCAGCCGCTTGGCCATGCTGCCTGTTGGGACAGAGACACCGGATCAACCCCCCTCCCATGGAAGACTCTTCATGAGATCACCTCAGACTGTCCACACTGAATCGTCTCACACTGCTGTTTCACTTTTGGGGGACACACTCTTTTGTTGAATGACATTCAATAAGGCAGACAGTGGAAGTCATTATCCAAAGTGACCCACAGTGTCTGCTAAATGACTCAATATGTGAAGTTGATCGAAAGAGTGTGTCTTTGTGAATTGTGTGAATTGAGATTCATGCCACAAAGGATCAGACTGTGGAGGACACAGGGGATCGAACCCCACTGCCCTCCGGATGGGAGTCGACCGCTCCAGCTCGGCTCTACGCCCCCCTGCCCACTGTGCTACATTGAGTTTCCATGTAATACTGAAATATACGTGTTGTGCTACGGGGACTTTTACAGACCGACGGACTCATCGGCAGCCAGGATGCCCTTCCCTGGAGCGACGATGCGGAGCGCCGTGTCATGGAGGTCCTTCTTCTGCGCGGCAGACAGCGCAGGGAACTGGTGCGTCATGCTGAGCAGACGGCCGCACAATCTGCGCTAGGAAACACAGAAAAAGTTTAGCATGGAGGAGTGTGATGGTGAATGATGTAAGGGATGATGTACAGCGAGCCGGACAGTAGCGCAAAATAAACCCCGACAGGGATGCAGAACCCCGACATGAACGGCTAGTTACAAAATAAATCATAATTTGACACAAAATATAAAAACAAAAAATGATTTTATTGATTTAAAAATGATTCCGATAAAAAAAATAGTTTGTTAGATTCTATGGTTGGTAATAGCGTCCGTAGCAACGGTCCGTTATTCAGAAGTATGTGTGCTGTTTGCTCACACAGCTAACCCATATGCTGCGATGATAAAACAGGTTCAGCTACATACATACATACATACATACATACATACATACATACATGGAATACAATTCACTTATAAGCATGTTGATATTAAAACAATGTCCCATGGTTTATTTCGTATAATTAAAGGCAATACATAACATTAGTTACTGAATATGAATCTTACTTAAACCTTATTATCATACTTAAACCTTAAACGTATGAACTAGTAAAGTAGCAATAAAAAGTTTTTCCCAAATGGATTCATTATTTGAAATCATAAAATTATATTATTTTGCCTTGGCTTGGGAGCAAAGTCATTGCTTGTACAAAATTAAGGATAAAATTAAGGATATAAAAAAAAAAGTATTTGTATATCCAAAAGGTGTCACTGAGTTTCGGCCGCTGTAAAATGTTTTATTGCAACTCCCGAAAGCATAACATAGAAAATAAATCACAGTTATCCATTATAAACTTTTAACTCATAAAATAGTAGTGTATCTGTCTATTAGTTTGAATGACTTAAAGGTCCATTGAATAAACAAACTAAACAAACAACGGTTTCCAGTACATGAAAATAATGTTAAAGAGTAAACGGTCTTACCAGACTGTCAGAGTTGATCGGTGGCGTGGGCTGATGAGAGGACACTGGCGCAGGCTCCTGGCAGATGTAGTTTGTATCCACGGTAACTGTGTCAGACCCCACAAGCCGACGCCCCTGGGCGGGGTTACACACCCGCGTTACACCCACATTACGTAATACAGATTTCAGAAATGAGGATACACACGGCATTTGGTGGACGCTTTTATCCAAAGCCATGTCTTACAATACCGGGAGTGCAAACATTTTTAGCTTGGGTGGTCCCAGTGGGAATCGAACCCCTAACCCTTGCAATGTTACTACCATGCTCACCAGTTGAGCCAGGACCATAGGATGAGTTTTGATGAATCATTCCAATGTATTTGTGTGAAAAGTTGCGCAAAGTAGTCTAGCCATGTCTTATTAATGCTGTAATTCGACTGACATTAGTAAAAACACACACCAACTCAAATGTTTTTAAGAAAAGAAAAAAAAAAAGATCTTACATCTAATTGTACGATAAACATTTTAAAAGCCCAGTGGGATCACATTAGGGTCCTCTGTGTATATACTTTCTGTTACACCCCCATAAAGTAACCTCATTTTAGCATCCAACCGTACCGCTTAGCTATTTTTATCTTAATTAGAGGAAATGTGCCCTGGGCAAAGTTTTTAATTCCCCTGATAAATTGATCCTCACCCTAAAATCCACAGGAGAGCGGAGAGACTCGGTGCTCAGTGGCTTCATGCCGCAGCGCCGACTGTGAGGGATCCAGCCGGTTTAAAATGAAAATAACAGCAGTGATGGTGTAGAGAAAATAAAGTAATAAAGTAAGCTCTGTACGTGTAAACATGCATGTGACTTCACACTAGTATGACTTGTATCATATTGAGCGTAGGGATAATCAACACATTTTATATAAATAAATACAAAATGTGTAATTAAATGTAGAATTAAATAATATGTGCATATAAATCAAAGTGTAATATACAGTATAACATACATCAAAACGGTGCTACAGCACGTGAATCTCTTTATATTATTATATATTTTTTACATTTTAATTAGTATTACAAGCATCTTGCTTGATGGGCTGCAGATATATTGGGATAATACAATAAACTTCACTTTGGCTCTGAAGTGCAGTGTTGCAAGACATCTCAGAGCCGCTCTGCTCTCCATTCACGACAGTGGGTCAGTGTGTCTGTGGGACTGGATATGGGCCACTGGACCAGAGGCTGCTACCAGCGCCATCACAGAGACCCGGCGGACCTGTCTAAGACAGGGGCCTGAAGCGGGATCTCAATGTCAGAACGGATGGAGGTGGTTCCCTCACGATACGCACCGTTGTGGAGACGCGGACCCGCCTGAGATAGAGGAAGGGACAGCAGCGGTTTATATCGGGCCCTCTCCACTGGGGCACTACCTTTTTTTTCCTTTGTACCTAATTAAAAACGTCTAATGATGAGTTGGAGCGAGTCCTGGTTTTTGTGTCCTATTAAGGAGGAACTGGGTCGTTCTCCTCCTGGAGGTGGTGTAGGAGAGTGTGCATGAAGTGAAGGCGATCTGAACCATCTGATTTATCTTAGTTTCTCATCCCGTGAATATATATCAAGTTATATATGAAAGTTATTGCCAACAGAGGAACAGTTCAATTGAAATAAAGTATCATTTAATGATAAATACTCCACTTCAATGGTAAACTACACTGTCTGCAATATGAGACGGGGATAAGGGATTCCCTTACAAATGAACAGGCCCAGCCACCCCTGGGGCCGTACAATAATTATTTATTAACCAAGGTTAAGGACAACTGACAGTAAACACCTCCCCTAGCCGTGTCCAGTGAGACGGGCAGAGAGACAGACACAACAGAGAGGAGAAGGCCACCACAGGTTTTACATTTGACTTCCAGACTGTGTGGACATGCAGGGCCGTCCCGCTGACTGTCTCAGCACGCCACATTAAAAGCCTGATTTCCTGTCTCAGTGTACGCCACATTAAAAGCCTGGATTCTAGCCAGTGTTGTGTTTGGATCTGGTGATCTTACCACCGCGTTGGGCCGAATGTCCAGCGAACCCGAGGTCATAATGTCTCCTGTGCCCTTCGCCGGCCGCTGCTTATCCACACAGTCAACAAACCGGAGAAAGCAGAGCTCCAGGCAACTGTTATTGAGCAAAAGTACAGTACATGTGTCAGCACTTTGGTCTCTGGAGAAGGTACAGAGGTTTTTGGTATTTGTTAGCATATGGTACAATTTGTAAATACATAGCATATGTAGGCCTACATATGCATAGACTGATAAAAAGATTTAGTGACAGCCAGCCAAAAAGTCCATTCTCAATGGGTCTAAAATCACATCAGATAACTGTGGTAAGAAAATCCAATTAAAAATGTTCCCAAAAATGACAATGTAATGTAAACAATATAATATTTAAATGAAGTCAGAGTACTTATATGGTAACTACCCAACTTAGGTAAGACAGTAAAGTCGGTCACAACTAAGTAATAATACTGAAAACTGGGCTCACAGGTTTACTATAGAAACCGCCAACATAGGCCTCACTATCCAGGCCCTTACTGTTTCACGCTCTATAAATCTGCGCTCCAGCGTTGACCTGGTTCTGGTCCACATGGGCCAGGGTGGGAGACAGGTCGGTCGGGGTGGTGGTGAGAGACCTCAGCGTCTGATCACTGTCAAAGTTAAGGAAGAAATCCTGCGACGGCGAGAGACCCCTCATGGCCTTCGCCGCACGGTCCGGATGGTCCCTGAGCTTCAGGACGACCTCCACCGGGGACTTCTGGAGCAGCAGGGGGTCGAACGAGGTGCCGTAGAAGAAGTTCTGGCTCTTAAAGCGGTCCAGGTTGCGAAGGCGGTTTGTCGGGTCCTTACACAGGAGCTAAGGGCAAGGCAAGGCGGGTTTATTTATAGAGCACCCTTCAAACAGGCCATTCAGACGGCTTCACATAGACAGGAACTACATTATGAAGACAGACATTTAAAGGATAATCATAATAAACAAAACAATCATTTAAAAGAAAAATAACTTTCACACTAAGAGCGTGTAGCAGACGGTGCAGACCTCAGTGATCAGGAGGGCGAGAGCAGAGCTGAGCGTCTCCGGGACGTCGTAAGGACTTTCTCTGACCTTCTTCAGCATGTGACAGTGGTCTGGTTCTGGAGCCACCGGGAACTACACACGCAATAACACACACACACACACTCATGGCATGGCTATAACAATAACAAACAATGTATATTATATTCATCTAAATAATATGTATTAGAGATGCAATTAGTAATGTAAGACCTTACTGCTACTTATGGTTTTTAGGATATTTATTTAGGGAGAGTAACTTCGGTAACTAGAAAGACTGACAAAAATCGTAATTGCTATTGTTATTATCGTCATTGTCATTGGGGAGAGTGTAGTAGATGGGGTGTTTGACTCCCAGCCAAAAGGTACTGGGTTCAATTCTCCAATGTCCGCAGCCTAACCTGTAGGCATCCTTGAGCAAGTTGCCTACAGGTAAACCCCCGACCTGCTCCTTGTATCTCAATTTACTGCAAGTCACTTTGGACACAAGCGTCTGCTCAACGACTAAATACTATGACGCTAAATAGCGGTATCAGGAAGTGAGCGTACCTTTCCCGCCGCTAAGGAGAACAAGGTGATGCCCAGGGACCACCAGTCTGCTGCGTGGCTGTAGGGACCGCCGCCCAGGACCTCAGGAGCTGCAGACACCAAAACAACCACAACAACCACCAGGCAGCCTATTGGGTAATTGGGTCTGGTCTCACGCATCACATCCTGTCAGATCTCTTAAGCTACCGGACTTTACTGGCATCAACTGGGATCAGTGGTCTCGGCGACCTTTCACCTGTAACCCTGAATCATTTCAATGCCTATGAAGTATTGTGAACCGCCTTCTCCCCTGCATGTGTGAACATTAACAATTTGATGGTTATTGTTAGACAGGCATGCAGGCCGAAACAGACAGACAGGGACGGAGATACATTGCCATTGTTTGAGAGTTGAATATATATTTTTTCAAATCACAAAAAAAATGTCTCCTCACTGTTGACATATTTCCATATTTTATTTTTTGAAATGTCACCTCTAGGGAAATGCAAACACTGAACTAGATAACTGATAGAGGACACCCGTGTTTCACCTGAGGGGGGCGTTCAATACGTGAGATTTGGGTCCATTTCCATTGTATACATATACCTGTAGACCAGTGGTTCTCAACTGGTCTGGCCTCAGAACCCACATGTTTCATAAGTCATTAAGTCACGACCTCAAAAATAATGACAATATCTATTTACCAATATTGCAGTAATCTACAATGCCTTCACGTACTGTTAAAAAGATGGAGCGAACAAAAAGCTGCACCAATTGGGGCTGAACTCGACGAAATAGTAAGCCGTTGAAACATGAATTAACATTGAAACATTAGTTCATTCATGCGCTTCTTTCTAAAGATTAAGGTTTGGCATGCGCTCTGGGACCCGCTCAAAACGCCCTCGCGATCCACTTATGGGTCACAACAAGCCGCCAGTTGAGAATCACCGCTGCGGGCGACAGAGAGTTAGATTTTCCACTAATTAAAAGCGCGTACCCATGTATTGGATAGTCCCACATATGGTGAAGGCCTTTCCTCCGCGTCCCAGGTGGCGAGACAGGCCGAAATCAGCCAGCCGGAGATGGCCTTGGATTCAGGAAGACACAGCGTTACCATTGTGGATATTATAACAGGAGGAGTGTAGTACATTAGTTTAAAGATAAGAATGTATACGGTTCGGATCATTGAATTGATTTGATTGATTGACCTGATAGCTCTGTGTTTCGTGACTCTATAAAATATATATAATATGCATATCTGTATATGTTTATTCAGGTGACGTTAAATAGATGAACATACCCTGGTCACTCAGGAGAATGTTTTCCATCTGAAAAGAGAACAACATTGCAAATTGACCGAATTTATAGATTCTGACAGATTTTATAGATTATAGTCATACAACAGTAATAACCCATAATAATAGCTTTAATAAGTTCTTATACAAAACTTTATTCTTACCTTTATATCCCTATGGATGATCCCTAAATTATGCAGGAATCCTATAGAAAAGGGTAAACAAATAGAAAAGCAGTGACCATCTCATTTCCTCATTAAGGTAAAAACTAAAATACTTTTTGAAATATCAAGCAATACAAAGTCTATAGATTGAATCCCACAGGAACACAAACCTACTGCACTTCCCAGCTCGGCAGCGAAGAGGCGAACGTCATCCTCTTCAAAGTGGTCGCTTAGCAGCCAGTAGGTATGTAGGTCCCCAGTACTGCAGTAGTCACACACTGGGGAGCAGAAGATGCAGGAGATACAGGGGGGGGGGGGGTCACGCCTTTAAAATAGATGGACCACACAGAGTAGGAAGTACCTGAGTGGGCCCTTCTGGGACTAAGTATGTGTGAAGAAAATAAAGGAGAAGTTAAAATGACACGATCACCACAGTGCATGCTGCATGCAGCTCAACCAAGGAAAACATTGTCCCAACAGTGTGTGAATTTTAAAGTTAAAGGCCTAATATGCACTTCACATTGTACTTTTGTCCAAGGTTGATCCATTACTGCACAAACTCTGGTTTAGCAACAGAGCAAAACGCAAATGTGATAAAACAAAGAAAACCAAGGTTGCAGGAGACACAGATCTACTGTCACTACTGGGGTGCGAGCGCACTACCCTGTTCCTCCAACAGGTGGCAGTGTAACCGATCCCAACATCCCAGCGAGAAGGGCAGCTGATCTATGCGGTACAACACAAGTAGACCCAAACTACCAGGCCCACTAGATTACTGTGAAGGAAGGACAACTGTTTTATATCCATGGGGGTCAAAAGGGACGTCACAAACTGAAAAAAGGGGCACGAGACGGGGGAGGAATACCTAACGTAGCCATCTGTACACTCACTAATGAAGAGATGCCGTTGGGTCTGCCAGCAGTCCTGCAGATTGTGGATAAATGTGTGGTTGTGCTGCCGCTGAAATGCACACAGCAGAGGACAGCCGTCAGTATATTGAGGAGCGATAACAGGGAGCTTCCTGAATCCTCTATTGAATAGGATTCATACCAGCTGGAGAAAGATTTAATATAGCATCTGCGAGCGGATACATCCTTAGCATGAGCGGATGCATGCGGTGGGAATCGAACCCCTGACCCTGCCGTGCAGCGTTAACGCCATGCCCTCCCGGTTCAACTACACAAGGACCACAAGAAGACCCTCACTGGTCTCGTCAAAGTGAGTGAGAGCGAAGGAAACCTCAACATCAACAAACCTGACCTGGATGATGACCTCCTCCTTCGTCTGCTGCAGAGCACCTTTCTCCAAAACCTCGGCCTTGGGTAGGACCTGGGTGTGGTGATCACGGCGTTAATGGAGACCGTTTCTTCATTCAGCTCACGTTCGTCTATAAATACGTGCTGGAAGATTTACCTTGACAGCGTACGTCTTCTGGGTGAACTTGTCCTTCACCTTCAGGATGGGGCCGAAGGACCCTTTGGCCACGAAGCCCAGGATCTTCAGCATATATAGAAATAATAACTGTGACTCATTTGAACACTTCATACTTTACACTAGGCCTGCACGATTAATCGAATTTTCATCGTCATCGCGATGTGAACGTTCGCGATAAACACATCGCAAAAGCTGGTCTGTAATGCGATAAGTTCGCCATGCACACTCGCCGTGGCATTCTGACATTTGGGGCCATGCATGCACACACTAGTCAATCAGATGACGCCAAGCTTCGCTGACGTTCCTGCAGGATAACGCTACGTAAAGATAGCGTTGCGGCTGCGGCGCGCCGCTCCTGGGACGCTACTGAGACGTTCCGCAGCGGCCCGGTGGAAATACTTTCATTGACTAGAGTGGCAGCGATCAGCAGCGGTGACCGCGACGCAGCCGTAACGCGACGCTCACGTCCCCTACAGCGTAGCGCTGCGAGGCGGCAGGATTCGCGGGATCACGCGAGAACTACAAGACCACGCGAGAATCAGGAGACCACGCGATCATTTGTAGATGTCAAAATAGAACAAACAAATAAAAGGTTACTTTGCCTTTCCGAAGTTGACTTGCAGTTGCTTTGTCTGTCAGAAGTTGATTTGCTGTTGATTTGGTCGTTTTTCCTAGATTTGTGTGCTTCTACCATGAGTTGGTAGACGATATATAGTAAATGTTTACTTTTTTGTCTGGTTTAATTGTTTAATTGTGTTGTTTATTGTTGTTATGTCCTAATGTGTTGTGCTGTAGCCTATAGACAAAGTCAGTTATAAACGACGATTTGTGGCCGTGTTCGATCGGGAGGGTGGTTTTATTTTGAAAATTGACCGGATGCTCTATGGCTTTTACTATTTCACTTCCTGCCCGGTCGGTCTGCTGTGTTTAAATTGATGCGTTTCAGCAGCGGCTCGCGTCAAAAATAGAACGCTACGTCAGGGGCGCTGAGCACCCAATGAGCCCCACTGCCACCACCCACCCTTTTTTCACACAAAAACAAAAAATATGTCTATTGAAAAATAACTTTATCATTCACACACACACACACACAGAGTAACGCTAGGAGTTAGTATATACTATGCCCCCATGAATGTGATGTGATTATTATTGTTGCAAAGCCTGGTTCAGGTTAAATCCTCTGTAAAACATGAATGAATACAGCAAAAGAAAAACATTTAACTTTATTTTATTGTCTGGTTTGATAGTCAGACAACTGAAAAATAACAGATATAAATCTATGAATAAATAACAATTAATTTAAAAAGCCACAGTGACTGTTTTCACACATACTGGTGGTATACAGTGATGTGTGTCGTTTCGTTTGTTTTCACTCTGGTCCAAACGCCGCACCACTGGCTTCATGTTTCCATGACGACGGACCAGAAAAGACGCGCGAATTACGTAAGTTATTTACACAATTTGCGTAAGTTATTTACGTAATAACTTACGTAATTTGCGTAAGTCATTTACGTAATAACTTACGTGAATTGCGTAAGTTACGCAATTCACGTAAGTTACGCAAATTACGTAAGTTACGTGAATTGCGTAACTTACGCAATTCACGTAAGTTATTACGTAAATAACTTACGTAATTTGCGTAAGTTATTTACGTAATAACTTACGCAATTCACGTAAGTTATTACGTAAATAACTTACGCAATTCACGTAAGTTATTACGTAATAACTTACGCAAATTACGTAAGTTATTACGTAAATAACTTACGTAATTTGCGTAAGTTATTTACGTAATAACTTACGTGAATTGCGTAAGTTACGCAATTCACGTAACTTACGCAAATTACGTAAGTTATTTACGTAATAACTTACGTAATTTGCGTAAGTTATTTACGTAATAACTTACGTGAATTGCGTAAGTTACGCAATTCACGTAACTTACGCAAATTACGTAAGTTATTTACGTAATAACTTACGTAATTTGCGTAAGTTATTTACGTAATAACTTACGTAATTTGCGTAAGTTATTTACGTAATAACTTACGTGAATTACGTAACTTACGCAATTCACGTAACTTACGCAAATTACGTAAGTTATTACGTAAATAACTTACGCAAATTACGTAAGTTATTACGTAAATAACTTACGCAAATTACGTAAGTTATTTACGTAATAACTTACGTAATTTGCGTAAGTTACGTAAATAACTTACGTAAATTACGTTAATGGCGCTAACGGAGCTAACCGGGCTAACAGAGCTAACTGGTAAACGGCACTCACCGATATGGTATCGGAATCGGAACAACTCTCGGGAAAAGGAAAGAAGTGTGAGACAGCTTTGGAGCACTTACTGAGTTGATTCATAACACAACTAAACGGATCTCACTCTGCGTGAGTCGCGCTGGACGCCGGTCGGGCTGCGGAGCGGTGCAGAGGAGAAGGAGGGGTGAGAAGAGGATGATACCATTTGCTAAGCGGGGATGTTTTCATTTTCGTCCTTAACATATACATTTTAAACCACAAACTACGGAGTATGTTTTGGACATTATTTAACCCTGTCAGTATCCAATCCAGAATTTATTTGTGTTATTTATTTAAGCTCTTTTCCCCCTGAGATTCTTTTATTTCAATAGATACTTTTTGTTTTTGTTGAGAGCAGGGTAAGGAAACTTTAATTTATTTTTACAATAACATGTAAATTAATGTTATGTGGGTTTCAATAAAAGCATGCACAAGAATATTATTTTCCCTTTTTTTTAATGTAATTACCATCGGCTATTCAGTGTTGAGAGTACCTAAAAGCAGGGAATCTATTAAAGCTGAAAAATCTGAAAGAGACAGGAACTGTATGCAAACTTAAATATTTTCTTATTTATCGCAAGTCATATCGTCATCGCAATATTGAACAGTGTGATCGCACATCGCACATTTTGCTGATATCGTGCAGGCCTACTTTACACCAAATATGTTATATATAACATATTTTATTATATATATTTATATATATATATATATATATATTTTATATATATTTATTATATATATATATATTATATATATATATATATATATATATATATATATATATATATATATATATATATATATATATATATATATATATATATTATATATTTATATATATTTTAAAATAAACGGTGGTGTGGTTACTTGCACCTGGATGTGGTCTTGCTCTGCAGGGAATTTCCGGCGTGGAAACTCTGGCAGGAAGACCGCGGTGCACCCTTGGGGGGCCGGGGTCCCGTCCGCAGCCCAGGGGACAGCCGACTCTCGGGGACCGGGGAGGAGACCCTGGTCACCCCCCACCGACCGAGGAGGAGCAGGAGGAGGAGGAGGAGAGGGAGGAGGACCCTGGGGTCTAAACTGTGGGAGTCTTCTTTGAGAAATGGACACCCTGATGCTGGAGAGGAAGCCATGGCGAGCTGGATGCTCCTCACCAGGCATCTCCATCTAGACTCAGAGGAAACAAAGCATTACACACACACACACACACACACACACACACACACACACATAGGGAGTCTGCAGAAGGACAGCTTCATGATGTGGGAATTATATATGCAAATCACATCAGATTAAAAATGGACATTAATAATGTCAATGTTAAACCACGGATGGTTTAACAATAATCTAAAAAACTGTGTGTGTGTGTGTGTGTGTGTGTGTGTGTGTGTGTGTGTGTGTGTGTGTGTGTGTGTGTGTGTGTGTGTGTGTGTGTGTGTGTGTGCGTGCGCGTCAATCACTTCCATACGCAGTGCATTGTGAGCCACGTGGACACGACTCTCTGACTTTCTACTTCAGCTGTTGTTACACGACGTTAAAGTAATATACTGTATAACACCGACCCCCCATGGACCTGACCTGCTGCACCACATCTGGACGAGCGGAGACAGGACTGGACCGAGAGGAGACTGGTCCTCTCCAACTGGTCTCGGATGAGGACAACATGCGACTGGAAACGGTTTTGGTTTTTCTTACCTCGCCATTTGTACTCATGTCGCTGCCCATCATCACATCCTCATCACATCCTCATCACATCCTCCTCCTCCGTGTGTCTCCAGTCTCTTGCTTGTTTGAATGTGTTGTCCGTTTTCAACGTGTCCACACCTCCCTGCGCTCCTCTGGTGAGTGATGTCTCATGTAAAGCGAGGACTGGATCCTGATCTGGTCCAGGTCCTGCTGTCACGTTGTTATCGATCCGCCATGAGTCCTCCTCTGCTGATCACTGACCACCACCACACACTATATAGCACTATACCACAAACTATATATCACTATATCACACACTATATATCACACTATACAGTATATCACTCACACACACTATATATCACTATATCACACACTATATACTACTTATCACACTATATATATATATATATATATCATTATACCACACACTATATACTATTTATCAATCTATATATAACGATCACACACTATATACGATTTATCACACACCATATACTATTTATCACACTATAAATCACTATCACACACTATATATTACTTATCACACTATATATCACTATTTCACACTATACTATTTACCAAACTATATCACACACTATATACTATTTATCACACTATATATAATATACTATTTATCACTCTATATATCACTATATCACACACCATATATCACTATATCACACACTATATACTATTTATTACACATGATATACTATATATCACACACTATACTATATGTAACTATAGCACACACTATATACGCTATATAACTATATCACACACTATATATTATTTATCACTATATCACACTGGGGATTGGGGAAGCACAGTCAGACTGGGAGCACTTGGTGAGAGAAACAGCAACACTTTTATTGACAGGAAAATAAAGGGGGGTGGAGCACAGCGACCGTTCAGTCGCATTATGGGACAGAAATGTAATCTCTAAAAACAAAACAATGATCACGCAAATAAACTGCGTTGAACCGTTTCGGTTGAAATGTTGGGACGACAATACATTTGGTTAACATGTGGCTGGATGAAGGGGAACAGCAGCACACGAAGGCACACATAAAACAAAACAACCAGCTTACAAAAATATCAGAAAATACTTTGATAAAAAGTGCTTTAGTTTTTAAAATTAGAAAACATCAATCAGCCAATAGCTGCAACATACATTTCCATGAGGATCAATTTCATCTACCCAAGTGCTATAAATTATTTGACATGTATATATATATATAATTTTATATATTTACGCTGCACTGTTCATTGATATTGCACCGGTATGAAATACAACGAGGCGTTAGAGGCAGAAAAGACAGGCTGTCGTAGTAAAAAATAAAATAATTTGTGGTACTTTTAAAGTGATAGGCCTTCCTGTCAAAGTGACAATCATACAGGCATATTTTTCCCTCAATATCTCTATTTTAAAACAAACAAACAACCCATAAAGGTTACATATATATAAAGCAAGGGAATTCCTGAATCTAAACTCAAACACAACCAGATAGCATTTAAGAGGCTTCAACCGGTCCTATAGCTGCTAGCAGGTGGACCGCGGCGTCCCCGCCAGCGGGGACCGGCGCCGTCCAGCTACCATAGACCAGAGAACCACCAACAGTGATGCACTAGCAACACAAGTCATCCGAACAACACACACACACACACACACACACACACACACACACACACACACAAACATACACACAGGCAGACACACCTCAAAACAAGCAACATTAGTCTACTGTATGACGACTGACCATTCACAGGGCACATACATTAAACATATTCAACTGATATGACACATTTTGTTTCATTTTTGCAGTTTTTGGTCAGGTTTTTGGTCAGGAGCCTCCCCATCGCCTGGATGCAGTTTAAGCCAAAACATTTGGACCATCATCATTTCATCAGCAGGAAATACTAGTATATTCTCCTTCTCTGTTCAAACCATTTTTAGTTCACCAACAGTCCACCCATCCACCCATGTACCACCACACCAGCGACGGTCAGCCGAGACAACAGATATTTATCTTGGATATGTTTAACAGTTAACTTCCAGATTCCCCCTCTACCCACCACCAGCACCACCACCACCATCAGCATCACCACCACCACCAGCATCACCACCACCACCACCAATACGACCATCACCAGCACCACCACCATCACCACCACCATCACCACTGCCGCCGACCCCACCAGGCTAGCTAACTTGCTAGAGGCCACCACACCGGTGATTCCAGTGAGTTCACTTGCGGCGACTGAAGATGCTCTTCTTGCTGGAGCTCTTGTCTGTGGAGCTGAGGCCAATGAGGAGGCGGGCCTTCTCGTCCTCCTCCTGCTGCTTCATGGTGCTGTCCAACTTGGCCTCCGACGCCTTCCGCGGGTCCACACCCTGCGTGGGCTTCAGGCGCAGCTTCTCTTTTATCATCTACAGGGAGACATATTCACAGTACTGCGTTTAGTCACTTTAGTAAGTCGCACTGGAAAACCCTCCGAAGTCGTTGAAAGTGTCCGGGAAGTGACTGAATGGAAATGTGTTGCGTTAAAGCTGCTCTCTGGTGTCCGTCCCTGCATCTGTAGGGCTAAATAGGAGATAAACAGTTGTTTTGCCGCTCCCTGTAGCCTGTGACCAATCAGGCAAGCTCTGAGGCTGTGACCAATCAGGCAAGCTCTGAGGCTGTGACCAATCAGGCATGCTCTGAGGCTGTGACCAATCAGGCAAGCTCTGAGGCCGCTACTGCCTGTTCGTGTAGACCGTGTATGCGTGATGGGAATGGGACATGGAAGGCAGTTACCTAGAGCAGCTTTTAGTAAAAGAAGCCGTTTGGTTAAACAGTATTTATTCTTGAACGTGAATTTGGTTGTTACTTTGCATGGAACAAGCCGGGAGCCGTTGTCACTACAAACAATGAGCACCGCTCAGCTAGCCAGACGGTCCACACACAGCATGCAATGGAGGTCATCCAAATATGTCTAGATTCAAGATATTGATATTTTTCACTGGATGGGATTAAACGATGACAACGCATGTGTGCATTGAACAATGGTCTATGAGAGTTTGAAGGCATTTGTAAGTGAAAGGAGAAAAGGTGAAAATGTCGCCTCTCCTTGTGTTGGACGTCTCTACCTGAGCTACCAGGGCCTTGCGGCTGTCCCTCTTCACGGCCATGGCGAAGTCCAACCAGGTCCAGGTGTTGTTGTGGTACTCCAGGCAGGGCAGAACCAGGTTCAGGTCCTTCCAGTCCACACTGCTCTTCTCTCCCTGGAGGCAAAGGTGACAAGTTTCAAACCTATGACGACATCTGTTACAAATTAGCATAAAACCGAAGAGAAATCAAATCAAATCACGGGGACGGTTCCATATGATGTCACAGTAATAACCAGTGTTTGGGTTACTCTTTAAATAAGGCCCAAAGCTGCCACTGCAGATCTGTTCATGCTTGCACAAATCAGATCACCAGAGGTCACAAAAATAAACAAAGTATAAACAAAATGGAGAATAAAATAGCGATGCATAGCAACAGGCTTGGAATACGTTCTGTTTCCACAATACGAGCGAGAGCAAGATGCAAGAGCGAGAGAGAGCGAGAGTGAGCGAGAGAGAGCGAGAGAGCGACGGGCAGCAGAGGCGACGGGAGTCATGACCCACCTTGTAGCTGACACAAAGGGGAACCTGGGGGATCTTAACGTAGATGAAGGAGTTGTTCATGGCCGCCCGTTCCTTCATCTTATCAATGTCGTCCACTGGATGCTGAGGGGGGGTGAGGTCAGAGCAGTTGAATATCGATCGTGTCTCAGTGTTCTCACAGCGTCTGAAAGGGCTTGTACATCGTGACGTCACATCGCAATCACCGCCTCCATTTTGGAAGCATAGGAGCATTGGAATGTCAGTTGTTTTGTCGGCAGTAAATGTTTTTTGGTCATTGTTTAGTAATTAATCGGGAAATGGTTTGTCATTATGTAGGAGACATTGTTGTGTTTGAAACTGCCACAGCGTTTCTCATGCGAGACGTGGTAAAACAAAGCTTTTATTAGCCATGACGGTATATTTACATTGATTTAGGATTTTACAGGACTACAACTCTCTGGAGGAGTCCTCTCAATATGGCGAGTATTGACAACAAAAAAATCCCATGATGCATTTTGATGCATCTATGGTTGTATCTATGGGGGAACATGATGTACATGCCCTGTGGGGGAACATCGTTGGGGTTTTTACCTCCGGCGGTTTCCGGAAGGACCTCCTGACCCCGGTACGGTTCTGGCCCTGGCCCACACCTTTGCTGGGGCCCAGAGGACCCATGGAGTCCTCAGACAGCTGGCGCTGCTTCACTGGGATACCTGCACACCACAGAGACCTCAGCGTCAGCACCGGGGGCACCTGGGGGACGCTGGATAGAACGCACTGTACACCCTAGACTCCCACTGGGGCTCAGCAGAGAACTCACACACACAGGCACACACATGGGCGCACACGCACACGCACACACACACCC
This sequence comes from Merluccius polli, assembly GCA_030340625.1. Classification (NCBI taxonomy): domain Eukaryota; kingdom Metazoa; phylum Chordata; class Actinopteri; order Gadiformes; family Merlucciidae; genus Merluccius; species Merluccius polli. The sequence goes on along the minus strand of JAOPHQ010004318.1, from coordinate 94,703 downwards.
AGACACATACACACACACACACACACACACACACACACAACCACCCCCCCCCCCCCCATTGCTCAAGGTTGCATTGGTGCTAACAGAGGCTTTTAATAGCTGAAAGGGATGACATAACATGCTGGTCAATAACGCACACACACTAAAGCCTGGCAGGGACAATGGAAAGGGCCATTGATTGGTCTGACGGTATGGATTACAGGGGTTGCTGTGATACGAGGAGATACTGAGCACAGAGCGAACATCCTGCTGCTGCTCCTCCTCAAGCCCTCTTGTACCTACCGGTGGTAACCAGTCTAAACTTGTCTTCCTCATCCGTCACCTCCTCTTCCTCCACGTTTCTCCCCGGGAAGAAGAAGCCCATCATCCTCTTGAAGAACTGGTACATGAGCTGAATGGTCAGGGGCACCACGTTCACCTGCAGGGGGAAGGGGCACATCTCACCATCATCAAACTCTTTAACCACTCGTCTATCCTACCCGTGAATATATGCGATATTTGATGTTTGTATATTGTGTGAAGTGAATAGGTAGAATGTAGTTCAGGCGTCACCTCAAAATGCTCCTTCACAGAGATCCCGCCCACTGGGGGGCGCACTTTGCTGAAGATGCGCAGAGCGAACTGCCGACTGAGCTGACTCTGGCTCTGAGGACGCAGGACAACCTGGAGATGAACATGAACGGTTAACACCAGTTAAAGATCCACCAGATGAAGATCACAGACCGAATACAAAAAATATAAGCATATAAAAAAGTACAAGAGATGGATGTAGAAAAACAAACAAAAACATGATGAACACAGCACTGTATGCGTCAGTTGGGTTAAAAGCATTCTTGGGTACGCATGCAGCAAAATGGATCCATCGGTGTGCAACGTGAAACATGAATGAGTTGCTGGGTTGATCCATCTGGGCACACAAGATGGGAGTCCAAAACAACCACCGCCAAACACAACAACAGCAACAACTTTCAACTAGCAACGCTCTGCCAGAGCTGTACATACCCTCACACGCTGCACAGAGAAAACCAAGGACATGAGGGTTATTCATGTGTGCAGTTTACAGCCATTGTGTTCGTGTTGCAACTTCAAATGCTATTTAAATGTTTTCTTGTTGTCACGCAAGGCTGGTGCAAAAGTAAAATGGGTAATTGGAAAGCATACATGGCCTATGCGTTGTCACCTTAAGAGACGGATCTATGAAATAGGACCAGCTCGCTGTACATTATCCCGCTTATTACACGGCTAGTTAGTAAATAAATCAATCAATAATTTGACACAAAATATAAAAAACAAACATTTTGAAATGATTTTATTGCTTTTGCTAAAAAAAATAGACTGTTAGATTCCACGGTTGGAACTGTGTCCATAGCAACGGTCTGTTATTCATAAATTACAGACCGTAGACTGCCATAATTGACGAATCAGAATCGAGGATTCAACAAAGCCGTGTAATAATGTAATGCAGTGATGGATGGGGTTGAGGGTGCTCACCTTGTAAGCGGCGTTGGGCAGCAGGTTGTTCATGGTGAACCAGCCCAGCTCCAGGAGATGCTCGGCAGTATCGTCCGACTTGTTGAGCTGTAATGATTAGTATAATAAGGGGGTCAACTTTCCAGATGCACAGACTGTGAATCCCTTTGAGATTGTAACTCATGATTGCCAGGATCAAACTACACCATTTTTTTTGTCTTTCCCGACGGTCACTATGACTAATCAGGCCATTGCGGTGTCTCTGCCTGGAGACAGACGATGCATTCTGTCTTCACAACCGAGCACGGAATTGGGGAGGAGGGGCCAAGATTTAATTGGTCAACATCAGTGGGAGGAGTTGGCAGAAAATTATGAGACCTGTCCAAATGTAAACATGCTAGACTTTACACCAGGTGTCGTGGCGGCATCCTGATGCAGATTCCGTGTTCAGTATCCCCCACCCTACGCTACTGTTTTCGAACCAATATGATCTGGATCCTGATTGGCTGAAGCGTCGGCCCCGCCCACCTTGCTGTACATGAACCGCTGGAGCTCGAGCTCGGCGATGCCCAGCTGGCCGTCCTCCTCCGTGAGGCACCAGCTCGCTTGGGCGAAGAAGATCTCCGTGTGCCGCACCACGCTCACGTCCTCCGGCGGCTTGCGCAACTCCAGCTTGTTGGCCCGCTGCAGCTGGAAGTCCTTGAAGCACCTGGGAGGAGGGGTAGGGTGCACACACACACACGCACACACACACACATACATTAGAGCACGCAACAGAAGGCACAGAAGCACGCATACACTTAAAACACACAAACACATAAGAACACCCACAAACACATACATACGCATTCACCTGCATGAGTGCACACACAAGCACACATACACACACTAGAACATAATGCACATACATAAGCGCACACACTCACACACACAAGCATGCACACATAGGCAAAAAAAGCCCAATGGTGCACAATTAGACACAATAAATTACTGCGGATGTCAGAAGATTCCTGTTGTAACCTAATCTTGTCTAACATAGCATGACGCAGCGTATTTCATTCACACCGATATAGAAATCCTAGCAAACCTGATGAGGATGTTGAGCTCCTCGCTCTTCATCTGCATGTCGGTCTTCTCCTGGTTGAGCTGGTTCTGGAGCCGGAGATTGATCTCCATCAGGTCCTCACCACTCTGCTCCTCAGGCTGGGCCTGCAGACACATAAAAGTTCACAGCAGGTTCTCCCTCCCTCTTGGTAGAATAAATGAAGCTATTAACACCTCATCTGGAGAGTAAGTGGTATACACAGTGGTCCTCACTAGCTCAATTTGGCCTTACCCTGGCATTAAAGTTGCCAGGGTAAGGGTAAGGGTTCGATTCCCACTGGGACCACTCATGCTCTGTCAAGGAACCTCATCACTTGACACTTGGCTACTCGATCATGTAGACGATCATTTTGAGACATCATTTTGGAAGAACCTACTGGCACCTTACAGGCCAGTACATGCTACTATAGCTTCTCTTACGTCGTTGGAAAGGGAAGGGTGAAGGGGGGTATTCAGTTGGTTGCAATCTGCAACCTGACCGCTAGATGCCGCTAAACCCTACAAACTGCACCTTTAAGGGTTGGTGTTTCCTTGGGGCGGTGTCTCACCCTGATGTTGGAGTAGATCAGTTTCTCCAGCCAGCGGATCTGGGCCACGTGCTGCCGCACCACCTCCTGCAGGTGGAGGATGCTGCTGCGCTGCTCCTCAGGGTTACTGGAGATCTCCAGCTGGAAGCGCACCCGCTGCTTCTTCTCACTGTGCTCCTGGACACACACACACACAGATACATTTATAAAACAGATAGTTATGGACCTTGATTCTGATTGGCTCAAAGCTGCTGTAAAGCTTTGCGTCATGCCTAACAGAGCCCAAGCTGTTGTAAAATCCCTAGAAACCATGGCCTCTCCTGGCTTACTGCTTAAATAAATACATTACACTTGAAAATGTTGAATTTTTAATTACTCAATGCTGTGTTGGATATGTAGGAATATCAACGTGCTGTGTGTTGATTAACTTGAAAATCTCAAACATACAGTATGTCGAAAGAAAACAAAAAAAGAAAAATACGTAAAAATACAGACACACACAGACAAATATACAGACACACTATACTAAAAGCCTAGGGATAAGACACGTCTTCCTACCTTGCGTTTGGTCTCCACATGCAGCAGCAGGTTGTTAACGATGTCCAGGATCATAGCGTACTGCCCGGGGTTGGTGGAGATCTCCAGCTCGTGGTGGATCAGGGTGAAGGTGTCCACAGCACCTGGTGGGGAAAACAAACAAACAAACAACAGAGCATCAGTATGTTCAGACCATGATAGATCCTAATGTGCGGTGGTGATGTGTAGCTCAACTGGTAGAGCATGACAATAACACTGCCGGGTGTTTTAGATATTATCCTGTGACCAGGGACCTACCGGCCTGCTTCTTGAGCAGATCCTCCTTCTCGTGGTCTTCCCGGATCTGCGGCGGTTTGATCTGCGTGGCGAGCTCAGGGTCGATGTCGTGGCTGTAGCCGATGTAGTACATGCGGCAGCTGCAGCGAGAGATGATGCGCTGCACCTGCTGCGTGTCGTTCACCTGTGCTGGCTGGTTCCAGTCTGCATCGCCATGGGAACAACACTTTCGTCATATTTTACTTTTTTGATTTGATTTTTTTTTACATTTTTTGATTTGAATAGCTTTTAATCAATCGATTTACAAATATTGTTATGCCTCATTAACTGTGGAAAGTTACTATACAAATTGCTTTTTGTACTCTTGTACCGTTTCTCACTCTTTATATTGTTATATGCGTTATAAATCTCATATACTGAGCAATGATACGCTTCAAGACAAATCACAAATCAATGTAATGGCTTTAGCCTTTTAATAGCACAGACCACATTACCTCCACTGCAGTAGCGTCCATGTCAACTAAAAATAGACAAGCGTGTGTGTGTGTGTGTGTGTGTTGTGGTGGTGGTGTACAGGTGACGTAGCAGCGTACCTGTGGTGGTGCTGACCATCCCGCCCACAGCCTGTCCGCTCTCCATCAGCTCCAACACAGAGTCCAGGTTCCTCTCCCTGTGCTCCTCGATGTTCTTCACCTGAAAACACACAACAGCACCCACAGCAGGTCACACCTGGGACTGCAGCCACCTTATCAATGTGCTTTATCTACTCTATCACTGAGGCTCCTCATGGCACTTTACAGATAATGGTAAAAAAACACAATTCAAGTAATAACTAGAGAAAGACATCCTGGCAAAATGGACTCTTGGACCAACGTGGTCACCTTATCATCCCTCACCTCTCCATGAGCATTGTGCCGCAAAGTGGTCATCTTGGATCTAAATGCCAGCTGGGCGAGAGGAACAGTCCCCCCCCCCCCCCCCCACCCAGCTAGCGTTAAGAATCAAGATGGCACCAAGATGGCCCCTCGGACCTAGGTGAACAAGACCCCATAGACTCTACCTACCTCCAGCCACAGCTGCCGGTCCTCCTGCTCCGAGGGGTTGGGCTCCATGGTGGCGAAGTACTGCATGCCGTCCAGCAGGCAGGTCCAGGTGGTCTTCTGCTTGAGCGTGTCGTTGTACCAGGCCGGGTGGTGCTCACACTGCAGCAGCTGGGCCTTGGCGGCAGACACTAGCACACAGCCAGCCGTCTCCGTGCCCCGCAGCATCATCTAGAGAAGGGGGGGGGTGGGGTATGGGAGTCAAGCATGGGAGTAGAAGTGGGTCATTAGCAGTGGCCATTTTCTGATCAGATTTTTCACTTCACCCCTTCTCCGCAATACTTTTATTGTCAGGTTGATTCAAAAATCAATTTCTTTTAAAGAAAGAAATTTAAGCCAGAAACATCAATGCAATCTTCTGCGTGGAAACATATTAATGGCACTGTCCTACAGAGGGCGCTATAGTGTATTTAACTATAGTTAATTGGCATCAACTACGTTCTGTTCTGTTCAGCCACTTTCATATAAAACAATGGTGGACAAGATGGACCTGTAGAACCCGAACCCCAACGTTATACCAATAGGTTAAACCACACAAAAGATAAAATCGCACGAAAAATCGTCATATCTTATCGCAATTTTTAGGGAATCGCAATACATATCATATCGGCACTCAAAAATCGTAATATCGTATCGTAAGGTCCCAGCCGATTCCTGTCCCCATTATACACAACATCTCTGTCACACCCATCCTCAATATCACTGCTTTCCTTCTAGGCTTAGGGAGGAGAGTAATTGAGGTGATTCCACAAAAACAAATACAGAGGCTATTGGACATATGCAATATTAAAATCAATCAGTTGCATTAATCACCGTCCGTCTCAGTGATTGGTGATCAATGCCTAATTGAGTCTGTTCGTAAGTACATTCAGAGAGTCCCAGTTAGTTTGAAATCATTTTAGTGGTGAACTGGACCACAGATGTCCATTGCAGGGAAGTATGCACACATCATCATACGTTACAAAATACAAACTCAACTAGACGGTAAGAAAACTGGGCAAAGAGAGAACCAGATACAGACACGAAGAGAGCCAAAAGGGGTCGGCATTGCATCTGTTACCTGACAGTTTACCAACTCAATGAACCAGTTTCGGTTGTAGACGTCGTCCGTCTGAGACGCGGCGATGCCACTAGGCGAGTCGCCCGGCCCGGAGTCCTCCTCCGTGAAGACCACAAACTTATCATTCTCCTCGATCAGCTTCTGTAGCATGGAGGTTCCTGAGGGAGGAGAAGTGGACATTCAGCAACAACCTGCCAGATGAGGTAACTGACAATGCCAAGTTATCTGTGAATGCAGTCATTATTCTCCACCAAACATGAGGAGGTGGAAAATAATGAATCTGTTACAAAAACATGCATACAATTAGGGTCACTCCAAAATGATGGCGGATAGATTTGACCTTTTGGCTGGTAAAAAAAAAGGAAGGGTTACATTAAAACAATTGCTTGGCCGCTAGATTTTTCCACTCTGGCATGTAAAAAGACATGCCAGAGTGGATCACAGATCAGATCCTGGAGGATCATCTCACCTCAGTGCCACATCCCTCCCCGCCCCCGCCCTAGTGTCCTGGTTTACTTTGAGAAGGGTTAGATCACCCAACAAAAAAAAAGCTGTTTCATGCCCTCTTTAGTAGACAAATGCAGAGGTGCTGAAGAGCAGAGGTTAACAGGAAAACTGTAAAGAAATGGCTTAGTTCCCCTCAGGTATGGGTTCATAATGTAGGCGTAAAGTTCATCTCATATATATGGATGATTGGTTTATATGATCTAATGATCCACAGCAAAAGTGCTGTCGTGCTCACATTTTCTGGGGAGCGTAAAGTGTAACAAAATGTTCATGGGTGAACAAGGTATTTTCTGTCTACCGCTGTCCTACCCTTTTCTCAGTGAAACAGTGTCTAAGTACACTGTACTCACACCTCAGTAGCTCAAAGTTGTTCTTAAATCACAAGAAACTGGTTAAATTAGTCAGGTCCAAGCTAACCTTGCGTAGCCAAATGTCCATTTGTGTCTTAACCATCTCCAGGTTTCATCCAGTTCAATTGAAGACTTTTTAATACCTTTAATAACACAATGTAACACAGATTGGCGTAAAGGTAAATGATAGATTATTATTTATTTTATTTGTTCTAATTCTGTCAGTTTATTTCAGAAGTGCTGCTTGTCTGACAACAAAAGTATCCTGCTGCATGCGCATTAAGTTAGCATGCCAGTGCAGTGGTCAACACAGCTTGCATGCAGGGCCGGACTAACGCACAGGCTTGATATGGCTGCAGCCTAGGGGCCCCACCTGCCAGGGGGCCCCCGATTGGTCGAACCGGGGGCCCCCCCGCTAGCCCCGCGATCTGCTAGCGCCGCGATCCGGTAGCGCCGCGATCCGAACGCCACCCCCCCGCTCAACAAAAATCTACGCTAGCACCCCCCCCCCCCCCCCCCCCCCCCCGCTCAACAAAATCTCCGCTTTTTAATATACTATACAACTGTATTACTCATGTTTCTCGCCAAAATCTCAATTTCTCTTTTCTTTACGTTACATTTGAACGCATCATGATAACCTAATAGTCGTTTTACTGAGCCAACCTGAACACATCATCACGCAGCACGTCTGAATCTTTATTTACTTTTCATATAACTAGCAGCTTGTATGCTGCCGATTACAACACGGATTTCACAATTGGATTACTATTTTAACTAACGGGACAAGCAGGGGTGGACTGGCCATCGGGCGTACCGGGTGAGCCGATGCACATTTTTGGGCCGGTCCAGGACTGTCATAATTAGGGTTTTAATAATCGTATTTAACCGTATAACTGCACACAACTTTATTTAAAAGCAATCAAATGTAAAACATGTGTGTTTGTATTGTGGTGTCCGGTGCGTGTGGAGGTGCGGCTCCTCCTGCGGAGCGGTTCATGTTAATAGCGGAGTCCGGGAGGGTTCACCTTCACGGCATAGTTACGAGGGATGTGCGACTATCGTCTTAAAAAATACTAAAGTGTTTTTTAAAGTTAGAAAGATATTAGATATTCAACCGATATTCACGCTCCGAATTACAGCGGTCAGACACGGGGAACTAAAGCCGCGATCACCGGTATGAGTCCCGTATGTCTAGCGGTGTCTACCTGCCCCCCCGTCGGTCGTAGGTCCGGGATGGCTTACGATCGCGCTGTCACTCACGTGAAACTGTCACTCACCAAATTCAGTCCGGTAAATTATCACTCCGACTCCTCAATGGGCACGCTCAGGTCAGCCGGCACGAGCCTTCGCAATATTTCCGCGCACGCGCTAGCGCGCTCACCCGCTCAACCCCCCCCCCCCCCCTCCCCCCACCAAACATTTTCTCGTCGAATCTACACGATTCACGTAGGTCACCTGTTTTGACTTCAAAACGGCGAATTTCGCCGAAAGGTGAGTGATTTTCATGCCTGTAATACTTTTAATACCTCCGCGGGTGTAACCATCTGGTAACTACGGGGAACACAACGAGATTAAAGCCCCACCCACACCCGTCCTACCTTCATTCTGGTTCTTCTCGGCCCGGGTAGGGACCGGCAGGACTGGAGCCACGAGGGCCGTGGTGGGGGAGTAGTTGGAGGGCGAGCGCTTGAGTTTCTTGGTTTGGAGCTGGGCGTCGATCCTCAGGCCCTTCAGGGCCTCGGTGGACAGGTTCCTCTTGAGCACGTCAGCCTTCTTGTAGCCGTCGTACAGGCCGAAGGCGATGTTCCTGTTGGTGGTCGTCCAGGAGGCACGCAGGTCCACCAGCCGCAGCTTGTGGGTGTACGGGGCATTGCTCTCCGTCTTGGAGTTGGGGGTCCTGTTGGTGGGGGGAAAAAAACGATGATAAAATGAAAATGGCCGTTTGCAATGGCTTCCATGCATGATCAAATATACGTTTGAAACGTCAGTGAGAAAAGAAAACTAGTTTTAGTCCGATATCGTACTTTAAACTTCCATATACTTCAATGTAGTGACCCTTAGTTAGACTGTTGGTGTAGAATGATGTTTTGAATTCATAAGCATATCATGATATTTATCGATATTGTGTAGAATTCTCCATAATTATCATGATAATACATTTTTCCATGTCGCCCAGCCCATTCCATTGTCCTATTTTCTATTTTCCAGATGCATATCATTAATGAGCAGGTAGGGGGTAAGGGCATCTGGCACAAGGATGCCTACAGGTAGACTGTGGACATTGGGGTTCAAACCCAGAACATTTCACCTGGTAGTCAGCCACTACGCCCCGATTATCCGATTATAAAAAGCACCAAGACGCGTGAGCGAGTGACGCAGAGAAGGGTCTCTCTTTTGCCATTGGAGTAACAGTACGAACACGCCAAGGCGGCAGGGGGAAGGTTTGCGCTCACCTCTTCCATGCGGTTGCTCTGTCGCTGGTAGCTGAGGGAGGACAGGCTGAGCAGGTGGGTCTTCTTCACCTGGGCGTTCATCTGGTGGTCGGCCGTCTCGTCCCAGGTCGAGGCCATCAGGTGCACCGTCACCTCCGACAGCTCGCTGACCATCTGGGTCACGTTCCACTCCGAGATCAGACGCCTCATCACAGTGCCAGCTGAGGGTGGGTGGGTGGGGGGATATATAAAATATAGTTGCTCATAGACAACATGGCATGAAAACCAACACCAATGCACCATTTAAGAAATCCCATAATTTCAAGGTTTGCTACAAGCATCTCTCACCCTGTGGAATAAGCCTCTGGGCCCCTCTGGTGAACACGTGGCCCCTTCTACACTCCACCTGGATGCCCCTTTGCTGGGCGAAGGAGGCCCAATAGTGCACCTGGAGGAGCAGTAATCAGACAGCTCTGGCATCATGACATGCTTCTCCAAAGATAACATACAACTGTATTCATGGCGAGGGGATTCGGGTATTACAGCAGCAAAAAGAACATGTATTTTTTACATTTACATTTACATTACAATAAGTACATTTGTCAGTAGAAAGTAAAACAACAACATATCACTGTCGGTACAGCAAGGATGTCAATAGAACAAGTTTCTAGGTGCACCATAATTGCTAGGTTTAGCTATCCTTTCTGGCATACAGCATGGATATCTAGGGTAAGATGCTAAGTGATATTCATTGCCAGGCCATACAAACAGACAATAGGAGCAAAAGGATTTTGTTTTGTTTTAGAGGCCAATACTATAAACATTGACTATGAGCCCACGGCAGGTGAATACAAGGTCAGGTAAATGAATGCCACAGACAGACTGGTTACCTGGAGCTGTGGGAAGGCGGCGGTGTAGGACAGCTGCTTGTAGTGCTGGCCCAACTTCTTGCGGATGGGCCTGAGGCTGTGGAACAGTTTCCCTCTGCATATGGGCCGGGACACGCCGGTCCAGGTGGCCCAGAAGTTCTGCATCCAGCGCAGTGTGCTGCTGTAGAAGAGCATCCTGGGCTGGCACGGTTCTGAATGGGACACGCACACGCATAGCTTTCATTTAGATGTGGAAAGATGGGCAGGACGGTTCAGAGTGCTTTATCAGTCACGACGATGAATGACTGATAACAAATATAAAAACAGAAAAGTACAGTAGGGCAATAAAACACATGAAATGCAAAATGTACAAATAATATACATCAAAATATGAATGAAATACCTATGAATGTGAATTGTGAATTGGCTATAGTGGCTAGGGTGACTTAATAGTAGTAGTCAGAGTAATGGGGAGATGAAATGCCGGCAAGTGACAGAGCCAGCCCAGCCTACCTGTTCCACAGTGCTGGTTGAGGTCCATGGTGATGGCCAGGTTGAGGTTCTCAGACCGGAAGGCCCGGTAGGAGTCATGAGGCTGTCCTGAGGTCACATCCGCCACGTTCTCCGCACAGCAGAGCATCACTGCATAGTGGTCATGGGGGTTGCCGTGGCAAAGCCACTGGAGGTCAAGGGTCATGCACAGGTTGGGTAGGTGAAGGAAACAGATGTCATCGTACCTGAATTGAAAAGAAGGGATTTACTTCAGCCTCAGTTCCATGTAATGTGAGATATTTATTATTCATAGAAACCAAGACCCGTTTCCTCTACTTACTTAGAAGCTGTTCTAACATTGACATCCATGTCTCCTTTGAAGACAAACTGGCCTGGGTTCCAGTCATAGTTCACTTTATTCCATTCCCAGTGCAAGTTTTCTGTAGTGTTGTATGGGTCCTGTGGATACCCAAAATTCAGGTTTACCGCACAAAACATAGAAAAAAGAAAAGAGAGGAAAACACTTTTCATAAATACTTGAACCCAATTAAATAAATATTGCATTTAATAAAAGTAAATCTGTGCTGAAGGTAGGCTGATGGTTAAGAGTTAAATACATTTATTTTATTTGTAAAAGGTGCAGCGTGTAGGATTTAGTGGCATCTAGCGGTGAGTTTGCAGATTGCACAACACCTCCCCTCACCCCCTCCCTTCCCAACTACGGTGGCCTGTACTGGCCTGTCTAGAGCTGTTTGTCCGTTCTGGGCTACTGTAGAAACATGGCGGTGCAACATGGCGGGCTCCTTGGAAGAGGAACCGCTCCCAATGTAGATATAAAGGGCTCATTGTAAGGTAACGAATACACAGCAACTCATATTTTCATGGGATTATACACTAATTAAAACACACTTATGAATATTATATTCCATTTCTGCCAAGTCTGTTCCGCTACAAGCCACTAAATTACTTCACACTGCACCTTTAATTTCTAATAAATCCAATCAAAGCATTCTTAGTGTACCTCGGTGGCCAGCTGGTGGAGGTTGGCCTGCTGGATCTCCATGACGAAGCGTCCGTGCAGCAGCAGGCGGCTCTTGTCCCACCAGGCCAGGGGGGGTGAGGGGTCCTCGGAGGCTTTGGTCAGCAGGTCCGCCACCTGGCCAATCAGAGTCCATGCAGGATCCCAACATGGCCCCCACACAATGGTGTACAAGGAGATGTTGGCTGTGGATAAAACATTTTCCAATGAGTCAGGAAGCGTGTGAATACCCTCTTGGTGCCACCCATGAGGAGTTACAATAATAATAGGATATTAAAGGGGGCAGAGGAGTGTTGGACTCCCAGCCGAAAGGTACCGGGTTCGGTCCACAAACTACCAATAGGCATCCTAGAACAAGATGACTAACCCCTACCTGCTCCTTAATGACGGGTATCGGTGATAATAATAGCTTCTGCTATAAATAGATGAATAGTAGATAAATCATAAAATATTATGCGGCCGGTGCAGTTATATTTTAATCACATCACTCACATTTGAAGTCATAGTAGAATTTAAGGGGGGGCATGTTCCTGTGCACCGTCACGTCGCCCCATGGCGGGCCCAGGGGGATGATCTGTTTACGGTGAGCACGGGCCTGCCCGTCCTGCTCTGAACCAATCAAACGCCCCGACAGCTCCCAGTCCCGGATCTCAAACAGGTAGCGGGGGTAGTCCCGAATTCTCACTGGAACAAAAAGAACAGCGTGAATACGCTTTACTTCAATGCTTAGCACTGAATTGCATTCACAGATAAACATAAAATAAAACATATGGTGACCTAAGGTAGGGCTGGGCGATATGGCCAAAATCTTCTATACCGACATAGGTAATTTAATATCTCAATAACAATATAGCATGTTTTCTGGTTATTCAATAAGTCTATATAAAATAACCACATGGTAAAGCCTATTTTTGTATAATCATGTGTGAATACATGACAAATGTCACTATACTGTAATGCAGCCTTTAAAACCAGGAAAAGACAACACTTATGCCATACCACAATATTACGATATCCAAAATCTAAGATGACATCTATTTCATATCACAATATCCATATAATATCGATATATTGCCCAGCCCTAACCTTATATTAGGTACATACCAGCTCTCCTCCTAAACCAGCATGCCTTACCCAGGTAGGCGGTGAGCTTGAACCTCACAGCCCTGCACCACTGCACCACCAGCGAGAGCCCCTCTCGTGGGAAGGGGCTGACCCCGTCGATGTCCCTCAGCTGCTCCCTCACCCTTTCCGGCCCATGGAGCGACTGGTCGGCCAGGGCCACCAGCTCCAGGTCCGACACCGTCCAGGTGAGCAAGGACTTGCGCATGGGCGTGTTGGCGTAGAGGCGCCGTGAGCGCTGGATGTAGATCTCGATGTGCTTGCGCTCCAGCGAGCTGTACAGCTCCTCGATCTTCCGGGCGGGCAGCAGCTCGCCGTGCTGCTTGCGGAGGTCGGCCACCTTCTTGTCCAGCAGCTGCAGCCGCTTGGCGCTCTCCTTGCTCTCGTCCTTCATCAGCTCGTAGTTGTCACGGAGCTTGATCTCGAAAACGTCGTCCAGGAAGACGAAGGAGAACTGGCTGATCTTGAAGACCAGGTCGGGGGGGAGGGGCTGGAGCTCAACCGGCTGGCCGGTGGCAGGGCGGTGCAGGCTCTTCAGCCACTTCTGGACACTGACGGCCAAGTCAAAGGTGTTGGAGAAGTTATACTGGTAAGGGAACTCCACGGACAGGCTCGGGCAGGTGAAGAGCCAGACCCGGTTGTGGGGCGTGGTGAGGAACGGGAAGACCTCTCGGTGCGCCCGCATCTCGGCCGACTCTCGGAGGGTGCACACGTCCAGATCTTTGAAAGAGAAGATGTCGTTGCCGTCGAAGTTCATAAACAGGTGGGGGGTTTTTAGGTGCATGGTACCCGCGTGGTGGGAGAGGGAGATGGCCTCGGTGTGTAAGAGGATGTAGTTTTGCTCACTGACGTGGGCCGTCAAGAGTGTGCGTGCCAGCTCTACGCGCACACACAGCGCCGTCTTCTGGTCTGGAGGGGGAACGATTTCCCCGTTTGTGAGTGGAACCAAACTGTCCTCTTCTTGCTCTCCTCGAAGCATGAGCCAGCAAGCGTGGGCCTCGGTCATGTGCTGATACAGGAACATGTGGTCTGATGGGGTCCAATCCAGGATGAGCTCCTGGTCACACTGAACCTGGAGAACATATTACAAATATGGGCGTAAGTGTAACAGAAGAATGACAATCCTCCAACTGACGGCAAGGAAAGCCTCCAGTGGTTTGCATTGCAATTCACAACACAAATTAAAAGTCATACAGAAATCCTAGATGACTATAAACATACCAGAGTAATGCCACTGACAGATGACAGGTGGTATTGACATTTTTCAATGAATTTCTGAGAAACCCAGATAGCAATACAACTGCAAGGTCTGCGTGGGCCAAGTGCAGGGAAACAGATGAAGCTTGTTGTGAGGCGCAGAGGAGGACAGATGGAGATCCCGGTGCCTACCTCCAGGGTGTGGGTGGTGTTGTAGTGACTCAAGGACAGGGTGGCCAGTGTGAAGACAGGACTAGGGGTCTGAGAGGCGGGACAACACGGCTCCATGTTCTCAACCAGCACCTTCACCACAGAAAGGCTGACGCCGGCCAGGGACACACTTGCGCTCTCCGCACCGCCATGCACTTTGACCGTGTCCAGACGTAAGGACACTGCACCTAAGGGGGCGAATGGGGTGAAGTCTTCAATAAAAATATGATAGTTCATTATATGGTTAGTAAATAGGCCCTGTGTGTTTTGAGCGGAAAATAATGGTGTTACACATGTTCAAGCCACAAGGCTCCCTGCACATTTAAATACCCTCTCTTCTACTGGTTAGATGAAGCATGAAGTATGGATGTGTCCATTATTACAATTCATTACCTTAGTAATTAGATTAAAGATTATTCACAGTGTTCAATTAGACATTTCCCAGCAGGTTGTATCAAACCTAATTAAATTCCATCTAATCCAATCAAGTTTTAATATAATCAAATCTGATCAATTTATATTAATGAAGGAAGGAGTCAAACACGTGTCACTATCCCCTCGTGAGGATTACACATTCATGTATACTTATGGCGCGCTAAAAGTAATTTTCCAAACGCCAACTATTCAAACCATTTTCATTGACGTCAGTGCCTACCAGTGGCATCTAGTGGATACTGCACTACAACATGTAGCAAAGAACACTGAATCATCACGCCACACCATTCCAATTGATTTACCCGCCGGGTTGGAAAGTGTGAAGACATTGACGTCTTCCAGACCACACTCCATATTGAACAGCAGGGGTGGGGGAGCGGAGGAGGGGGAGGAAGAGGGGAGTTGGCCAGCCTCGTCTGTCACAGAACAGGCAGAGGCAGAGGCAGAGTCGTCCCCCTCGGGTTCCCTGTCGGCAGGTGGTGTGAAGAGGGCCAGCAGGCGAGACAGACAGAGGGCACAGGTCTCAGACAGCTCAACCTGGAACCCTGTCAGTTTAGAGTCCATGTTGAGACTGGGAGACTGGCTGCTACACTCCATGCGGGGTCTGTTGTAGCTTCCCTGCAGGGGTGGAGGAAGGAAAGAAGTCAATTAGGAACGATCATGTTGGATGACATGAATACCAACATTACCACTTGGCCTCTCCCATGAAATGTAGAAAAATGAAAATGTATTAAAACAAACATTATCTTAAACCTTAGACGAACCTCCAAAAAGGTAGGTACACAATACAGAATTCAGACGATGAATTTAATCTGATTTATTATTTAGCCTTTTTCATTCAATTCCTATTCAATAATAATACAATTGAGCCATGTTCATCTATATCAAAGGTCAGAAATATTGGAGCCTTGGAGAATATCCATCATTACTTAATTCTATCCCAAGTCCATCCCAGAGAACATTAACTATTTTGGCTTCTGTGTATCAGTACCTGAAGAGTGAGGCAGTCCAGAATGAGAGCCTCCCCCCAGACATGCTTCCCAGGGGGGTGGGGGGCCTGCTGGATATGAGAGCCCTGGCCCACCCTCCACCAGAAGTGGTCCAGGGACAGAGAGACTCGCTGCTGGACACTTTGGGCACCAAGGCTCTCTTGATCCACATCGGGACCGGAGGCAACGTCCAGCGTACGCTGCAGCTCTATATGGATGGACACACACGCGCACACACACACACACACACACACACACACACACACACGCACACACACACACGCACACACGCACACACACGCATGCACACACACGCGTAACATTGTAGTGGCTGAGGTTTGCATTGCAAAGTAGGCATACAGGAAAGAACAGTTGGTTAATGTGTGACATACAGAGGAAGATGTTATCTAATCTCACTGGGATTGGTCTATTTGTTAAGGCCTGACTAGGAAGTTCTGTGTGTGTATACATTAAATGAACAAAGACAGTGGGGTAGAGAGGGGGGGGGGTGGTGGCGGCATGCATTATTTGCAGTTGTAATTCTGCATGTCTATATATACTAGAGCCCGACCGATATATCGGCGGGCCGATATTATCGGCCGATATTAGGCATTTTCCAAACTATCGGTATCGGCATTTATAATGGCCGATAAATGAATATTTTTAAAAACGGACGAAACCCCCTTCAACCATGTTATAACGCCACAAACCCTACAACCGGCTGATCCAGCCAGAGTCGGCAGAGTGAACGAGTTTACTCACAACCGCGAGCGACATGAGCAGCAAAAGCGGCCGGCAGTCCTTCATTTTCAATGAGCGCTGCCGACGAGGAGCGGCCAGTGCCGCGGCGGCAGCGAGCGCCGCGATGGCGGCAGCGAGCAGCGCGACGCGGAGAGTTGAAATTAGTTTAACTTTATGCAAATGAGCGGCGTCGGCGCGAAGCAGCAACCCGCTACACTTCACGCCACTGTCCTATTTCACAGCGTCGCCGCGCATCAAGTGCCGCTGAAAAGGCGCTTTTTTCTTTTCTTTAGTTTTCCTTCTGCTCTGGAGACGACTATATTCCTATGGGTGCTACGGGCGGCACTTGTGTCATAGACGCGCTGCGGCGGCAGTGTGTTTTGCACTTTATAATGCTTTATCTCCATTTCTGTTATTTTGATTACTAAATAATAAACAGGGGAAACGTGTACATTGTTATTTGAACATGCTTGTCACGCCGGCCTGCCGAATAGCTCTACTACAAACTTGATATTGCAATGGGCGGAACCGAACTTGATGTCTGCAGTGCTGCTTGAAGCCCCGCCCCCCTGACGACGGCAGCCAGCAGCCAGCGGCCACAGCGCCCCCTGCTGCTCATGTCGCTCGCGGTGTGACCCATCAGTGAAGTGTGTTCACTGCATTATCCTATTATTTTAGCGAGGACTCATAAATAACTACATATAACTAATGTTATGGAAATCTGTTTATGTTTTGTTACGTGTTTCTGGAATTTCTTTAAAAAATATATATATCGGCCGATATATCGGAATATCGGCTTTTTAAATCATCAAATATTTGTATCGGTATCGGCCTTAAAAATCCCATATCGGTCGGGCTCTAATATATACATGTACACAAACAACCACAAGATACTCATCAATATTGTTGTTTTTTTTACTGTCGTCTTGCGAAAATGGTTCCATTCCACAAGAAATAATATCACCTGACATTCACCTGGTGTGTGTGTGTGTGTGTGTGTGTGTGTGTGTGTGTGTGTGTGTGTGTGTGTGTGTGTGTGTGTGTGTGCACGTGATTACACAGTACCTGCGCTGGTGGATATGAAGCCCAGTGCGAAGGGGGTGGTGTCTCCCAGCTGGACAGAGACGTTAACGTTAGAAATTGAGGATTTTATCATCACCGGGGCGTCCAGGTGGGGGAAGCGTCTGTAGGGCAGAAAGGTGTGCAAATACTCTAATGGTCTACTCAACACAACACAACACACCACAACATCATGGATGAAGTGCAGGGTAGGAAAAATGTACACAAACACACAAATGAGGAGGAAGAAAGAAGTTTGGAGTTAAAAGATTGAAAGACCAATATTAGTGGAATAAAGTCAGCAATGCATGCAAATGTGAACCTATCAAATTAATACTATTTTTTTTAGATATTCTTCTCCTGACTTTATCTGAATATTGAACTGATTTCAAACGCTTAGCAACCAGTGACATGACGTCAAGATACTCGACACGACTTGCCTTTTTCTATGCGCTGCTTTCCTGTGAAACAGCTGTTTCCATGGAAATAGATCCAGCCAATGGGAGAACTCCTGGTGACGGTAGTGGATGATGCAGGTGCTGAGCGTGACGGACCCAGAGATGTTTATTGAAGTAACCTAAAGTTACATACACAGACCAAGAAAATGAGTCACACGTGAGTCATCTATGTTTCTGATGGACTGATAAATGTATAGAAATAGTTTATCAGATAACAGAAAAAAAAAGGATCACAGGTTTAGTCGTACCTTCAGATCCATCTTCAGAGTGTTCAGGCAAAGTATTCGCTGTCTACTTTGAGAGAGCAGAAGCCCATCTGTAGAATATCAATGTAAAAAAAAAGGTTAAAAAATTGAATTATGGATTTCTAAGTACTAGTGCAGTCAGTGCCCTACCGTGCCTGTTCTGAACGGGCACCGATTGTTGCAGCTTTCTCGAGAACCGCTCATCCAAACAACTTCACACTCGACACTGAGCTTCCTCGGGTCCTCAGCAACACATCCGCCAAGTGTGAAGTCGATCGGAGGAATGTTCGTCGAGAAAATCGAAAGGAAAGGCACACAGAGGCTCCTCCATTTATAGTGAGATACAGACTTTCTCACTCCTCGCAGTCTGTCTGTGGTGTCTGCTTCCTCACCTTCCAGAAGGAACTCCAGGCTGCTCTGGGGGAAGCTGAGTGTGGGGGTGAAGCTCTCCAGGGGTGGCTGGTCCTCCTCACGCCCATAGCCTACCTTCAGTGACTTGAGAGTCCAGTTCAGGTGCCTGCATCAGGCAAAGGAAGTGCACCGTCAAAGGGTAAAAAAAACATTCAAACTCACTTTGGCACAAACATTTGCTTTTCGACTTTTTAAATAACTAGTGCAGTGCCTGTTCAGAACGGGCCAATCACTTGGCCTCTGGTATTGCTACTTGCAGCTTTCTCGAGAACCGCTCATCCAAACAACTTCACACTCGACACTGAGCTTTCTCGGGTCCTCAGCAATATACCCGCCAAGTGTGAAGTCGATCGGACGAACGGTTATCGAGAAACCCGAAGGACAGACATTCATATATACATACAGACACTCCTTCCTTGTCATCTATAGTAACACTTTCAACTTAAACCCAACCAAATCGATTTTCAAGACAAACACAATGAATGACTTTACCTTTTCTGGCTCTGCATGGACAGAGTTATGTTGGTATTTTCAAATTCCACGTTGACGTTCTGAGGAATTAGCTGATGGAACTTTTCAACTGCCTCCCTTTGGATGAACTGCTCACTCTCACACACTGAAAGTTTATAAATAATTGATTACATTCTTATCAGTAGAAATGTGGCAATGAATTCTTCACAAATACACAGCTGAAACGCCTGCTCATAAACAAATGTCATCCTCACCCAAAATGCACAATATACAATATACCTTTCCCTTGCAATCTTTGAAAGGTTACTTACCACAATAACAGATATAGTTACCAGGTCCCATTGTTAATGATAACAAGTGGTTATATGTTAAACGGCTTTTAGTTCTAATATTGAACAGCACTCAAAATATGCTTGAGAAATAGTATAGCAAAACTTAAAATGAGGTTTAGGGTAAAAAGCAATGGAGATTATTGATTGCCATTTCATTACAGTTGAATCACTGTTTGGACTAGCAGAGCATAGAGATGTGTTATGATGTCATTCATTGCTGTTGCTTGCTCACCAGACTGAATGTGGGTGCTTCCTGAGGGAGGCGGAGGCAGCAGGAGCTGGCTGAGAAACAGGCCCTCGTGCAGCTCTGCTAGCAGATTCCTCACACTCAGCGACAGAGAGCCTGGCTTCATGTCTGGTAGGCTCACATCCCCAGACAGGCCCAGGCTAAGGGACACCTCAGCCATACATATGTCCTTCAACAGACAAGATTATGTTCAGGGGACAAACTAATTTGTGGATTTCTGTCAACCGTGAGTCCACAATATGCTTTGTGTGTACCTACCTTTTGACTGTTTTTGAGCACCTTGCTGCTTAACTGCCCAGCCGTAAAGTCCCATGCCAACCTGAAGTATGTAGTAAAACAAAATAGGTTGGCATAGACGTATTAAATTGAAAATGACTAGTCAATGAGCACTTTTATCTGACGGTGATTATTTTTTGTCAATGAGCGGACAGGGGTTGGTTAGGCATTTTGCTCAGGGAAGCCTACAGGTAAACTGCGGACAATTGAATTTGAATTTCTTTCTTTTGAACAGGGAGAATGTACAAAGATCATTAAGCTTATACATAACAAAGAGAGATGTAATGTACCACGTTTTAACAAATTGCAATTTTCCACTCATAGTCCCTTGGCAGGCAAGTAAAATAATAAAATATTAAGTGAAATAATCAAATAGTATTATTGGGGTTTGAACCCAGAACCTTTCAGCTGAGATTCAAACACTCTACCCACGAGGCTATCCTTCCTGTCAGATATAAGAGATTGTCATTCCAATACATGGAGTAGCAGAAAAGGCTGCTGCAGTAGCAGCAGTTCATGGGGATCAGTAGGTATGGATTGAATGGTTATTACCGTTTACTCTGATGGTCGAGTAACAAGGCGAGGCCAGTGACCGTCATGTGCCACAGAGATTCTGACAGGGAGAGGTTCAGTACCATCACACTGACGGAGTCCATGTGGAAGGACATCAGCTGAGGAGACGAGAGAGAGCGAGAGAGGGCTTTCAGTCAAGACGTGTTACCTCAAAAAACCTGTCAGAACCAGACTGACCCAGTCCATCATGGTGAGTGACCTTGTGCTTATCAGTCAATACTCAGGTTAAAATGTTGTGTCCCAAACTCACAAAGTTCAACACAACCCAAAACCTGCCTGCAAAGCATAGATTAAAATCTCAGGAGGTTATTTCCTAAACCAATGAATATGGGTCCTTCAATATGGCCGGTCAGACAAGGTACGTCAAGCAGTTGTTGACACAACAACAGTTTGGTGTATATGACGTTTGAACAGAGTGTTGGAAATCAACAGCCAGCTTAATTCACATAGCAAAGAGCAAACACCTGGTTCCATCTACCCTAGCCCTTGTGAAGTGCCGATGCAGCATTAAAAAACAAACACTCAGCTCACCCTGCATAGAGAAGTACCATGCACTCAACAAACAATGAGAAATACGGACTTAGAGTCCTTTGTTTTGGGGAAGAAAGAAGGAAGAATGAAGTGGTGGAACGAGCTCCCTGCCGCTGTCAGGACAGCAGAGTTGCTCACCAGCTTCCCTAAGAGACTCAAGACTCATTTGTTCAGAGTTCACCTGGACTCTGCATAGCCTCCCTCCTCTACCTACCCCACCCCCCTCCTCTACCTACCCCACCCCCCTCCCCTACCTGCCCCCCCCCCCCCCCCCCCCCAAACATCCTGGCAATTAAATAGTACTTAGCATCATATAGCATCTCACCCTAGCCATCCATGCTGTATACCAGAAAGAATAGCCGAACCTAGCAAATATGGTGCACCTAAATTATTATAATAAGTATTGACATCCTTGCTGTACCGGCAGTGATATATTGTTGTTTTAATTTCTATTGATAGATGTACTTATTGTAGATCGATTTGGACTAAAGCGTCTGCTAAATGTCCTAAATGTAAATGTTAATGTAAATGTACATGTCAATGTAAGAAGAATGCAAACCTGTGACAGCAGGCGTAGCATGGTGGGGTTGATCTGTATCTTCTTCCCTGGGTTCCTCCCATTGCTCTCTTCACCACATTCCTCCTCAGAGGAGCTTCCAAATCAAACCTAACCCGAGTCTCTCCAACACACAGTGCCAGGTACCTCCTGGAAGCATTTATAACACAACACCTTAATGGACAAGTAGGTTGAAAGAAGAACCAGAGCGCTTTATCTGTAGAGTTTCTGATTGGCACTACTTACGGCAAGTCCTGGCTCAGGAGCTTACTTGAGATCCATATTTTATCAATTTCCTGTAATAAATAAATAATTAATCGAATTATAATTGAAATCGCACTATGGCCAGATTTATGAAAACATGTTTGTTTGGTACAGACCCCAGCAAATGTCACATTATGATTTAAACAGTTGTTTCAGTTAAAATTATAATTGTGATGCAAAAATAATCATTCAAACCAATAGTAAAAATCTCGCAATATCTGTCAAAATAATCGCAACATGATTTTTTTTTACCATATCGTAGGAAATTAGTACCCTAATAATACAACAACATTTATAACCGATAAGAGTATATAGTATGTGTTCTTGGGAGAAGTGTATCTAGGGTATAATAACCCCCGGCCCCCAGAAATGTCCGGTAAACAACCCAGCTTAAGCAGTGACCTACCAGAGTGTGCTGGGGATGAAACTGGATACTTATTCCTCGGACCGAGAACAGGCCGACCGACTTGATACTAAGCTCAGCATTCAGTGAGTTCTGAAAGAATCGCACTGCCAGAGTGCAGATAAGCCATCTGTAGGGAACAACACATAACAGTCACACACGAGCATCTGGATGGCACGCTGTCCTTCATCTAGTGAGACGCACAGAAAAACACGCGCGGCAGAATGAAGTCTTGGTTGTATCTGGCGAAGCCTGGAAGACCTGCATCACACGCTGCATACATGACCTTATTCTTTCTCTAATCATTTGTGCAACTTTGCGCACATAATTGCATCACTATACTCTCTCAGGCAAGCTGTCACTTGTGGTCCTGCATGTACCCGTCCCGATCCAGCTCACCCAGACTACAAACATGATACACCAATATCCTGAAGGGAAAACTGTGCTCCAGATATGTTATGCCATATGAACACTGCGTTATGTGGGATCAAAGTGGTAGGTGTGTCAAGTAACTATTTAAAAGGAATATACAGGCAAACAAAAAAAAACACGGCATAACACAACACAACAAACAAACAAACAAGAGCAAACCTTACCTGAAGATTAGGGATAATATGAAGGTCGTGCCAACGACCAGGGCTGCCAGGGAGCATATCAGCAGCAGCGACATCTCGACCCTGCAGCTCACGGGTTCACGCCCACACCTCAGTCCCGTGGCAATGGGGGGGCGGTTTGTCCTCGGTGGTCCAGCTGCTGTCAATCACAAGGTGGGACACATTAGCCCGTATTAATGTAAAACCGGACCAGCTGGGACCGGGACCAGGACCGGTAGTAGTGGGATATAACGGAGGTCAACATCTCGCATAGCACACGAAGCGAGTAGCCACGTCTGCTGCCACCGTGGACGTCATACTGAACCCAAGAAAGAGACCAAAACAGCTATAAAAATACAACTAATTAAAAAAATAAAAAATAAATAAAACGCCAGGCCACCCGTGTTATGTGGTAACGGTGGTGAATAAAACATAAGGCTGTGTCTATTCTGGGGTGGCACATATTATAGTACACACACAGTAGCTAGCGGACAGCCACGTAGCTAGCCTCGCAAAAATGAATGACAACCAACGTTTACCAACGGTTACCAGCTGGAGACTAGCGGAGTTAGCTTAGCACGAGAACTAGTTTAATGTGCGGTGCCAAGAAGGTGTGAGCAAAAAAAAAAATGTATGTGTGTATTTTTTATTATTTGTGGTTTTTTTCCCACCCCCCATATATTATTAAACTTTTTAACTGCATCGTAACTCACCCTTTGGCGTTAGTTCAGGGGGGACATGATCAGTTGGTTTTTTGCAGCGCCCATACCGCCACACAGTCCAGCCCCTGAAGACGGTGCTCTCATTACGGGTAAACACAGGAAACTGAACCCTCGCTCCAGTCTCCCTCTCTCTCCCTCTCTCCCGCCCCTCTCTCCCCCGTCTCTCTCTTCCCCGTCTCTCTCTCTCCCTCTCCCCCACTCTCTGCACTGTGTCCCAGTTTAGCTGCTGCTAGCATCACATTTGATTTGTTTTTGAAACGGGCCAATAGCGCCGTCTGTGGCAAGAAGGGGAATGGCTTGGGCACACTTACACAGACAGCTATTCACTATAGTTCACTAAATGGTAACACTTAAATAAGAAAGCAAGAAAGCATGCATGAATGAATGAATGAATGAATGAAAGCATTAAATATACATTGTCAATTTATTTCACATGTTCAATATTGTAAATAATTATGCATGTAGTGTATTTCTTGGTCTACAGACATGGATTCATAGATTTAAATATATATTCACCCGATAAATATTTGATGGTTCATATATGAATCAATTATTAACTCGGTTGTCCTTGTCGCACTTCCTTTTCATCTGTTGTGTTGAGTCACTGTTGTGTTGAGTCACTGTTTTCCGCAATAAAATGGCATATGGCGGTGGTACCATATTCACATTATGAAGAAATGGTCCTTTCTACCAAGTTTAACATATACTTCAGCGGTACAATTCTTGGATAATCTGTTCAACAGAATATTCAGACTAAAATAATACTTTTTTTAGAAACTGTTGACAGAGCCGAGTAGAGATTTCCAGATTCACACTTGTTTCTCATGCAGAAGCTTTCTGTCTGTTATGTTTGGCAAACCACTCATCGCTCTTATCTTCTGCCATGGCCTGGAAACAAATTGAATAAAGAACGCATTGAAAATTAACTTTGTGACCAATGTTTGATATCAACCGAAAATAAACGTTGGATCGATACAAACCTTATCAAGCAATGTGTTTCCTTTGGGATCCACCTTAGAAAGTTCTCTAAAGGCCTTGTCTCCTACAAAGCATATCTCGTGGGTATCCTTAAAGAAATGAATGTATATATTGTTATGGAAAAATATATAATGAATGGCTCAAATATAACGTCATGTAATCCACTTACTGGGTCTGCCAAAATGACAACTTCTACTGTAGCCTTTCCCGGGGTATCCAGGCTCACCAACGGTGTCAGGATTTTCTGATTTTCCTTCTTCATCAGGGCTTCCAGGTCAGGCAACTAAGGACGCAAAACTATTTACAACCGTTTTTATGTGACTCAAAGGTGAACAGAAATCAAGAATGAGTGATAGTAAATGGGTGATATATTAATTACTATACCTGGTCTCTTGGGCATGAAAATGCTATTCTTCCAAAAGCTGTTCCATGGTCTATACTCCCACCAATATCATGAAGCTCAAGCTTACACTACATAAAGAAACACGCAGACGCAGTATTATTACAGTATTATTAATTAAATTCAAGGGTTAGTAACATCTATATGAATATACTATTCAGATGCATCATATTCATTTTGACTCACCTGCTTGTCTTCATATCCCATCAGTACGGTTTTCTTTTCCTCGTTCTTCTCCAGCACCTTCATCCCCAGAAGAGCAGTCCAATAGTGGGTTGATTTAGGAAGGTCTGACACGCCCAGACACACCTTCTGCACTGGATCTTGTAGAAGGGGAAGAAATAAGTGTCATTACATTTTTGTACATCCTATCAAGAGGGCTTGTACATCCGAATGCATCATGGGATTTTTTTGTTGGCGATACTGCGCCATATTGAGAGGACTCCAGAGAGTTGCAGTGCTGTAAAATCCTAAAGCAACATACGTAAATATACCATGACCTAGGCTAATTACATTTTTTTTTGTGTTTGTTTCAAACACAACAAAATCACCCCATAATGACAAATCATTTCACGATTAATTACTAAACAATGACAAAAAACTATGACTACCAACACAATATTACAATGACATTACAATGCTCCTATGGTTCCAAATGGAGGCAATCATTGTGATGTGGCATTGCAATCATTGTGATGTAGCACTGCAATCTTTGCGATGTGGCATTGCAATCATTGCGTGAGGCATTGCAATCATTGCGATGTGGCATTGCAATGTGCACTTGATCTTCCTGCTGAGCCCAGAGACTTCCACATTTTCCTCATGTCGTGCAGCACCTTCCAGGCGATTGCCCTTCTGGACTTGAGGTCCTTCGGGGAGGATGAGATCCACTCCACACGTTGTCAGTGCTGAAACCATGGAGACACAAAAGGAGCCCAGACTCACCACCGGTTGGCTGCTCTTTGTCCACCAGGTAGAAAGGGTATCCTCCAGGGGCCTCTGTACGGTACACAGCTTCTTCTACCTCCGTGAGGGGCCATCCGAGACGCTTTGCGTTTCTCACAGCTTGGCTCGACCGCAGAGTCAAACCCTGGTATAATAAGAAAGCAAACAATACATGATTGATGACCATATAATTTACCGTGTACAGTAAAACCCCACTGTACAGTAAAACCCCTTTTTTTGCTGACCTGGAAGTCATTGCCGAGGTTATACTCTCCCACGCCATAATTGTATGTCAGTTCAGCCACAAAATGGTCATCCTCTGGTCCAAAGCCCACCATTGTCTTGCTCCATTTCCCATCATAAGGCCTACAGATAAGAGATTACAATGGTGTTGAAACGCTCCCTCCTGTTCAACAACACACCAAGACAAAGTTCAACAGCAGGTCAGAGACGGTGAGCACATGTTGTTACCCATTGCAGCTCGCTTTGCAGCCTTCCTCAAACTCCTCATGGCGCAAAATCTGAAAGGATTGAAGGAGGACATTAGTAACCATCTGCCCTCATGTCCATCTGACCTCATGTCCATCTGACCTCATGTCCATCTGACCTCATGTCCACCTGTCCATCTGACCTCATGTCCATCTGACCTCATGTCCACCTGCCCTCATTTCCATCTGCCCTCATGTCCATCTGACCTCATGTCCAAGGCCATGCAACAAAACATGTCAACGCGTCATCGCCATCAACGTACACGTGAACACAAGAGTTGAAGACAAGTACTACCTTCATGCCCAGGACCTCTCGGTAAAACGTGGCAGTTTTAGCCCTGTCGCCAACTTTAAAAACGAAATGCAACACTCGTCTCATTGCCATCACAACAACAGCAGCAACAGCAACAACACTAACAGCAGCTGATGATGATCCTGTCGCAGCACAACCAGACTACTGCTACAGATCGACGATGCGGCGTGCGATTGGTTATCCTGGATATCGATGTTTCTGACATCGATATCCAGGATAAGGAATTCAAGTTGGCGACTGTGCTTGTATTTTTAATTTTTGTAAATATTTTATTTTTGTGTGTTAAATGTGATTGTAATACACTGTGTGTTATTAGGTGTTAGTATTAATAGTTAGAAAATAAAAATAAAAATAAAATCATTTAATAAAAATAATATCATTCAAATGCTACACTACCACAGGATCCGCTAGAGGGCGGGCTGCCACTCAGGGTTGCTATGACAGTTGGTGAAGAAGAAGAAACAGAAGAAGAAGAAACGCCAAACATCAAACATGGCAGCCTACGTGAGGAGCGTGAAGCCGCTGCTGACGGCGTGGCTCGGAAAGGCGCGGGGTCACGCGGTTCAACCGAAGAGGTACGCGCGTGGACTGAGGAGGACCCCCGTCAAGGTCTTGTTCCCCGAGACCCACCGGGAAGCCGCGGCAGCTCCCCCCCGTCCGGTATCCCGGACCCGGAGTGGACCCGGACCCGGACCCGGACCCGGACCCCCTCCGCCAGCCGCCGGGACGACGACGACGACGAGGGGGAAGACCTCCACCGCGCCGGCCGTCATCCCCATCAGCGACGTGTCGTCGTCGCAGTCCAACGTCCCCGTTTCGAAAGACCGGGTCGGGGGTCTACGTTTCGAGACGGCCTTTCCCGGGGACAAAAGACTGGCGTGAGTTTAGTTTGGACGTCATTTAAAGGTCCCCCCCTATTTTACCACCAGGTGTGACGTTGATTAGCCATCACAAACCGTGTCAAAATCTACCGCCTTAGTGACGTCACAAGTGGGAGTGTCCATCCAGATGCATGGTGGATGGATGGATGGATAGACCAGCCTACCCAGTGGACTGTACCCTACCAACTGGTAGGCTGATCTAGGTGGACACTCCCATGTGTGATGTCACTAGAGGGCAGAATTTGAAATGGCTAATCATATATATAATAGGGAACCTTTTAATAAGTGATTATCTGTCGTTTCCGCCTTGGATGTGCGGGACAAATGGGGTTTCCTGTCACGTGGTGATGTTGTCCAAATGTCCCACGTGACCCAAACATGTCCAAGGGCACGCCGGTGCGTGTCAACTGCGTCGGCGTGAACGTGACGTCCACGTGTGGCATGGTCACCGCCGCCTTTATTCTGGTCAGGCGTTATTGCTCTCACTTAAAAAAACAAGGTGACATTTGTATTCAAAACTAATACTAGGACTTCCTTGTCCCCCATTGTCCCCCCCACCCCCCCCTCCAGGAGGGTGGTGACTATTGCCCGTTCCAGGACATTTCGGGAGCACCAGGGCAAGGTTCTGGTGGAGGGCCGGCGCCTGATCTGCGACGCCCTGGCGGCCGGGGCCAACCCGCAGATGGTGTTCTTCAGCCGCGC
This sequence comes from Merluccius polli, assembly GCA_030340625.1. Taxonomy (NCBI): domain Eukaryota; kingdom Metazoa; phylum Chordata; class Actinopteri; order Gadiformes; family Merlucciidae; genus Merluccius; species Merluccius polli. The sequence goes on along the minus strand of JAOPHQ010004318.1, from coordinate 66,398 downwards.
GGAGAGGCTGTGCGAGCTGCCCCTCGACCGGCTGAAGAGGGCCACTCTGGTCAAGGTCAAGTTCGAGGAGATCAAGATCTGGTCGGAGCTGGTGGCGCCGCAGGGGGTGATCGGTACGTGGTCCTTCGGAAGTGGGCTGGAAAAACAGTGATTGGTCCAGTAAGACGGCGTGGGCGTGCGTTGGCTTGTTGAACTACTGTTTTATCATACAGCTGTAATGCTGTATTCTGGGCAGGGATAGTGTTCTTCAAGTGTTAGTTTCCCTAGACACACATTAGTAGTTCCTCTTGTCCCACGCTACTCCTGGCAGGATCATCCCTGTTGACGTATTGTGTTACGTTACCCTAGGGCGCTGATTTGATTCGCCAATTGGCGCATGCTTTTGTCTCGAGCAACAGCAGTGAATTCAGATGCAGGCCACTGAAGCAACACTATGCATTGCAACATTTGTAATTTCAAGCTAGCCTAGTCTAAGTGTTGTAAAATAAACAGCTTGCCTCCTCTCCCCTCTCTCTGATCCCTCCAAAGCCCGTCCAAACACGTTTTTGATAGGTTATGAGGTCGGAGGTCATGGTTAATTTGATAACATCCACGGGGTACGTGAAAGTCAACTGGCAGTTGATTGGCTGTGATTGGTCAGAAAGAGAGCCCACTGGAAAATCCTGTAATGTGATTTCTCTGATTCTAGAATAGGTTTTCTCTGCAGGAACAGGGGCAAGTACCCTAGGTCACTGTAGCCTAACAATCAGTGTCTCCACTAAATAATGTGTTTTTAGAGCACATTTCAAACAAAAACAAATCTTGCATATTGTCACTTTAAGGAGCAGTACCACTGCACTGTCTGGCCCTTTATGTTGTTCTTGCAAATGGGAAGCAGCTTGGCAAGTGTGCCTCAAGGAATTCAGCGCTCATCATCATCCCAGCTGACCGGTCATTTCCTCCTTTCTCCAGCCATATTCTCTCGCCCGGACCCGGAGAGGTTGACCTTCCCACAGACCCGCCACACCGTGCCATTGTCCCTGATCTGCGACAACATCAGAGACCCTGGCAACATGGGAACCATCCTGCGCTCCGCGGCCGCCGCCGGCTGCCAGGATGTCCTGCTCACCAAAGGTAAGGCCAAAGGTCATGCGGTCACAAAAGGCATTGACTTTAAAAGGACTGTGAATGACAAACTGAGCAAGCTATGTATTCTCTGTCCTATAGGCTGCGTCGACGCCTGGGAGCCAAAAGTGTTGCGTGCGGCGATGGGCGCCCATTTCCGCCTCCCCATCTACACCAGCCTGGACTGGAAGGACATCGAAAGTCACCTCCCCGAGCCCGTGTGCGTCCACGTGGCTGATAACTACTGCGGCCCTGGGATCGTAGAAGAGGACGAAAATGGACGTCACCACGCCGAGGTCAACGCGTCTAACAAACCCTTAAAGGCGGGAGACTATGGCTGGGTGAGCGCAAGGCGTGGCCAGAAGGACGTGGCGTACGAGGAGTACGATACGGACTCCGATTCAGACGACGACGCCGAAGCGGCGGTGCGGTCGCTTCCCCGCGTGGACGCCCAGCTGTACCACGAGAGGTGGGCTCACCAGCCGGCGGCGCTGGTGATCGGCGGCGAGACCCACGGGCTGAGCCTGGAGTCGGTGGAGCTGGCGGAGAAGACGGCGGGCCGGAGACTGCAGATCCCCATGATGTCCGGCGTGGACAGCCTGAACTCGGCCATGGCGGCCAGCATCATTTTGTTTGAGGGCCGGAGACAAATGTTGAACTCGTTGGAGACGTCCGGAAGGAAGGGGATGGGCAAGGTGAAGCTGGAGAGGCGGCTCACATGAGTGTATTTATCGGTTTCACTTGAGGATTTATTCATTGTAATGATTTATAAGGTGTTTGTGTCTTCAAAGACTGAAGGTATGCATTTTTTTTTGTAGTGAGATGTTTGACTGTCCAGTAAATATATATTAACGAGTTGGCCGACTCTGTAAATGAAACAATACATCACTTCACGGAAATGTGTTGGTATGTATCCACTCTCTGGAGAGCTGCACTGATACTGGCTTTAAATGGGGTAATTACAAAAGCATCTTAAGAGCCATATTAAGCCACTAAAGAAAAATGACTTGTTTTTCTGCTTTTGGCACAGAAGCATGTCTGTGTCTGAGAGTGTTAAGTCTGTTCAGTGATGGATTGTCACTTACTAAGCTAGGACTTTGTAAAGACATATCATTAGTGGGAAAGTGATATCTGGTGGCTTATCACAGCTAAATGTAGCCTTTTAGCTGTAGTGATTCTTTTCACCACAAGGAGGCAATGTTTGCAGACAAAAGTTTCTTCCCCAATAACATGGACCTTATGTTGTGTGCTTGATACTCTTGGAAAGCCTTCATGGATACAAACAACGTTTTGTAGCTGAGAATGCAAGTGTAATTTGTGCTTGACAGTGAATTTTTAATAATTGTGAAGTCATGAGTCGTTGAGTTACAACCTGGCAATGGCAAGAAGTTATACATTCATTTTACAATTTCTTCTCATAACATGTTGTGCCTTTTTGAATTGGAGGGATCTTCACTGAAAATCCTCAAACGTTGTGAGATGAGAACCACCATAAGACACAGGATTAAGAAAAGCCTATTCCTAGAACGTATTGTGTTCTTTTACGGTATGTGCAGTCAAATACTTAACACAGAATGCCTTAAAAAGCGGACAGCTACATCCAACTGGCTTATTAGCACGTGTGTACGGTGAATATTTCCTTTGCCGTCGCTATTTCTCAGCATGTATCGCAAAACAAAATGTAACAAGGGTCTCGCCGCAAAGTAAATATCTAGGTCCATTGGTTCACTTGCTGGTTTCTTCTAGGATTAGGAACTGCTGTTAAGTGGGGGGGAAAACCAAAAACAAATAATAAATGCTCAACTGCAGACCGAAAAGCTAATATATATAAATACATATATGTATATTTATATATATATTACTGTAGGGGCTATAGTCAATGCAAGGCACCACAGGAGAACAGCGGACTCCATGAAACGGGGACAAATCTAAAAAACAACGAAAACATAAAATGTCAGTTAAAAAGTCTCTTAACAGTCTGACAAAGTGGGAGAGAGGTGGGGGGGGGGGAGAGGGCCATAGCAACAGGGGTACTGGAGGAGCTGGTCTGAAGATGGAGGGGGGGGGGAGAGAGAGGGCCATAGCAACAGGGTACTGGAGGAGCTGGTCTGAAGATGGACTTTGAGTCTTTAGATGTATGGAGCCGTTCCATCCTCAGATGGGCTCTGGCTTGAGCTTCTCCGCCAGGAAGTCACTGACGAACTGGTCGACGACGCCCTGCGTGATCTCCTCCACGTCGCGGACGTACTTGGCCCTCGCCGACATGTCCAGGATGGTGAGCAGGGGGGCCGCCTCCGGCAGGTTGGTGTAGTCCCGCAAGGAGTCCGTCATGTCGTCCTGTGGGGGGGGGGGGGGGGGTGAAGGGAGAGCGGGACTTAGCAATGTTGCAGGGTTTTCCTCTAAGTGAATCACTGCAGCCGTCGGTTTTCGTTTAGGGCTGCAATCAATTAGTCGATCGACAAAATGTATGGAATCACATTTTTATAATCGATTAAGAATTTGGGTCATTTATCAAGTACAAATACCAAAAATGTGCTGCTTGATGCTTCAGAAATTAAAATGTTTGGTTCATTTTAATATGAATACTTTATTTTGGGTTGGGTTTTGTTGAGTGGTTTAGACATGTATTCTTACCAGTTCAACCAGTTTAACAGCCTACTATCATTCCATAAAACAATAGCATATTGGGATTGCTCCATGGCAGAGTGCTTCTTCTCTCTCTATCTCTATACTTGAAGGGCTTTCATACAATGGTTGTCATGATACAACCTCCTGTTGAGCAAGAGTCCTGAGAATGGCAAGGGGAGGCCGTTAAACAATCCTATTCACCTTTTAACAAGCCTGGGGAAAATCCGACACACCGGATAGTCTATTTAAAGATATGTGGTCAGTAGTGCGCGTACGTGCACATGATTAATGTGGGAATGCCTTTCAAAATGCCTTGTGGGCTTGTGTTTCTGTTGTGGAGACACGCCGTTTTTCTTTCTCGAGTTTTGAAGCCCGAGGCGCAATATCACCTTTCACCTTTTTACAAGTTAGGATTACAGCTCTGTCAACCATAGGGGACGTGTATAAATCACTTTACCGCCGCGGCAGACAGGCCGGCAGCGCCTTTTCAAACGAAACCCACTCAGAAGTGCCATAAAAAGACCGTAAAATGGAAACGACACAATGGCTATCAAGTCGGCCTCCGTGTCAGTACCGCCTTCGCCGAGGTTTCCTCTTTAAACACTTCACACTCCACACAAGGACTCCAGGATCCCCCCCCCCCGCCCTTCGATAGGAGAGATTAGTACGTATGTTGACTTGTTCCAGGTCACACATTTCTCATTTGACAGGTCCGTACTGTAAATCTACTCTCTCAATCTCGTACTTCCTCAGGCCGGGAATCCTGATTTACCCTCAGCTTAGTCTGGCCCAGAGAGACAGCGAATGAGTGAGAGCTAAAACAGAGAGAGATCGAAGAAAGATTGAAAAATGTTGGTCTTTTTCATGTGGAAAAGGAAAAAAAAGTGTGTTTGGCAGTTGCGAATGTACAGGGAACGGCCAGAGGAGGGAGCCGTTGTAACTAAAAGACGAGACGAGACAGAAGGGGTCTGTGAGGTTAAGCCCATACAGTTAAGGCTCTATGATTTATGATTCAATATGTGAACTGTCATAACAAAGTTACAGGGTACATCCCCCCCCAGCCCCCCAGTACTTATTTTAACCCTCCGGTCAACTTCTTAGATCTCACTGTGGGGCCTCTCTCTCCCTCATCTCAAATATAGCTGTCCTTAAATGAATCCCCTTTTGACTCCTAATCCAAAAGCTACAGTGTAAAGCTCTAATAGGGGAACCATATGAGCTGCGTTCTGGTAGTCCTCCAACACATCCCGTTGTATCGCAGAGCTCGGTGTGCCCAATTAATCAGACAAACGTTACGGTAATCCCGGACGGAAAATTTGGGATGAAAGTGAACACGAGAAGATAAGATGTTCCTGGCGAAGATAACGCCCATTAGCAAACAAGCAGAAGATTAACCTAATTGCGATTGTTCTCCCCTGCAAACACAAGGGTCCCATTGTGTATGCTGATCTTCTCCAAATTGTACTGTGTAGATATGAGTCGATATGCATCTTCTACACACACACACACACACAAACGCGCACACACACAAACGCGCACACACACAAACGCGCACACACACACACACACACACACACACACACACACACACACACACACACACACACACACACACACACACACACACACACACACACACACACACACACACACACACACACACACACACACACACACGAAGCAGCAGGAAGCGGTGACACAGAAACCCCAGAATCTGTCACTGTGGCCTTTTCCAGCTTTCCAGCGCTCTCAGATACAAAAAGATGTAATCTGCACGTCACTCCTCGGCTCCGTAGGAAGCGGTGCATCTTCTTTTGTGCGGCTGCCCCGCTTGTGTAAACCGCTTTTCATTGGCTGCCATGGCTGCAGCCATTCCTTATCCCCCCCCCCCCACACACACCTCCCCCCAGGCAGCTCACCCCAACAGACAAAAGGACTTCTCTGCTTGCTGCTCTGCAGCCGCAGTGGCGATAAGGTCCTGCCGTGTGTGTGTGTGTGTATGTGTGTGTGCGTGCGTGTGCTTAGCGTGTGGAGCCGCCGCGCCCCTGCCAGGTTTGTATCGCCCATCGAGACACCGTGGCACTGCGCAGACAACCACCATATGATACGGTCTCCCCAGCGATAGCGTGTTACAAGGCCTCTCATTGGCCGACGGCTTAGGATAGCATTCTGTATATTCTATATACCGGGAAATACGGAAAGAAAGAAATCGCAGATTTAGAGTCTAAATTATTATCATTACTATTATTATTTTCTATGAATACACCATGATGTGTGGTGAATGCTCCCAATTCCCAGAGGCAAAAAAAAAGTGTGATTAATTTTTTTTTATGGACTAACAAGATCCACATGTCCGTCTTTCCCCCCCTCCAAGAGGCAGACATACCAGTGTGTTACGGACAGCTGGTCCTGGGCCCGGGAGCATGTGGGCACCAGGCCTGACCCAGGCCGACCCCCAGGAGGACGGGGGCGTAAAGCCTGTGGACTGGGGCTTTGAAGGACAACGACAAGCCTGGGAGCGGGGAGGAGCGTCTGACACCGAGATCAGACTGGAACATAATATTTAAAAAAAAATGATGATTTCATCGCCAGTTTGACCCAGACGACAGGAGGAAACGATACATGCGCTATGTAAAACTATACCTGCCTTCTGTCACGTTCCCCCGCAAAGGGGAAACGGAGTCAATCACAGGCAATACTGTAACTCTGTAACTCTGCGGCGTCTGTTTCGCCGTCGAAGGAAGGCGAGAAAATAAACGGGTCATCGCCGGTCCTATAAAGAGAGAGAGAGCCATCTGTCAAATAAAGGCTGTTTGTCCTGGATCTGTCCATGCCACTGACATTTCAAGGCTGGGTTGGATCTCCCCCCTTCAGGGTTTGAAGCAGCCTGTAAGGGCCTTATACACAGGGCTCTCCCTCCTCCAGCAACACTGCCACCGCCACATGCCAGAAACCTAAGCCCTGGCCTTGCTGTGTGTGACATTAGAAACCAGACCTGCTCTGCCCAGGGGGGGCACAGAAGGGACAGTAGAAGGCTTTACGGTGTGTGTGTGTGTGTGTGTATGTGTGTGCGCGTATGTGCTTGCGCGCGTGCGCGAGAGTCCCGATACCGAGGAGCGGCAAGTAGCTAATCCGAAAAATATGGCTGCAGTCGCTGCTAACTCAAGGCGCTCCTCAGAGGTCGAGAAGGAGAAAAAAAAAAAGACGAGAAGAAGAGGAGTTATGACAACCGCGTTGCCTCCCACGCAGGGCCGACGGCGGCGGGGTGGGGCGTGGGGGGGGAGGGGGGGGAGAGGTGGTGGGAGAGGGTGGAGACAGGCGGGGGGATTAAAAAGGGAGATAGAGATAGCCTGGCTTGGGAGCAGGCCAAAGAGGGTAGTGTGGAGGGTAGGGTAGACAGGCACTGTGTCGTTGGGCCCGCAAGACGTTGGGGCAACCCGCCAAGCGCCGGGTCATTGATAGGGATCGAGTGCCTCGCTGGGAAGTTCAAGAAGATCCCGAGGGGGGACCCTTCAAAGCGGGTTGTGCGTGACGATACGTTGGGAGCCGATCGTTCCATTTGACTAGTACTGGCACATCGGCGGCAGCAGCACACAAACAACACAGCGACGCAATCCCTTTATACAACAACAACATCGCAACTGAGTTCATGCATATATAACAGAGTCAGCCACTTAGTCTGAGCCAAGTGAATCTTCGGAGTCTTTGGTCTTTATGGATCCCAGTAGGAGTACCAATAATCCTTTCCATAACAGATGCACATAATGTGCACACACGCTTACGCACACGCACACGCACACACACACACACACACACACACACACACACACACACACACACACTCCAGGCAGACGAGATCGGGTTCTGTCGCCAGGATTCTGAGTCGGCAGTCCTCACCCCCCCAGTGTGAACCAGGTCTCTGTCTCACCTCTCCGGCGACGAAGAACAGCAGTGGCATCTCCTCATCCTTGGCCTTGGACTTGGCCATGAGCTTCTCCGCCACGGGCTGGATCAACTCCTTGGCCGGCTCCAGTTCTCCTTCCTCTTCGGCATCTGAAAGAGGAGAGCATGTGTGTTATGGTCTCTGAGGCAGCCACCGGAGGGGAAGGAAGAGGGAATAAAAATACAAAAAAAAGTCACCTGGGGAAAAGGAAGGAGAAAAAAATGTCAAGACGGATGAATAGGAGAGTTGGGAACGGGAACGCTGTTAGAGCAATCAGCGGAGAGATGAATGGCGCTGAGCAGATGGTCCTGTGGGAACCCGGGAGAGACCAGGGTGGCCCTGATAATACGAGGTCAGTGTAGTGCACCAAACTCATTTATTTTTACTTTCATATGCGATTCTGTCGTCTTGTTTGATTTCTGCCGTGTCACACTTTGACCCGAGCTACTTAGGAGGGCGCGGCATCAATCACTTCCATTTTCAATCCTCAATCCACTACACCGCAACTGTATTATTGTACCATCAGTCATATTACTCGGTGTCAGTGATCAATGAAAACCTTTATTCGTTCAGGGGGAAAAAAAAGCCCTCCATGAAGCAGTGACATTCTCGTTTACAAGCCCTGACAATGTAAAAAAATATTTTCATGACTGATGATTTTCCTTTTTTTCTCCTTCTTTGAGACGTATTGACTCTAGATTACACATATTGACTCTAGGTTAGGGTTTTCCCACCGACCACAAACATTCAACTTCCATCAATGCCAATTACTCACCCACTTATTCATCGGTAAACACAAAGGAAAATATGGCTAAATTGGTATTTGGTATACACATGTCATCAGCACTTGAGGCAGCCACATTTTTTTGTAACCGGATCCAGATATCCAGAATCAGATCCCAGGTATTCTGACCAATCATCACAACAGGGAGTCAAGCTATGCATTACAATCCCCTGACTCGCTTATGTTTCTGGGGGGGGGGGGTATATTTTCATGAACCCCATGTCGTGATTCGTCGAAAACACTTTGGATCCGGTGGTGGATGTCTGGATCCGGTGACTGAATATCTGGCTACCTAGAGTACAGACTTGGTCATGCTCCTTCCCTGCTTAATGAATTGGTTACAAGACACCAGCCCACCAGTAGAGTCAACACATGGGCCTCAATGAACGGTAACTGTTGCATCGCACTACGCAAAACCTCCTTTGGACAATCAGCCTTCTCTGTTAAAGGAGCAAAACGATGGAACTGTCGACCTGAATTGAAAATGTATGTAACAATTGTAATGTTTTTAATTAGAGGTATTAAATCATGGCTAAAAGAGCAACAACACTGTTCTCGCTGCTCCCGTTTAGACACACGTGTATTTTGTGTATGTATTTGTGTGTATGTATTTGTGGAATTTTCTTTTTTTTTGTCTATTTTAACTGTAACACATCTAAATAAAAAATGAAAATGACCACAGACACTAAACACAGCGCATCCGGTCCTTGTGCATAAATGTACGTTACAATTCTAACGCTGCGGTGATGTCCATATCAAATACGAATAAACCTAACTTGACGTGTAGTGGCCTGGCTCCCCGGCCACTCGTCGTCCGTCTCCCCTTCACCCCCTCACCCCCTCACTCACCCACAAACAGCACCAGGCAGGGCCCCTCGTGCAGCTGCACAGCGTTGGCCTCGCTGAGCTCCAGCACGGGCCGCGGGTGCCACGGGAACAGCCGGCACTCGGGGTCGTTCAGCACCTCCACGCGGCCCTGTCGTGTGATCATGTGACCTTCAGCGTCCAATAGGATGAGGGTTGGAATCCCTGTGGACAGATAAAGCGTGGGGGGGGAGAAGAAGAGAGTTAGCGCGATGGAGTGACAGCGGGTGTGTGTGTGTGTGTGTTTGTGTGTGTGTGTGTTTGTGTAAGTGGATAATGAGTGAGAGTGAATGAGTGAGGGGAAGATAGCCTCAGCGGGAGTCATGGTGTCATGCGGTCTTCATTCCCTCCCAGGTTGTAGGTGGGTGGGTGCATGCATGCATGAGTGAATAAGTGAGTGGGTGGGTGAATAAGTGAACAAGTGAGTGAGTGAGTGGAAGAGAGAGACTCGGCAGGCGTCCTGGTGTCATCATCCGCTGTTCACTTCCTCTCATGTTGCTTTACAGGGAAAGCGTTTCCTCTCCTGCTGGGCTCATCCATTGTTGTGGCCGGGGGGAGGAGTTTGAGTTTCCAGTCAAAAAATCTAACCTCTCTCTCTCTCTTCATTTCTCTCCCCCTCTCCCCCCCCCCTCTCTCTCCCCCCCCTCCCTCTCTCCCTCTCCCCCTCACCCTCTCCCCCCTCTCTCTCTCTCTGATTAGAATCTCGCTGTCAAATTATCAGCGTTATCAGAAACAGACACTATCCGGGAGGGAAGAGAGGGATTGTGGGTGCTGTGTGTGTGTATGTGTGTGTGCGTGCATGCCCGTGTGTGTGTGTGTGTGTGTGTGTGCGTGTGTGCCCGTGTGTGTGTGTGTGTGTGTGTGTGTGTGTGTGTGTGTGTGTGTGTGTGCGCGTGTGCTGGGATGCAGGAGGGGGCAGTATTGACTCGTTGTGTGCATTCCGTACATTCCAGTGAGGAGAGGCAGAGGGCCAGGACCCTTAACTACATCCACACTCCTCTGCACAGAGAGGATTACAGAGGGAGAGGGAGGGAGAGAGAGAGACAGACAGACAGACAGACAGAGACATGGAGAGACAGAGGGAGAGAGAGAGAGCGAGAGAGAGAGTGAGAGAGCGAGAGCGAGAGAGCGAGAGCGCAGAGACAGTATGAGGCAGAGAGAGAGACACGGAGAGAGAGACAGAGCGAGAGACCGTATAAGGCAGAGAGAGACACGGAGAGAGAGAAGAGCGAGAGACACTGTGAGGCAGATAAAGAGATAGACAGTGTGAGGGAGAGAAAGAGATAGACAGTGTGAGGGAGAGAAAGAGATAGAGACAGTGTGATGGAGAGAAAGAGATAGAGACAGTGTGAGGGAGAAGGGAGATAGGTAGAGTGCGACATAGAGAGAGAGAAACCATGTGTGACAGAGAGATAGGTAGAGAGAAAAACATAGAGAGTGAGACAGTGTGAGGGAGAGAGAGAGAAGTAGAGAGAGAGAGAGAAAGAGACAGTGTGAGGGAGAGAGAGAAGTAGAGAGAGAGAGAAAGAGAGTCTGTGGCAGAGAGAACGAGAGACAGTGTGAGGCAGAGAGAGACAGAGAGCATCTATGGCCGACAGACAGAGAGAGAGAACTCGAGCACGGCCCACATTCCTCCGGCTGCGGGGTTATCTGTTCTGCAGAATAGCCAGTCATTGTGACCCCTCCTTTTTTTTCTTTGTTTTTCTACATACACGACATTACGAAGCTGGGAAGACAAACATCTGGTCTTTCATCCCTCCCGCCGTCCCCCCCACACCTCCCCTCTCTCCCCCTATCTCTGACATCCAGAGTACACAGGCACAGCGAGGGGAAATACCTTGTATCCCATAGAGCCTGTTGAGCCGTGACCGGCGGGCCTCGTCTGAATATGGAACCGCCAGCCAGGGCATCTCGCTGAAGTACTGCTGGAAAGACTCCTCTGACCTAAAGCAGTCAGGCGCAGATGACACAGCGCTCTCCCATTAGCAGTGGACACACATCCGTGTGTGTGTGTGTGTGTGTGTGTGTTGCATTGGGGGGTTATTTAGAACAAGAGCCAAACAGTTGGTAAAGTAAAGTACTGCTCAATTTCAGCCATTATAGGGAGCATGTTTATTTGGAAGGAGATGTTTTCTGTACCCCTGAGATTGTATTGTCATACATAACAATGTGCTGATCAATGTTTTAATCTGTTTGATCATTCAAAAATTTGATTCCTAATGAAAATGTACTTGTAATGTGGAATTGAATAAAGTATCTGTGTGTGTGTGTGTGTGTGTGTGTGACAGAGGGAGAGTTTTGCGAGCGGAGAACAAGAGGCGGTTCCTCTCGTGCCGTACCTGTCGGCGCTGACGAACACGATCTCAAACTTCTGACCCGATTCCTTGATGGCGCGGTACGACTCCACCAGGACCCTGGTCAAGCTGCGACACGGTGGGCACTATGGGTTGGGGGGAGGAGAGAGAGGGAGAGGGAGAGAGAGAGCGACAGACAGACGGAGACGGCGCCAGAGAGCGAGAGACAGTGACAGACAGACAGAGCGGGGGGAGAGAGACAGGGAGATGATGCTATGTTCAGTATGTGATAACAATTCAGCGGAGGACATCAAGATGATGGCAGATTTGTGGGTTTGCTGCCGAGGTCTACGGCGCCTGGGGCATTTCCTGACCCATCTCCCAGAATGCACTGTGTCCCTTTCAGATCCACTCTACTGCACTTACTACACAAACCGGGCTGTAGCTTGGAGGCATTCCTTGTTGCACATTATGTGTGAGTGTGTGTGTGTGTGTGTGGGGGGGCTGGGGGGGGGGGGGGGGTGTGTGGGTGTGTGTGTGTGTGTGTGTGTGGGTGTGTGAGAGTGAGAGATAAAGAGAGAATGTGTGTGTGTGTGTGCATCGTGTAAGTGTGGGAAAGTGTGTGTGGGAGTGTGCGTATTATGAACGCCCATATATCAGCCAGGCAGGGGAAGTAGCGGTGTGGTTGGTATTACGATGACATCACACTACCATGGCAGCAGTGATGGAAAGAACCAGAATAGTCCATTTTCCCATCCGTCTTTCAGACTATTTTCTTTTCTAACCGCTTATGCCTTTCCTATTGCGGTCTTGTCTGTTGAACACTAAAGACGTGTTCAATTATTACAAATAAATATGAACTATTTATGGTGAAAAATGATGCCCATCAAATAAAATAAAGTGGCGTGGTAAAAATATCACACCATCCAGATGGTATAGTCCAACCAGATGAAGTCTGCCAGAAAAATCAAGGAAAATCTTTTCATACATTACACACCACTAACTAGACAGAAAATAGGTTCAAACAAAGGGACAATGACAATGCAAAATTGCCAACCATTCCTCAAAGCCAATGCAAATATGAAACTGCAATTTGTAGACTTACCAAAGAATATCTATAAACCTATTAAACAAGCTTAGGGAATGCGGTAGCACACAGGCAATCATTTATTCTCTTATTCAGTGTCGCATTCATTTTCTCTGCGTTTTTCAATTTTTATATTTTTCACGACCACATTAATATCTTCTGCGGTGCGTGTGCGCTCCTCGCTATTGGCCGGTTGTAATTATGGCGACCTGGGAATCGCAGGCTAATCCTGCCGCAGCTAGCAGAGGCTGTGGCAGGGACAGCTGCTCTGGCTGCGTCTCGTCACACACAGCTCAACGATGATATAATGCAACACTGACTCATGACCTTCACACACTATAAAGGAGGGGGAGGGAGGGAGGGAGGGTGTGTGTGTGTGTGTGTGTGTGTGTGTGGGGGGGGTTTGCTTAGAGACAATGCCCTCAAGATGAGGAGGGTGTGGTGCCTGGAGCACCACAGGAGGTGGTGAAAAGGCAAAGCAAAGAGAGGGATAGCAAACCGCCTGTTAATGTACACACCACAGACAATGGAACCACCGCCCTCCGCTGCCCAGCCTCTCGCCATTCATTAGGACGTGTGTGTGTGCGTTTGTGTGTCTTCCTGCTGAGGTCTGACCGGTTCTCTACCCGTGCGCTTGGTATTTTAATAGTATTGTTTTATTTAAAGGGGAACCGTCAAGCACGCTTGACAATTTCCTAATATAATGGAGTGCTGCTTGATACGCGCCGTCAACGAATCGCGCTCTGCAACATCATCTCCATTTCCGAGAAAGAAATCGCCGAAAAGTTGGACCGTTTATAACATTTCTCCGAAAAGGACCCATGAAGAACGCAAATCCCGGACCAAGAATCAACCGGTCCAAGTTTTCCGTGATTTTTTTCCCCAAAAACGGAATTGATGTCACAGACACAATTTCCCCACTACATGCACATGAAGCACTTATATTACCGAAATAGCGAGTGTGACGGTTCCCCTTTAAATAACGCTAACGAGCAGAAAAAGAAAACGTCCTGACCGTAATTTGGCCTCACACGCCGTCACCTCCCCACCCCAGCACCCTGCCTGCTGCCCCTCTCTCCCGGCTCTCTCACCCAGTGTGCCGAGAAGTAGACCCCCACATAGTGGCCCTCCAGGGAGCTGCTGTCTGCCGTCTGCCTGTTGTTCCTGAGCAGGGGCCCGGCCACCACCTCCGCAAACGGCTTGGGTCCCCAGGGGAACTCCAGGCCTGGGAGAAGATCAGGGGTAGAGGGAGTGGTAGTGGGGGTGGAGGGTAGAGGGGGTACAGTATGGGAGGAGGAGAGGAGAGGAGAGAGAGAGTGTGACTGATAAGTAAACATGAGAGAGAAGCTCGTTCTGGGTAACAACAAAACTCTTGTCTCTGTAGCTCCTCGTCTGTCATGGCGATAAGATAAGAGATAAGAGAATGTTTTCATATAATCAATCACACTGGAAGCCACACTATGGGGTTTGCAACCGCAGTCCTGGTGCAAAAAATATGATTAATGACAGAAAGTCAGGATTCTCCTGGTGAACTGCTGTCAGAAATACCCGTTCTCTCTCTCTTTCACTGCCTGCTCCCGGTTCCTCTTTTTAAACCGTCTTCATAGTCAATGTTGAAAGAGACCCGTTCGGCGCCATTCAATCAAAAGGGGGTGAAATCATAAATAAAACCTTTATATGGCAGGGTATTTAAAAAGAAAAAGAGGGGCCTCTTTTCTGTGCTTTCTGCCGAGCTTCATTAAGGCAGGAGCGACACGTCTGCGCTAGGCTGAGCCGGGCCCGCTATTGTCGTCCTGATTGTAGAAGTGCACTCCATCTTACGGGCCCCGCCGGCAAGTCTACCGCCACTTAAGTCCTCCCGCCTTTCATCACCCTGAACAGCGCCAGGGTCCAGAGTCCTCACCCCATCCCCCCACCCCCGACCTGAAAGCACAGCTAGCTCTTCCCGTCCCTCTTATTCCAAATGCCTGTAAGATGCTTCAGCTTGATTTGAATAGAGATGCTGAATGGCAGAAGGGCAGAATGGCAGCTCTGCTTGCTGTGAGTAAAATTGTGTCGGAGGGCATGATACCCACCACAGGCTCGCTACCAAAAAAAGGGGGGTGATTTGTCTCTCTCCCCATGTCTACTTGGGGGGAATTGCATTTAATGGATCTTGGTGGAAACAACACAGCAGGCCTGGACTGGCTTCCATTAGGTAGTCAGAGGATCAGTCATGTGAAATCCATTCCCACTCCACGCTGCCATCGGACCTCATCAGCGCCACTGTTCTGCTCTTTCTCTCCCTCCCCTTCTCTCTCGCTCTCTCGCATGACAAATGGGACTTTTCCAGTGCTAGCTGAGCTGCCGCTAAAGAGACGCAAGTTAATATAGTGAGATCTCAGCCACGGATGACATGCCAACTCTCAGACACATAGGCTAAGGCCTAGCAAACCTTTCAGCCATTGGGACATATGTTGGGGATTAAAGTGGGTAAATTGAGATTAAAGTATGATTTATAATCAAGTCTGCAGAATGTTCTTGGCGATCGTGCCAGATTGTGTAATTTTTGCTTCTTTTATTCTTTAAAGTGCCACGCAAATAAAGGTGACGTTAGCACACTGAATGGGTGTATGCTCACAAAGGGGTTTGCAAGGTTCAACATGGCTGCCCGACTTACCTTTAGGGTCATCCCGGACCACAAGCAGACCGTTCCGACACACCACCTTTCCTGTAGCGGCGTCCACGAAAACCAGTGACGGGATACTGGTCACCTTGTACTTGTTCCACAGCCTCATCTAAAAACACAACACAAACAGAAAAAAAAGGTTAAGAGGGGGAGTTTAACCGAAAATAGAGGGCGTCAAAAAGCACACTGCACACTTTCAGGCAGGCTTTTTAAAAAGGCAAAGCGTTCTTTGAAGGAATAAAAAAGAGCTAGAGTTAGCTGAGGGCAAGCTTGACACTGCTGCAGGGATTATCCAACTTCATTCACAATGTCGAGAGACCGTACACACATGCCCTTGCTGTACTACAACGACTTGGGTATAAACATCTGTAAAATCCCTTACAAAAAAAACAAAAAAAACATCACAGTACAAAAAAAAACAAAAACGTTTTTTTATCCACAGCCCAATGCCAATATGCACATTTTCTTTACTCCCCCCCCCCCCCAGTGAAAATCCCTGTAAATTATTGAGGTTCGTTAAATATACGCCTGCCATGATTTACAAGGCCATTCACGAGGGACCAAAGGCGTTGAAACCAATTATAATGTCTCCCGCATGAGTGATTGATGGGAAGAGAGTCGGATAAAAACTGAAATGGATGCCGTTACCACCTCAGATCTCTCTGCATGGGCCGCGGCTATTCATAAAGTCCAGCGTACTCCTCGACATCAAAGAGCATATCAAGCCATTCATAAATCTGAAACTCGCATGCGTCATGAATAGAAATCGGTTATGTCCTGAAAGAGGAGGAGATACTCGAGCAGAAGGTCAGCGGTCTGAATTCCGGAGGAGCACAATAATGGATAGAGAGTAAGGAAACACTCCCTCCCTTTGTAAAACATGTCGCACGTTACAAATGATCGCTTTGAGAGCCACTTCACTCCCAAGTGCTGGTGTGGATGGAGGTGTCTGAGACAGGTGCTGGCGAAGCTCTGACAGGAAATAATGTGTATGGTCAAAATAATGCTGTGAATCTTTCCAGGCGTCCATGAAAACGAACAGTGGGAGAAAAACAACCCGGTAAAGTACCAGTGAGCGTTGGGTTTTCCAAAGCAGGCACGTAGCATTTATGATCAGAACCGGGACTTTTTGTTGACGTGTAATAATATACTGCCCTCTGTTGCGTTAACACTACAGCAGTAACTCTTTTAGGATGTAAGCCAAGTGAGGTGAAAATGGCCGTCCATGGGTCTATTAGAAGCAGCTCAGGATGGATTTGGTTACCATTTACCCGGAGGGTCTTCGACTTTTCTTTCCCCCTCTTCTCTCGTGAGAACCATAACCTCACTGTAGGAGAATCATTACCTCACTACCGGGACCATGACTTCACTACCAGGAGAACCATAACCTCACTACCAGGGGAACCCTAACCTCACTACTGGGAGAACCATAACCTCACTACCGGGAAAACCGTGGCTTGACTACCACAACCATGAGTTCACTACCAGGAGAAGCATAACCTCACCGTAAGAGAACCATGACTTCACTACCAGGAGAACCATAACCTCACTGTAAGAGAAGCAGGACATCACTGCAATAGAACCATGAGTTCACTACCAGGAGAACCATGACTTCACTGCCAGGGGAACCATCAGAAATGAACTGTAAGAGAACCATGATCTCACTGCTTTAGTAGGAGGAAGATTCCAGACTGTAGCAGCCGGGAGCTGAAAGACTGTACATGGTGTTTACATGTACATGGCATGCTTCACATGGTGCATGTTTCCTCTCTATACGGAGGTTGCGATGATTTGTGGTTCTTGAACAGGGGGGGGGGGTCATTCTGAGGCCTGTTCTGGCTTCAAGAGGTCAGTCGGGGTCAGTTCCACAGAGGTTCGAGTATGTGGGTCTGGAGCAGACCCCAGACCACAGAAACAGGCAATAGCATTACCATGCGCGTCACAATCCTCACAAGTCTCTGGAAACTCAATCTTTGCTCGTAAAGATTGGGCCACATAAGCCATGCAATGTGACCGAGTCCAATAGCTAATGTCCCCACAAGTTAATGTGCTGCGCAGCCCAGTGCTGCCAGTTGACTTGGCCTGCCAGGACGAAGTCTGCAAAACAACTAGACACGCTGGGAGTGGGAGTGTTAGTTTAGCTTAGCTTTAAACGACACCATCGAAAAACCTAGAATGACACCATCCTGTTCCTGCAAGTCATTCTTCCCCCCTTTATTAAAAAATGAAGGCAGCACTCCTACAGGTTTGATTGACTTAACTGCCATATGAATGTCTTTCTATGTACAGTAACGTTGCAGCATGTGCAGCCTGCACTAAGACCATATGTTATCCCAACCTCAGGCGCTATTCACATCAGGGCAATGGTCTGATTGCATGAAGGAAACTGAATATGCAGATACCTGGTGTATTTTCAATAAGATGCGATAGGATAAGAGAATCTAGCGCCAAGGGGAAATGCTGGTACCACAGTAAGGTACAACACATTGAGGAAAAGTAGGTATACATTAATTCTGGACTGCTGTATACAAAAAGTAAGTGTTTACCATTGCAAAATAGAAACAATATTGAATTCATATATTAATTCAGTGTGGTACTTTATTATATGAATTCAATATTGTTTCTATTTTGCTATGGTAAACACTTACTTTTTGTAGTCATTTTTGCTGCTGGCTTGGCTGAACTATGTTTTAGTCAAGTCCTCTCTTGGGTGGTGGTGGGAGGACTTTCAACGCTAGGAATTTGCCAGAGGGAATCATCATCATTTGCTTACAACTTCTGTCAGGCCCACAATAACAGCCTGTTCTCCCCTCTTCTCTCTCCATTGTTCATCGAAAGCATGAGGATCCTGTGTCACAGAGATGACAATATCTCTTTACTCTAATACACTGTGTCATTGTAGCGTCGCCACGGGCTAGGGATTATAGCGGAGACAATACAGATGACAACGATATGCTAAACTATGCTAAAAACAAACACCAACAAAAACCAGAGTCATAACAACTACTCAAATCCATTGTGCCCCCATCGTCAGCCCCTTCACATGATGCTGAGCAGATGTTTGTAGTCTTGCTACATCGTCTAACAATGTAATATACGCGCTTTACTCACAGAAGGAGCCGCATGACGTTATTTGCACCGATGGGTACCGTAGCATGTAAAATGGACACCCAAGGCACCAAGGTCGTCTCAAATGGGTTCAATAATACCCTTCAATTACTGCCACACACGTGTGTGCCGTTTTCTATACTGTTACAGGCATTTGTATTCATTATCAACAGCAGCCGAGCAGCAGAGCCTGCAGACCGTATAGTTACACAGTGGATTAACTAACCCCAACCCTGCAGAGACCCCACCACCACCACCAACAGCAGCCGAGGCTCCGGTGAAGGTATGGAAATCCGTACTAACAATTCGTTTACCTCCACCCCATGCGCAGACACCGGGTGGGGCCCCTGTAACCCTAGCGATGGGCCCTGCGCTCATCACGCTAATTGGATCACGCATGGCTGCACAGCCACCTCCGGAAGAGGCGCAAGCGTGAGACCTTCCACTCAGGGGTGAGTTGCGGTGGTGGTGGTGGTGGGGGGGGGGGGGAGTCAGGCAGCAGCATCATCAATAGCAGATCGACATGGGGCCGAGACCGACCAATCAGACGAAACAAGGTCTCCTCCACCGGGTCCATCCATTTGTATGCACATCGCCTCGGAGCCGCCGAGTGCAGGGTTGGAGAGGTTATAGCTCTCTGCTAATCAAAATGGATTCTTGCCGTTGTTTTTCTGGTTTTGTACACTGCTTTCTATGTGGCTAGAAGGTGGCAACCGGCTACCCGATGGAGTAACGGTTTACTCCAAGGTGGAAGTCCGGGGAACACAACACGCCTCCTAAAACCACATGTTCACATCCCCGTGTTCGACGCCATGCGTGCTGAACGCCTTCATGGGCATTTTGCACGGGTGCACTTTATTAGCAGCATGGCGCGGTTTAAATGGATGTCAGATCCAACGGAGACCTCCTGCTCCCCGAAGTGCTTACCAAACTCTGAATGTGCACACACACACACACACACACACACACACACACACACACACACACATCTGCTTCACTTTTGGCTCAGTCAACCATTCAAAGCACGCCCGCCCCCCCCCCTCCTCCCTGGGTTTCTATTATCACCGACCCCCTGCACGTGCACACACACATACACATACACACAACACACGCAATGGGGGACCTCTGCCTCTGTCAGGAGCCCGATGGATGCTCCCCCGTGGCAGGCAGGGCAGAGACAGACCCCCCCCCCCCCCAGAGAGGGAACTGGAGTGGAAGAAGCGTATCCAGTCATCCAGCCATCATTCGCCCATCTCTCTGTCTCAGTGCTCTCCTGCAACAGATCCACTTTCACTAGACGATTCAGGCCCGAGGCGTCGGCCAAGCTAACGCTAATGCTGCTGCACAAAGATACGCGTACACACAATGGAGAATCCTTTGTATTCTATTGTAAAGCTACTATGAAGGAGCAATATATACTCGTTCAGGAAACAGATTCAGCCAATTCTATCACAAATAGTACATTTCTTTCACTGCATTGTGTTCAAATCATTCAAACGTATATTTGGATGTATTGCGGCTCTTGTGCCTATTTTGATGACATTTCTATTCTTGCTAAAAACCCATTTTTATCACAATTCCACACAATTCCAAGGCCCATTCATGGGTAGCTTCATCTCATTCATTTGAACCCCCTGCAGAATGCTCAATGTAATTCATTACAGCGATAATAAGATATAACCGTATCATTTTTCAATTCACAATTCATGTACAAGAGTAAATTGTTGGCTTGGTGCTTTGTGTTAGGCTGCTACACAGCTTAGAGCCGTAATATGTTCCACATCATTCAGTGTGTATGTTTAGCCGAGTGACGCACGCAGAGGAAACTAAACAGCTCGGTCAGATTTTTAATAGTTGAAACAGATTTTTGTTAAAAAAAAGAGAGCGTGCTTTTACGGTTATACTGAAGGTGGACAGAAGCAACATTATACGATTCACTATGACAACAATTTTGGGGGGAATTATTATCCTTTCCACTGCCGTGTGAGACAGTTGTGCGTGTGAGACAAAAAAACAATATCATAAAATATATAAAGCCATTAATCAGTTGAAAAACAAGACTAAAATGAATATTGTCAAGGAGAATCGACACACAGCAAGTTATAAAATGAATAAATTGTGTACAAGAAATGGCCTGCAGTTTTAAACATAAAATTAACCGACAAGGGAATGGTGCTGATTGACCATATTTCTGAAAGCAACCCCTGGAAAGATTTTGCTTGACTACGACTGACAACCATTATGATCAGTGACTTCTCTTCCCACTATAAACCCGGTTGTAATGTGAATGATAGTATTAATAATAATATCTGTTGGCCGACAGCTGCGACGGCCTCCATGGAGGCTGATGCACAGATACCAAAATGCCTGTTAAATTGCTTTTTTTTTTCTTTCTTTTTTACGAAAAGGCCACGTTGCCACGGCAACCCCTACCGCCCCGTTCCCCTTCCCCAAGTCAGGACATGTCACCGAGTGCCAGACACATTGCGGGCTCTTAATAATTCAGCGATAAATTAACGGTTTTGTGAGGAAAACAGGTGCCAGAATGTCAGGGGGGCTTTCGGGTACTAACAGGGGAAAGAGGAGTGTGTGTGTGTGTGTGTGTGTGTGTGTGTGTGTGTGTGGGGGGGGGGGGGGGGTAGAGTAGGGGAGATGTCCCCCTCTGCCCCCCCCCCCCTAGTCTAGTCTTGTGTGGAGGCACAAAGGCTGAATGCAGCCCCTGAATCCAGACTTGGCCTCTGTATAGCCTGACTTCACGTTGGCGTTTAGTGCAGAATGCAGCAAACCAGGGGTGAGGGTGGGGCGGGGGGGGGTGAGGGGGGGCGAGGGATTGTAAAAGGAGTAAAAAGCCAAGGCCTGAATAGGTGTCTGCTGAATCGTCTCTCCCCCACAGGCGTGGGTCGCCTAGCAGGGCTACATTCTGGGAGGTCAAAGGTCACACCACCAGGGGGTGCATTTTTCTCTCCCACTGGAGTTTCGATTGATTCCTGACCCTTCGCTCTCCCTCCACACTCCCTGGTCATTCCCTCACCCTCCTCCAGGCCGTTGTAGTCAACCCGTTATATGCAGACTAAACAATATACAATTGTGGTCAATATATTTCCTATTGACTTGCTGTAGGTCAAAATATATCTCAGACTCAATAGTACAGTACACCATTTCAAGGACACAGTACAACCTTTAACCATTGGACAGAATTGTTCACCAGCCAAATTTAAAATAACATTAAAGTGGACACTGTAAAGCTGCAAGGCGTATTATATTCACAATGGACAGTACCCAAAGGAGAACCATCATTAATTTCTCCTGGAAGGCAATGGAAACGTAAACGTCATTAAAAAGGTCATTCTCAACAATGATCTCAGCACATAAAAACGCTCTTCCCTCAACGTTGAGCGCGTTAAACCGCATTGTCTGCTTGAATCCTCTGGGCCGTTGACGTGCGAGCCCCAGCGCTATCGGCTTGCATTTAAATCAATTTGGGGGGCTTTGAAGGCTTTAACCAAGTCAGATGAGTCAGAACCAATCAGCCTCCTCATCTCTGGATGTAGCGGAGCTATAGCTTTAGCAGGGACTGTTTGGGATTGGGGATGACACTGTTGCACAACCCACCCAAATAGACCCACCACCTCATGACTTGGACAGCGCTGAGCATTCTCAGCATTTTTGCATGGTGTCAGCCAGGACTGATTCAACACACAGGAAGGGCATGCACATGCACACACACACACACACACACACACACACACACACACAATATCCCTAATGTCTTTTCTAGCATGTCTTAATGTATCTATCTTTGTAAGCGGGGCAATCTCAAAATAACTCAACTTTAGCATTGCTCTATTTCTACTCTGGGGTAATGCGAATTACACATTTAGTTTAGTGCTGGCATCTATGGAAACATTGTATAATGAATCATTTAAATAAATAACTACGGTCCTGGGAGGAGTCTGCGAGGCTCCAGGAGCACCAGGAGAAGAGGAGCAGGAGCAGCAGGAAGAACCGTTCAGAAGGCTCCTCTCTTGCTATGACCTCTGTATCACCCCTCCCAAATCTACTCCTATTCCCCCTTCCCTCTGGGACAGGCAAGCGAACCACTATCGCAATCCTACACTTCAATGTTTATAGAAGGCTAGGCCACAGTTATTTTTAAAAGGTCGATTAAAAATGAGGACAACCGTGTAATTCTGTCCCATCGGTCCAACCCGCCATCATCTATCGTGTTAATTTCCCGGGCCTGTCTGAGGAATGAGAAATCTGTGTTATCACATGGAATACGCATACATTTGTAAAGGCAACCACACAGCCTTAGGATCTGCAATATATTTGTAGTCCCACTTCGGTTGCTAAATTGAAATTGCTTAATGGTAATGTAGGGAATAATATGTCATTTTTTTTGCATATTTAGACTTACAACTTTAAAAGATGATATATTATAGTAAAGTCATCGTGTCCCTGGACGTATTAAACAACGTTCCCGGTGTGCCTGAGAAACGATCGAGTTCTTTTTTTTTTATGAACTTATTAATCGTTCCAATAAAAGTATAATATTTCCACAATATGTGGCCTGTGTGGGAAAGATACAATGTCTGCCATTTTGACACAGAGGTATTCTGGGTTTTCCAATTCTGCCACTTCCCGGGCAGTGAAGACGCGTCTCGTATGTTACCCTGACACACTTCTGTCTGCAGCGGCTTATAAAAACACCAACAACTATCTACCACCGGCCTCCCGATCTACAACAACCGATGTGCTGGAACAACACACATGCACGGCACAATGTCTGTCTGAGCGTCTGTATCTGGCTCCGTACCTGCTGTACGGAGCCAGATATCCCGGTCTTCCCTCCCAGGTGTTTTAGGGGGCTGATGTCTGACGTCTAACTCGATTCCCCGGCCACGTCGGCACAGGGATCTTCAGATCCGCATTGGCGCTCTGCTCCTGAAGGGGAGGGGAAGATGCTAAAGCTAGCGACTCGAAGGTGGGCCTGGACGGGTTAGTGCACAGAGTCACATTGGGTTTTGCGTTGCACTGAGACACTTAGATCCACCCATTAACCCATTTCCTCCTCTGGTGTTACGCTCATTAAAAAGGCACAGCTGTTTTCTTCGTTGCTGCAGGCCGGCGAGGCAAGTAGGCAGGCCTGGCGGCTTTACGGCTGAGCTGTACATCTGGACAGCCTGCCACCCCCACCACCCCTTCCCACCTCCCCGACCCACCCTCATTTTGCTAAGTCCTCGCCACTCTGTTCGACACACGACTCCTTTACAGCTTAGCCCCCTCCTCCTCCCCCCCCCGCCGCCTCCTCCTCCTCCCGCTTCCCATTTTGCAGTAGCACTACAGGTCAGATCTGCTTTAAATGTGTCCTCATTGTGAATGGGATTGTTCTCTGGTTGGCCAGCCTGTGGAGGCAGGTTTATTAACTTGTGCCTAGAGCCTAAACCTTTCCCACGGACTCAGTTTCCATCACCTCTTTTTTTTCCTCTCGGGATATTCTGTAATATTAGAAATAAAGTTTTTTTAGTTGTTATTGTTGTCAATTCCATAGGTTACCATAACATAACCTAGCATACAGGCTTGATATGCTTGTAAATAATGTAGCTGAACAGACACTGATACTTGGGAAATCCTTCTCATCGTTCTCACCATTCGTTTTCCTTATGCAAATCAACCTCATGAGTAACACATTTGGAAACGTATATATTTTTAAACCGTTCCATTACTCTGTTGAACAGGTCTTATTTTCTTTAGAGACATTACTGGAAGCAGTGCAAAGGAGTGGGCCTGCTCTGACTTTGAATTGAAGGTCAAAGACTCATTTATAGGCCAAGCAAGCAAAACACAGTGGGAGGGGAGCAACAGGGACAGACACAGAGAGACAAAGCGGCAGACGGACAGATGGAGAAAAAAAAAGGTAGTGGAGGAACAGAGGAGTCATTTTTCTGGGTCACTTCAGGGCAGAATCACTTTTCCGGGTCATTTGACACTGATTGACATGGGGGGGGGGGGGGGGGGGGGGGGGCGGTGAGTTGCAAAGGTGGGTCAAAGTTCAAGCCTTCTATATCCAGGCTGAAACAGCACAGCCACGACACCCGTCCGTTAGCGACCTCTCGGCTACCCCGACATCCCTGGCACTTCAAAAGGGTCCAACTTTATTGAATAAACTCTTCTGACAACACCGCACGCACGCGCACACACGCACACGCACACGCACACACACACACACACACAACACTTCCCTTTCCTCAATGCCTTGAAATGTATAAACACATTTTAGGATTACAGTTAAGAAAAAGTTTTTTAAAAAAAAAGAAAAAAAAAGAAAGAAGGAAAGAAAGAAGAAAAATATGCTGAGTAATATCCCCTCATATCTGTGAAGCTTGAGGAGGGCTGCAGGGTTTGCACTTAAATCTCTCACGCTGGGCATGAAATGCACCCAGAGAGAGATAAAGCAGGCACTTGGCTCGTAGCGTTTGTAATCCAGCTCTGAGAGACGCGAAGGTCACCGGTCCGTAAGCTTTGCTTTCCGGCGGGCTCTTCTGAGATCTCGTTGCAGCGGCGCTACGGCCTGTGACACAGCATGATGTCATACTCACATCGCTGTAATTCTCATGCACAGTTCTAATTATGGCTTTGACGACTAAGCATTACGATCTTTTCCTTGATATAAACAATGTTTATACGATGACACAGCAAAGCCTGCTTAACCGAACGCATTAAGCTAACACAGCCAGCCTCTTTAGCTGCCGTAATTTCCCCAGCGACTTTAATCTCAAACTAAATGATTACATGCAAGCGCTGTAAGCGACCATAAAATGACTGCACAGTTCTTCTGCAGCAAAAAAAAAAGAAAAAGTAATAGCATGGTACACAAACAACACGATTTTAAAAACGGATGGCGATTGGACACCTGCCATGAGTGCCTTGGCACAGATACCCAGAAAATTCCCCCCCCCCCCCCCGTTTCTTGAATCCAAGCCGAGGGAGGCCATGCATCTCCTGGCGCGCCAGTGTTTTAAACAACTCAAGCTGCGCGGCGGGGATCGCCTGAGATGAGAGAGCCTCACCGTGATCTGTAATCAGGCATTAGGACATTAGAGGAAGGAAACCCTTTCAACGCCAGCCAATAGCATGGGAGGTGGAGATAAAAAAAAAAGAAAAAAAAGAAAAATGAATGTTTTTTGTTTTGGTTCGGTTGTCTTATTTCTTTAAACGTGTACAAGAGCTTCCTGGGGCAGGGGGAGGTGAGGAGCTAGCTTATCGTTGTGTTTGTTTGCGATTCACAATCAAGGAGCCAGAGGTTCTGGCTCCGCAGCTCGGCTCGTCTGGGCCTCGTGTGCCAGCGCCGGTCTGAGCATGCTAATCCAAGACCTAGAGACAGTCGGCCTCAGCCACCATGCAACACAATGCATGCATTTATGCTTATTGGCTCACATGCACTTTTTATGGTGTGCAGGAAAGAGCAGGCTGATTTAATGGCAAGGAAACGGGGGGGGGGGGGTTCCTTTAGTGCTTGGCCTTTTGCCAGACCTTCCCCCCAGCTAGCGTACAATTGCTGCCAGGGACGGCAATTAAGAGGGAGAAAAATTCAAGAGAAAAGGGACAATCTTCATAGGCGAGGACGTAGGACCTCCAGATCAATTCAGGACATTGTCGAGCGTAGGTCTGATATTATCTCATGTCTTAATCCTTTTATATCGAAATCGCTCGCTGAAGTGCCGGCATAATTAGGCAATCATCGGGGATGACGTGAGAGAGAGAGCAGGACGTTTACCGCGACTCCTTACGGCGAGATACAGCTCAATTATGCTCACAAACCTGGCTCGAGAAATATGATTAATGCCGCCTCTCACAAGCCAAGACAGGGAAGTCCAGCAGGATTGAGTTCAAGCCGAGACAGACCGAGAGAGAGAGTTACACCGGCCTTGTGTGAATTTACCCAGAGTTCAGTAATAGGCGCACATTAAACCAAGTATGTTTTCGCCGCGGTTCAGTAATAGTTGAACATTAAGCCATATGAACTGTGCTGCCAAGGAAGCGGGTCCTATGAGTCATGAGTGGAAGCCACAAGCAGAGGTCATAAAAGACGCCCAAGCAACATGAAAAGTCTCACCGGTGCGTGGAAAGGATCAAAGAGGAACACGTTTCCATATACTGTACATGGCGAGCAAGCGTGGTGCTCAACAATAACTCAACGTGGGGAATATTTATTTTCGGTAACCACCGTCTACATCGCTCTGGATTGGAATAGCAGTCTCCCACACACACACACACGCTCGATGTGTCAGGCGTAGGAGAGGCATAGCGGTAGCGGTAGTCGGAGAGACCAAAGGGACACAAAGGGGACACACATGACTAGGTGCCTGCTCCATCTGCGTCTGTCGCAGGCTGGAATGCACGCCAGGGTTTTACGCAGTATAAAAATAACCCCTCCGCAACAGACACAAAAGGCTGCGCTGTTCTTGAACGCGGGCCTCGCTCGTCAACTGCCCCCCCGCCCCCCCACACATTCGTTCCCCTACTTCTACCGCCCTTTAGCGTTGCTATCCACCGTCGTCCCCCAGGAGTTAGTTAGGTAGTTATAGCCAGCGTCCCACTTTTTCCCTCCTGCCCTCGCTTTTCACACACACACACACACACACACAAAATGCTTTATTTGAATTCACAAATTACATTACGTTCCATTGGAATTCAAAATATACAGAGATTTACAGACATATAGGCACTTAACGGTACAGGTAGCGCCGTCTTCTCCACACTGCCAGGCTTGCCTTGGGTTGCTGAGATTCAGCAAAATACCGAGCCAGCTGTTTAGATTTGCTCTTGGGTAAGCCTGCAAGCTGCAGCCCCCTAACAGCTAGCCGGTGTACATGTCCCAGGCGGCCGAATATAAGTGTGATTTCACACCTATAGCCTAGGCTGCAGATGCATGTGGCTAGAGGCTGGCACTTCATCAGCATGGTGTATGGTTGCACAGTCCATGTACAGGTCATATGGGCAGCCTACCTCTATAACAAGCACCTCTCTTTGACCTCTGTCTATCAGAACAAGGTCAGGTGTGTTTGGGATGTTGACGGACACGTCCTGAGCGCTGTTGTATAAGTGTTTGCGAACGGAGTTAGTTCTCCAGACTTTGATCTCACCAGCAACTAGGTTAACAATACGACCATGCCTGGCAGTGTACCGCCAGTGGTGATGTGTGTAATGGTTTCCATTCGCTTTCAATGGTTTTTGGCAAAAAGGTGTTGTATTCTGACTAGCCTGTACTCTTACTGCCACTAGTTTCATGACCACTGGCGGGGGGGGGGGGGGGGGGGCTGCACATTTGGTGTGTTTGCCTTCTAAACCTGACCATTTTACGAACTCATCAGCCCACGATAACATGTGCTGTATGACATGTTCTTCTCTGCTGAAGGCCATCTGGACGCCTGCATAACCATAACTGGACGTCTGCATAACCATGAACAGGGTTTGGAGATTTAACATGGGGGCGGGGCACAGGTAGAGAGCCAGGTCAGCCATGATGAATTAATCGCCAGGATGAAATTCACAACACGAGTCCAGGGACAGCTGGTCTTTATTCCCAGCCCGTGTGGCATTGGCCCTGTATGCTGCCTCCTGCAGGTGACCTGGAGAAACGTCTAACACATGTTGTACACATCAGATATATAATATCCACAAAGGGTTGAGGCAGGTGGATCTCCTCCAGTGCCCCCCCCCCCCCCCCCCCCCCCCACACACACACACACACAGTATTAAAATCAATGCTGCTGTCGGTGAAGCGATAAGTGCATCTCATCTCATTTCATTTCAAGTGCATTGCAAATCGACAGTTGAGACTTGGGAGACAACTGTGATCGTTATGTGGCACAATAGGGCCAACAACGGCACAACGTCGAAAAGCAGCAAGTACAACGTTAAGTAGAGCCGGCGTGTGCATGTGTGTTATGCTCCGTAACATGGCTGACAGAGTGTGGTTATAATGAGTATCAGTCGGCCTCTCTCCTCCTTTTCTGCCTGTCTGCTACTGAATCTCCTCTGCTCCTCTCTCACTCAGATAAAAATCAGTCTGGGGATTCTTTTTTTGTTTTCCATTATCTTTTCAGTCCTCTCACAACCTTTCCAGTGTTCTGCCTTGCAGTCTCCCCCCTCCCCTCTCGTAATGGAGGAACTGTGATTCAGGTACACACCCAGCGAGCAAGGGTGGACTGTGGAGGAGGGAAAAGAGGGAGGGAGGAAAGAGGGTGAGGACGGCAAAGAGGTGACAAATTCTGCGAAGGTTCCACAATGGCTGCTCTCATTTTTAAAGGTGTTTTCCTCCAGTTTGCTGTGTATACGTGGAGGGTGAGAATGGACTGGAGGAGGTGTATTTTTGCCCCTCTCATGCCTCCTTTCTGTGGGGAATTGGATTGTGATGGTCATTCTGCCAATAGCCTCTCACGCAAGACAACCGAGTAATCCCATCCTTATCAGATTTGCGTTTATTCTCTCTGGCAAGAAAGCAAAGCCATCAAAAGAAAAACAACAAAAGGAGCTGGAGATAAACAGCATACAAAAACAACCAAAATGGATGTCACAGAGAGATACTTGCTTGTTCATTCCATTACATTTGTAAAGCCCTTTATCACAATTACAGTCACATAGGGGTGACATAATGTGATATAGCAATCTGTTATTTTTATTGAACTGAGCAAAGGTGGGACCTCTAAATGATCTCCAGTAAACTCATAATCTGAATGAGCCACAACTTGACCTCGGGCTGGCCTTGCTAATAAGCAGTTCAAAGAAAACACTAGTTTGACTAAAAACAGCAGCGTCAACGGCGAAACACTCTGTACATCCTAATGCATCTGGCGGGCTGAACTCATCTAAAAAAAGAACGTCAGGCGTGCATCCGACGTCAAACAAATCCATTGGTAAACTCTCATTTGCTTTCGGCAGTAACCCCGGCCCATTGTCACGTCATGCTGTTCAACTCCGTTCATGATGGCGATCAGTACTCGGCATTCAGCGGCCCGCGGCCCTGCGATGCTACTCTGTGGACATGCAGACACTGCAGGGCCACAGTGTAAAGCGGATCCAATTAAACGCTGTTCCACATTAACAGGATTGAGTTAAAACCTACCGTTTGCCTGCCTGGACCGAGGCAGAGTGGCATCTGGGGTAATGCTAAAGAGCAGGCACCACGGTGAAGGGAACACACATACACACATCCCTGCCAGACGCAAGCCAAAGTGACACCCATGCACACGGCTAACCGAGGCACATTGTTCCTCTGGGGTGGTGGAACACGGCGACATGGCAATGGTTGTTACGGTCACACAATGGCGCGGGGCAGGAGATCAATGTGGCGAAGCTGCTTTTCCAAGGAGCTGCCTACGTCGCGTCTTTGCGCCGGCCCGGCCGATATCTGAGGAGGTGTAACCTGTGATGTCGTTCGTTCAATCCTACTGTAATTACGGGTTCAGCGCAGCCCCTTCTCTGGCTTTGAATACATGTCTGTATGTTGGATACTTTTGTTGGTATTGAGCTTTAAGGGCTTGCGGGATTAAACCCTTGCACCTCAAGCCTCCTCCGCCTGTGGCCAAAAAGAACCAACCAGGAAACTGTGGCCTGTCAAACAAACAGTGTCTGTGGTGTAGTCCACAGGGCAGAGTGTGCGTTCGCATGGCGTTGGCCACCCTAAATGGCCAACTATAGCCTCATGGCACATGTCAGTTTACATCCAGGGAAGTCTTTGTAACGGCGAGAGGGGAAAATAAGCTACAGGCAGATACATGCTTGCCTAATTAATAAACGTCATTCCAACATTAACGGCAGCAGAGGAAATGGGGCCGTGGAATCCGTCTCTTGACAACTCCTGGCCTTGGGAGGATTTGTTTCGAAAAGAGCAAGCCTGTTCATGCATTTACAAATAGGAAGCCCACATAATAATTATTATTTCATTTTTCCTGACAGAACATGCCACGCGTGGTGAATGCAAACGTCTAGCATGTCAATTCCTGGGCAGCCACGCAACCTCCAAACTCACCCAACCAGTAGCAGACATCATCAAACCTTTTTAATGGATGGTCAAGCCTTACCTTTGTTTTCTTATCTGACCAGTTACAATATGAAGCATATCAGGTCATATAATATAGGATTAACCATTAACTAGGGATGCACTGATAGAACACTTCCGATACCGAAAGTCATGACATCATCGGTGTTTGTTTGAAACACATGCACAGACATGTTTTTTTTTATTACACGAAATGGCACAAAAAACTCTGTAGTTGATCTCAGCCATTTTAATGCCATCTACTAATAATACCAATACCAATTGGCAGATACACTTCGATGTAGGCTGATACGTCGGTGCATCCCTACCATTAACCATTAACATGGGTTAACTATTCTACAACATCATTTAACTGGTAGCCTCATTAAACAATAACACAAAATAAATAAGACATTGCATAACTCAAAAACCCCTATTCCAGCCATGATCAAAATGAGATGAAAACACAAACACAATGAAGCATTATATTTAGCCATTTTGTGCCGGGTCCCTTTTGTCCCTTGGATGAAACGAGACTGAACATCAGTTTTGTTATGATACATTTCCACCCCGAGGGAGACACAACACTAACTTGTTTAGCCCATTTCATCGTTCTGGGTGGTCTGGCCCAAGCAAGTGGCCCGTTCCCATTGACCAGCCAGGACCGGTTGAGCCCAGAATGGGCCGTTGTATGGGACGCTTTCTCTTTGTCCCATTCAGGTCAATGCAGCCCATTTTACCTCAGCGAAAACAACTCACACCCCTTCCACAAAACAGACTCCTCTCAGCCACCCATATTTCTTTAATGAGCTCACAAACATTCTCTTGTTTCACAGAGATTCAGTCAGCAAATTTCATACATCATACAACAAACAAAACAACAAAAATGCTGCAGCAGCACAAACCAAGGCCTATATCCCCACTGAGAATAAAAGACAAAGGGAAAATGATGCAATGTTGTTTCAATTGATTCTCTTCCATAGTTATTTCCTGTAATGGCTTGCAGAAGCCTCCATCACCGCTAATTGCTTCTCCACACATAAGCTCTTGTCTGGTAATGAGTCCACGTCTTTCACACTCCAGTAACGCATTCATGTCTTCCAGAAAAATTAAAGGCTCGTCTCTCATTTCTGCCCTCGTGCTTTTTCTTTACTTCCTTCCTCCTTTCCGATCTGAATGACTAACTAAGATAATTGCCCAGAAGATTGCTCAGGCTTGACCTGGGACGCTGAGGATCCTTGATGGTGTGCAATGTCCTGCCCACTAGTCAAGTCCCATAGCAACAGAGAACTGCGGCAGGGAACTCAATCAAATGGAAAACATTTTTTTATACAGTGCCTCTTCCACAGCAGTTTTGCAGCGGACGTAACCCAAGCGTCACGCACTCGACATGCCACATGTTTACAGACCTTTCTCTAGCTGACGGCACGAATCAAAGTAAGTAAAATAGGAAAGAAAATCGCTCAACAATGCTCAAGGACAATAAACCATTAGCCCGCCTCACGGAAGTTGGACATGAGGAAGTACGGTGCATTAAGACAACATCTTCACATGAGTCCAGGTTGAAAGCACTGACCAAAAAAATAAATAAATACAAGATCTGTTCTTGATAAAAACCGTAAGATAAAAAAAGCCCTGCCGGATAGAGTGGATAATCACCATTAGCATGTTAGCGCTAACCTGTCTCTGTGCTGTTGTCATTAGATTAGAAGACAAGAGTCATTCTCTGCTAATCCAGCTCAAGCTAAAGCTAAAACCGCGGCCTGTGTCCTAATCACAAGCCCCCCTCCCAAAACCCCTCAAACAAAATGACCTACAAATCTAACAGCAATTAAGGGAAAAAAACAATATAGTGCTCCAGACCAGAGACAGGGTGGTTTATTTGATCACTTCCAAATGCCTGCTTAATTTCTGCTGTGCTGTGTTTCATTAGACCAGCACTAGCCATTAGGAAGTATAAAACGACCCTCCAGTAAATCTTCACAGTCACAGTTCACCATTGAACATGCCAGAGATATTTCAGCTCCCCGGCAGCCTACGAGATATGGCTTTCTTTGTATGGATTTAAGGAATGGAAAAAAAGGAAAGGCACAATTTGTGTGCCTCTTAAAGATGGTACCAAAACATATTATATTTGTACATGCATAAATGTGTATATCTGCTACTACCTGTTTAGGCAGACGTTGTTGAACTAAGAAGGGCAATGGTATATCTATCTATATCTATATCTATATATATACACACACACACACACACAATACGTATATATTAATTTAATTGGATTTTTTTCAAATATTTTTAATTTAGGGTAGTTTTTATGATAGGTTAGCTTTATTGCTATATTGGTATAACTAATTAGTTACATTGTGCACTCTGCCATTGAATTGAATTAATCAATCAGTGAGAAAGATGTACCGCCAAGATACACGTCTACCATGAAATGTAAATGTAGATAGCATGTACGACGTGTTGAGCTAATTTTAAAGACATGCCATGTCTCCATGAAAATTAAGTTGAGCCAAGTGTGCGTGCACATTTCATCTTGGGACGGATATGATTTACCAAGACCTTCTGTCCATCATTCATGTTTCAACAGAACTGTATCCGTATGCGTACGGATACAGTCCTCCATACGAGGGGATTTATCCAGTGAGATCATCTTGGAGCCAAGCGTGTGAGTCGTTCAAGGGCCATGAAAGAAAAAAGACGGAAGAAAAAAAAAAGAGGGGAGAACGGCGGGCCCCGTTCTCGAATCTTTCTCCCCTCTTCGCTGCTCATTTTAAAGGGGAGCTGAATTCACAAAAGGGGTTCGGCCTGAGCTGTGGGTGAGAGGGGACTTTATTAACAATAATAGCCTGCATTGAAATAAATCTCCGGAGCAGCAGTCCAGCATTGACGCTTAACAAGCCTTTTCAAGGCACGGCTTTGCATACATTGAGCGGCGCATTGTAAGGGCCCGACAAAGCGCCGCTCCAGCGGTCCGGGCCGGAACAGGGCCTTGCATTCTTCTGCTACGCTACAGACACTGGCCAGGCGCGGCGCGGCGCTGATTAGCTGCCTTTTTTTGAAAAAGCTCGGGTCAAAAGTGGTGTCCAGAACCACGGCTTCTTGCCCCTCGACAAAGGGAAGCGTAGCGCTCGAGCAGTAGCCGAAGTCACAGGAAGCCAGTCCAGTTCATTATTTGGTGGCGCTCAAAGGGTAGAGCGGGAAATCTATTAACATGCGATGGTCCCATGTATCAGCATGCTGTAATCGCTTCATTTGAAGTGGAGCTCTGGAGTATCACCATGTTCAAAAAGACCCATCACACACACGCGCACTCCACATGAGTGACATTGACACTTGTTGTTACGTGTCGTCGGGGGCAGACATCACTCACCGAGGGCCGTAATGAAGAGAGGCCCCCCGTGTCCAGTTGGCACACACAGGGCACCGTGCCCGACTGGCTACAGGGCAGCAGCGCCGACTTGCATAGGCAGCGTTGTTTCATTCCCCACTGTTAACAGCACATCAACAAGTCCAGCCAGCCAACCGGTGGGGCCTGGAACCAAGCCCCTGGCCCCCAGCTACCTTTCCCCCACCCCCCGGGCCCTGAGCCCTGGACCCAGCCCCTGGCCCCTGGCCCCAAGCCCGAGACCCGGAGATCATGCAGCTCTGAGCTACAATTACCACCAGTTTAGTACACAGGGAAATACAGTGGATGATGATTAGGACATTGTTTGGGATCCAGACCCCGCCCACCCGCCACCATCGTGTCTCTAACCACCTCACAAACGAACCCCCTTTCAGCTCGATTGGGTTGAAATGTTGTTTTTTCTTTAACCGCAAATCAGGATCGGGTTGATGGAAAGTGGAAAGAGAAGTTTGTTTGGAAAGAAATATGATCCAGAAAGCATAAATCCCTGGAAACTATAACTGTATTAGATGTTATCCACAGCGAGGAGTGTTTCTGATGCATATATAATGGGGGACCAAGAACCTTAATATCGACCAATATGTAAAAATGTATTATCATGAAAATTATGGGGAATTCTACACAAACATCACAATATGCTTATGAATTCAAAATACTATTCTTAACGATCTAACTGAGGGTCAGTACATTGAAGTATATGGAAATTTAAAGTATGGTATTGGACTAAAACTCGTTTTCCTTTCTCATTGATGTTTCAAACCTCATATTTGATGATTTCAAGGGCTTATCTTCTCAATGTAATTCATTGATACTATACAACTCGGGTGTCATGATAAGTCGATATCTTCATTTCATTACGATCCAATGCCATTCAAAGACGATAAACGTATTGAATTATTGCCCAGCCCTACTTGCACTGCCTGGTGGAAAACGTGTTTTAATACAGCATAGTATGGAAATGACACAGAGTTGAGTTTGCATTCTACGAATAGTAAATCCAGCAATTATGAGGGGAATTATGGAGGTACGCAACAACAGCAGCAACGACGACAACCAGTACAGCACGTTGATTTAGCCGTCTGACTGCTGGCATCCCTGTGGTTTCTCACCGAACACATGTTGAAAATATAATGGCATCAAAGCTGGGCATAGCAACCGCATTACGACAAGCCCATCAAACCATGGCACTGTAATACGTAGCAATGGGGTTGTAGAGGACCCCCCGAGGAAACAGAACGAACGATGAGGCAGCGGAGCTAGCTTCTGCCTGGATGAACCGAGTTGACTCTCAGCCAGAGAGCGGCAGAGTGGCAGTTACCGCCACATCCACCGCCGGCCATGTACCGACAATGTTCACTGGTGACATACAACACTGCATTGTTTCGTTGTTTGAGCTATACGTTGTCACGCCACGCTATACGCTGTCAAGCAACAAACATACAAACACACCGCGGTTAACCAAATACTTGAGGGGATTTGCGGGATATCAAAGGCGAGGTAATTACCCATATGCCCGTGCATAGCCCCTGCCAACTTTGCTTATTTACAGCTATTCTGGCTGATGTTGACCAGCCAGTGGGGGGTCTGGCCTGTAGAGGCAGCTTACAGGGCAGGGGATGGGGTGGGGGGGTTGTGGGGAGAGGATTATGGGGAGGGTTGGGGCGAGAGGGAAGGGAATGGCAGGATGGGGGGGGCTATTGTTCAGGCCTGAGAAAGTGTGCAGAGGAAGACCGGTCCACACTATGGAGCCCGACCAAAGAGTCCACTGGTGGAAAACAGGAAACACAAGAGGTATAGTTTGGTCTTGACAGCACACACACACACACACACACACACACACACGTGCAAATGTGCATGCACACACACAATGAAAATTGTTATCGTTCCACATGAAAACCTTCGAAGTACAAAAACAATGATGCCTATTAAACTGTGTTCCCATTTTGGAGAGGGTGTTTGAATCTTTTCTTTTCTCCACCGCCACTTGTGTTGATATGTAAATACAATTATTCATTGCTATTATCATTATTATTAAAAGCATTTGTGGGAGGCAGTTAAAAAGCCATTAACCCGAAATTGTGGCCATGGACACTAAATAAATTAGCAACAGTGAAGTAAAAGCGTAGCCAATGTTCATGGCTTGCTCATGAGCCAATAAGTATTAGCATGAATCACCAGCGACGAGCGAGGTCGGTTCGGACTAGCATCTGCAACCGCGAAGCAAATGGAATGACGAATGAATAACTGATGGAGAACATTAATGAAGAACTTGGGGAAAGTGCGAGAAGAGGGGGGCCAAACCGCCGTTTGTCGTTTTGAAGGGGCAGGGACCGGACGACTTGTAAGGGTTTCTACAGGAGCATGCGTGCTCCATGGCCCCAGGTTGATAATAAATCTTTAAGTGCTCCTCTTGTCCGCACTTTGTAGGCAGAGACCCATGACAAAGCATTGTGTGTGTGTGTATGTGCACGCACGCTCGCATGTGCACACACACACACTACTCGCCATTAAACTTTAACTATATTTACTTTTCCAAAGTGGCACCACACACTCCGATACATTCTTACCCGCTAGTTAGTGCATTGTGTGGAGGCAGAAAAAGGAACCCAAAAAAACACTGCGTCCACATTGCAGCCACCTATGAGGAGGCTTTCAAGGCCGAAACAGCTGCGGTCGTACCACGCCAAGGGAGCTTGCATACTGCACAGATTATTTGAAGCCTTGAGCTGGCATCCTTCTGCAGCTGTTCACACCACACACACACACACACACACAGACACACACCCCCCAATGGCAAACTCACCGCCCCCTTGGCTGCCGTTGGACGCCCCACTCTGGTGTTTTTATTTGAGGTGAATTCACTCTCGGTTTCTTGGTTAACACGACGCCAACCCAAATCTCGGAACCTCTCACCATGAGTCTAGTTTTACTTCTTCCCCACTTTTGCTTCCTTATGACCCTTGGGTTTCAACCCCAAAGCCAAGACTTTATTAAGCTTATTTCACCGTGGCTTAGACACAACCGGGGGTGAAATGCACACCCGACATTCAGTAGTTAGTGACTGGTGTCTGTGATCGCATAGAAGAGACAAAGAACGGCATTTAGCAATGTAGACATTTGGTTAGCGTGAACACTGTAGTCAAAATGACGTCTATAATTATAGCAGTGATCTACTATGAGTATAACACAACAGCACCGTAAAGTAAAACCAATGCAGAGCCTGGCAGGTGTGCAGGGCACTGCATCTTTTAATAAAAATGAACTACTGAACTACAACTTTCTACTTTAATGTGCAACGGCTGCAATTTGCAGATCGAAGACCGATTAGGTATTTGAGAATGCTCCACTTCTATCCCTGCAGGCATGGTAAGAAGTAAGGAGGTTCGGGATGATTTTTGATGAGTTCCCGCGTCCCGTGGGCCTTTTTCACCTAGCAGCCATCTTTGTTCACCAAGATTGAACCGAGATGGCCGCTAGGTGAATAAGGCCCACACAAACTGCAATCGCTGAGGTCACTACAGGAAGGGTAATGACGAAAGACGATTCCAATACAGCCGGTCTGAGAAAACGTGTGTGTGTGTGTGTGTGTTTGATGCGATCACACAGTCAAGGAAGCGTGACTAGAAGGCAGAGGAAGTCCAAAAACAGAATATCCTGCTCCCCAGGAGCGACAGAGACAAAACACCACACAGCTGAAAGCTTTACACACTAGGATCAACTTCTAGGGCCACAGTGAACAGAGTACATGAAGCACGCCCAACATCGCTGTGTGTTCATGTGTGTGTGTGTGTGTGTCTGTGCTGAAAGGCAGGCAGTAAATTGTGCAGAACCACTATATCCCTGCCTGACAAGGACTTTTTAAGGGGAAAAAAAATAATAAATACACTGTGTATACAATTGCCAGCTCCTCTTCTATTTCGTCAAAACATTGTGAATGCATTACATCAGATATAGAACACCAGGGATGTGTGTGTGTTCAGTGTTCACACACACACACACACACACACACACACACACAAAGACGAGCACGATAATCACTCCGACACAATCAATAAATCAGCCCAGTATATTATTAGTCAATATCTCCATGCAGTGTGTGGTGCATCCATCAGATACTGGAACCGAACGATCCACAAAAGACACGCAATCTGCCGTCTCGATTAAGAATTATGTACACAAACTGCTTCGCCTTACACTGCAGTGCTCAAAGCTCAGAAACCAGGCGAGGTGTTTAGCTTGGCCACGGCTTCAGTTGATTTACAAAAAGATTTACAAAAATAAGAACGACAAGGAGAAATCTGCACAGGGAGTACAAAACAGTAAAGAAAAATGGGACAGTCATGCTTTCATTTCCCTGCTCCAAACCAAAGGCTTCAATCTTTATATTCCCGATACACAGCTAAATAACAACGTAGCCAAGGACATTGTTCTCCACATCAAGCCATCCTGTTTTGCCTTGTGGGAAAGCCACACATTTAAAGAACGACCTCGACCGCTGATAATAGGCTTTAAGCGTGAGTGCACTTTAATATTTCACCGCTCATACAGCCAATGCCGGTAATTAAGAGGGTAATTACAGTATACGTTGTGAACATATCTCCTCTCCCAACCCTGACTTTTTTATTTTTTCCTCCACTTACCACTACAAAGTAAGGGTAACTCCAAAAGCCTCTTAACATGAAATGATATACAGCCAGCTTGTGTGTAGTGATGAGTATTTCATAGAGCACTTATAAAAAGCTTTTTAAAGCCTTAAAAAAAAAGTAGGGACAATGACGAATAAAAAAAACATCCAGACTTTTCTTCGATCGTGTTTTTTTACCATTAATCTTTCTGATCCAGGCGCTGTGCAGAGGTAACACCTGGAGCGACCAAGCACCGAGCAGAACATTTGGATAATCCTACTCTTCCCTCGGGTGTCAAGCAACACCATCTTCTCCATGAAGGGCAGGGTTGGAGAACTTGATATTCCACAAGTGAACTCTAACCTATTTTTTCACAACTACATTCATTTCAACCCCCCGACAGACTGACGGTCCTCAAGGACAAGCTGCAAATACCTGCAGTTCCCCGAGTTTCTGCGAATATACTCACTGGCTTGATCAGAGCCAGTTATCACTCTTCAGTTTTTATTTCCCTTGCTGTCATTAGGGGCCTTAAGTACAAACCTCTGGCTCTGACTTAGCCCAATAATTATACGATAGATGAAAAGAGAGAAGTGGAAAGGGAACTTGGCAGGGACACTGACATTCCTGATATGAAAACTCCACATTTGGCCTTAATTTGAGTTCCAGTTCATCTGCTTTGCCAGTCTCAATGGAGGACTGTACACAGAGAGAAAACACTTTGGCTGTGGACAGAAGTCTATAGGAGCTGCCTAAGTAAAACAGTGTGACCGGCTACAACAGAGACTGTTTTATTTCAGCCGGCGTAAAACTTGACTTGAGGAGCACACCTGCAGGTTACAAAGCCAAGCGGCACTGTGAAATGAACAGGTGGCGAGTGAAGCTCTGCCGTGCTAAAAAACCCCAGAGGGAGTTTTAAGTATTTTGTCTCTGTGTCATTTTCCCGTCCTCCCTGCGCCCTCTGATTGAATCTAGCACCACATGTGCTTGAAATCACATCGGCAGAAATGGTTTCCCTCTGTGCTCAAATGCCCTTATCTGCCTCTGGTTCGAGTTCACTTTCATTTAACAAAAGCTCGAAGGTTCAGACCATCCAAAAGAAATAAAGGCCCCACATTGCATTTTTTGGCACTGATGTTATAAAGGAAAGAATGAAATGTAACTGTGTATAATTTCCCAGATAGCTACCTGAAAAATGACAGCTCTGAAGCCTCAGTGATGATGCTTTGACAGAACACCACCACAAAATGTTAAGAAATTATTGTTTTTTACAAAACAGGAGATGAGCTGTCACTTCTGCTTCTGGATTTCAGACTAAAATGTGCCCAGCAGATTTCAATCAGAAAAAAAATAGAAAAATAATTCAAAGATGCGGTGGAGTGAATATTTAAAAAAAATATTATCATCCATTATCCATTACTATTATGATCCAACAACTTCCTTATCTCCATCTCCGTTTCTCCTCCAAGTACAGAGCTAGCCAGCCATGGGCTCCATACATAGGTAGGGGCCAAACTTTCCTATAGGAGCCTATGCTAACGGCGCACCATAGAAGAGGGCTCCACAAGGCCACCGCAGCTCCCCCTGCTCCAGTAATCTCTCTTTGACGAGACCCCGGCGTGTCTCTAATTGCCCGGACACTTGTGTCCAAGGGCCCGCTCCGGTACCTCAGTGAAACGCTGGGACCTCTGGGTGCTCGTTACAACAGGCTTAAGCTGGTAAACCCTTTCATCCAGCGGCCGTGGGACGGCGTCTCCCCAGTCCAAACAGATTGGGTTAAACAGACTCATCAAAACAGCGATTAGCCCCCACCGCGCCGCCAAAGCTAACCCACCGCAGGGGGTCTCCGCGCCGCCGGTGGTGTCGATGATTTGCGTTCGCTAAAACACACGCCTTTGGGGGAGTAAATATTGGCTTGGATGTGTTTATATGTGCGGTGGTGGGCTTTTGGCTGAATAAACAAGCGATAAACCATAACTTGATTACACAATGGAATTCGACAGCTGTGTAAATGAATGCCAATATTAAAGCAAACTCGCATCATGAAACGAGAAACAAACTGTGGGCCGCCTACAGCAACACCAGAGAAACAAAAAAATGCTGTTTATGTCTTGATCTGAGACCTTCATCTCTTCCACTTCCGGTACGGTGGGAATTCCTTTCCCTCACCACATAATCACCAGCTCCCATGTCCTGCTTTCATCCTGTCATGGCTAGTCTGCCCGCGAGGGTCCGTCCCTCCCTCCCACCCTCCCTCACCCCCTCCCCTCACCCCTTGTTGTTTTGCCTCCGTTCGGTTTCACCGATATCAACCTAAAAGAAACCTCCACTGCCGTGAATGCCATAAACACATCGTCTGGACGCATTTTGCTGTGCATTCCCCACAGTGTCTGCCCCTTTTTCACAACCATCTAGAGAAGAGACACTAGTATTTATTTTAAATGCATGGCTGCAGTAAGCACTGATTATTATGATTACTCATCAACACGCCTTTGTTTGTGGAAGCACTTCGGAAATATGACTTGGAAGGAATATTTTTTTCCAAGTATTTATTTCAGTTGTGATAATTGGTCAGCTATATTTCTAATTAAACACTAATGGCATAGGGACATTCTGAATGTCATGCCCTGCACAATATAATTGGAAGCAATATCAATGTTAATCATCTAACTCAAATGTAAAGGAGAATGGTGTGTTGATATATAATTTGTATGAATACGGTGTGGGCAGCCAGCACAATAGTTATATTTATATTTTACACACACACACACACACACACACACGCACGCATGCACACACGCACATGCACACACACGGTGCAAGGGGATTTAGCATGCAATTATGTGGAAAGAATGGTGTGAACAAATGACTTGGGCACAGCAAATTGGGAAACCATGGCAGCAAGCACTTTTTGAATATTTTCGCTAACAAAATGCATAATGTGATTCATAATAAGTGCAGATTTGCGAGGATTTATGAGCAATCTGTAGAAAAGGCGAGGGATGAGGAGAGCCTGAACTCCATCACATTCACTTCCACCGTCTCCAACGAAAATAACGAGCAAACTTCAGGTCAGACATCTGCTGTTTAAGTCTTCCCAAATCCTCTCACAATGCCTACACCCACTCAAACCATACTTCCACTCCATGCAATAAGACGCAGTAAACGCAGAAGGGCACGCAAATTAGCCACGCGCCCTAGAGTTGCGTCGGGTTTCGGGGGGGTGAGCATCAACACCACCGCATGTTTGTGACTTTAAGGTCTAAGGTGCCACAAAGATCGCCGGAAATCGCTGAGTCGATAATATGGAAATACTCTATAGGAAACCATCTTTCCCTTAACCATCTCATTATCCAGCTGGGGATTAGCAGCTCTCTCTTTTACCACCATTTCTGACTGGGAGAACAAGGACCCGCCCATCAGTAAGAGCAAACTCATCTAAAAAGGTATGCAAGGTCAGTAATGCCAGAGAAAAGTGTGAACAACAGTGTAATCTGTAACATGAACTCAGAAGAGAGAACTAATTTAGAGGCGCTGTCCGCTGGAAGTGCTAATTGGCTCCGATCTCCCGGCTTCGGGAGACTTGCCCTCAACGCAACCTTGGAGAAACACTTGCTCCAGTGCTTACAGGTCTGTCTTCAGCCCACACTGCTGTTGCTGTACTGCACATGTCTGGGTGTGTCCATGCCATATACTGATGAAGTACCAAGATTTGCTTTCTCGTTCAAACAAAAAAAATAAAAATAATAACACAAACTAGCTACATGAAGCTTCACGCTGGTAACTTTCGAACCTTTCTAAAACAAAATCACCATTTTTATTCTTCTTCTACTGGAAGAATTTCAGATTGAAGGCCATTCTTTCTGCCTCCTGTTTTTCCCTCTGCTGTGCCCAGCAGAGCAGAACCGGGAAGGGAAGATGGGTGCACACGCCCTGTCCTCCCCACACACATCATTAGCCTGGCAGAGAGAGGACTTAGCTCCCATCTTGTTTGTTATACCACCCCTTAAACCACCCACCCGACTCACAGCAACAACACACAGTCCACTGTGTACACATGGATCATCTCATCGTATCATCTCGAAAACCAAAACCGCCGAATCGCTTAATCACAAAAGCATAATCAAATGACAGCTCTGAGTCTGGTGTCAGTAAGAGATTGAGAGAGAGCGAGAGAAATACAAAAAGGTTGGGATTTCTTCCACACATTGAGAAAAAAAAGATATAATTTTTTTCGACAACCTGTCAGATATTTGACATTTTCAAAAGGATGCTGCGGCTTCGTCGTGGGGAAGACAGCAGGCCTGGCACTAGTATGTGTCAAGCTGAGACTGTCTGCACCGCAAGCCTCTTTTCAGACATGGCAGCGGGACCAGCAGGAGTGGTTCCAGTTCGATGAAAACACTTCAGTGGGGCTTCAGACACTCAATCAACATAGCAGCTTTCACTATCGGGAACATGGGGAAAGGAGTGAGGATAACGTTAAAAAAAAAAAAGACATTGTGGTGGTATGTATATTTATCTATAGAAAGCCTATGACCAATGTGAAACCAATGTGAGTATTCAACAAAGCTGTCTGTGTATGTGTATATATATATATATATATATATATATATATATATACACACATATATATACATATATATATATATATATATATATATATATATATATATATATATATATATATACACACATATATATACACACACACACACACACACACACACACTACCATACATCCGACTCCGAGTATTAGTTTTGTGTGGACACTCATTTGCAGAAGCAGCTCCAAGCCATGTTTCCCAGAGTCTGTCAGCCATCAGAGCAGATCTATAATCAGCAGGGATGATGAGACGGCGAACGCCGGGTAATCACCAAGAGCTGCATTCAATCTTACACAGATAACAAAAGGGAGGTGGGGGAGGTGCGGGTGGAAGATCGTTCCGGATGATGGGGTACCCCATCCCTATGGTAGCTAGGCTGTTATTATGCCGGGGGTGGGCTGGTTTGCTGAGGTGTAGAGTGTGTGTGTGTGTGTGTGTGTGTGTGTGTGTGTGTGTGTGTGTGTGTGTGTGTGTGTGTGTGTGTGTGTGTGTGTGTGTATATGGCAATTAGAGCCGTGAGGATTGACTGGGGGCGGTGGGGGGGGGGGGGGGGGGGGGGGGGTCCGGGGGCAACAATCCTGTAAAAACCAGTCTCAGTATGTCGGCTTTGTGGCAATGGAAGCAAAATGAATAACCGATGATTATCTGGACTACAAATCCAGCATGGTGTCAGCAATGCAATCAGGGGGGATGGTGAACTGAATAGATGACATGGGGAGGGGGTTTCTGGGTAGTATGGAGATAATAACCATCTGTTTATTCCCATGCAACAAAAATAGGATTGATGTGCGGGGCTGTGATGCCATCAATGGAAACCAATATCCCTGCGAGAAGACGGTTCCGCTAGACGCGCTTTGCTAAAATTATAAACCAGCGTTTCTCTGACTGGCAAGTACCTGGCAGTCTCCGCGCTGCCGAGGAGGAAAAGAAAATGTGGCAGCAGATGAATGATCTGTTGTTCTCGTCTGGAGTGTTACTGCAGCCACCGCTGCGAAGACACGGCAGCGTCTGTTATCCTTAACATCACCCTCCTTCTTTGGAAAGTTGTGGGTTTCAAAACCGCAGAGAGGAA
The DNA here is from genome assembly GCA_030340625.1 of Merluccius polli. Lineage (NCBI taxonomy): Eukaryota > Metazoa > Chordata > Actinopteri > Gadiformes > Merlucciidae > Merluccius > Merluccius polli. The sequence goes on along the minus strand of JAOPHQ010004318.1, from coordinate 22,156 downwards.
CACTGGAGTGGCCTCCAGATGGAGGCGAGGTGGACGCGAGGCGGCAGGAAGGGCCGATGGCAGGGTATCACTTCAACTGCTGCGTTGCGAGACCGTTGGGCTGAGGTCACGCCGCACCACAACAACCGTTGCGGCGCGGTCGCTCGTTCTTTACAGGCCAAGATAACAGAAGTCAAAACAGAGTTGATTGCAAAGCAGTAATGGGGGTTTGTGTGTGTGTGTGTGTGCGTGCGCGTGTGCGTGTGCGTGTGTGTGTGTGTGTGGTGCTGTACAAGGAGGTTCACAGCGGTGACTGTTTGCTCAACTCCCGGTTGGGGTAACTTAAGAGTCTGAACTTCACCTCCATGATGCCATCTCTATTGATGCCTCTCACAATATTATACCCCCCGCTTTGCAAAGAAGCAACAATGCACAACCGTGTAAAGAGAGAGAGACTGTAACTCAAGCTCGGTGTGAGGCAGAGGAGCTGGCATGGGCCAACGTCGGCCCTCTGCCCGGCCCGTACCGCGAGTGTCTCCCTCGCCCACTTGGTCCTTCCTGCTTCGGTGGAGCTGGAATCTGCCCGCATTCCCCCCCTAAGCTCTTGTCAAACATGGTGCAAGACAACAGCGGCTCACAGCTGAGGTACAATGGAGGCACAAAACACGGCAGGCTCTGAAGCCAAGCACAGACACTGTAAACCAGTTGGGGGGACGGGGGGGCAGAGAGATTTTGATTTGAGCGAAGATCCAACTGCAATAGACTGGACTGGCGTGAATACGCAATAAATCACTTTTTTGAGTTCATAATTAGATGCTGAAGAATGTTGCTAGGAGAGGGAGTTGTGGCAGATTACTGATTCCAGTACGCAGATATCCATAACCGAAACCCACCCACACACACATGCATGGTGAGACTTTTCATATGGTATATGTGTGGAGCTATACAGTATGCTGCTTTTTTTTTAATTTTTATATAACCAACATTTAATTCTGTTGGATTCCTTGCAAATCATCATATGGTCGCATAGTAAATATTAAAAGTAAATACGGCAAGTTGTCTGAGCTATCGTTTACATGTTCTCTGACATTATATACACACAGTTGATATTTAAATAACCCTGACAGGTGTTAACCGAAATACAGTATACCACCATATCTAATGCTTTACTCTTGAGCTCGTAGAATTTGAGTATCATCACGTGGTCGATTATCCCCACATGCTAGCTAATTTCCAGTTTTGCTTTGGTCTTTATTTCGTCCTGCTTAATGCTTAATCCTTATTGCTTAATCCCCGAGAACATTGGGTATCTACAATAAGAGTGATGTAATTAATAGTGTCCACCTAGCCAAGTCCCTGTAGGCTAACCTTAGTCACAGTCATGACTATGTTGATAGCAAGCAACCATGAATTTAAAAAAAAAAAAAAGACGCATCTATGCTTTCCTTACGGCTTATTATCCGAGTTGGGGATACTGTATGTAGAAGCAGAAAGAGCTTTCACCAGTATAATACAGTTGTTTCTATTCATTTGAAATCCCATTAATCACCAGTACCAGTTGTATGCTGGTTTAGATTGACTCTAAGTGCCATGTAATCCTTTATGGCACAGCGACCACTGGGGATCATGTGCAATTAAATCTGGAGATTGCGTTCGATATCCATCAGACACGATGCGCTCTACATCTGTTTTTAATCCCATCCCGAGCCTGTAGCTATAGCGCCGCAAATAGGACGCACATCTTTGTTTATGATACTATTACGATATATTACGGCTCCCCCCGAAATCCTCCAAAATGGCTTCAGAAAACGTACGTATGTACACTGTAACCATTGCCAAGTGAAAAAAGAACCAGGAGATAATGCCAAACCGCACGCCGACCGATACCAAAAGTAACAATCACAAGATTAATAGCTGCATGTCATCGCCTGAAATTACTTTTTTCAAAGGCGTACTGCAGGCACGGAGACAAAGAGGAACACGATGCGCAGGATGGAGTCAACGTGTCATCACTTCAGTGACATACTGATGACAGACCCCTTTAGAGCGCCTCTCTGAAGCCCCTCACAGCTGAGGCCCAAAACCAGAGAACAAGTGTCCTGTCCTGTGACCTGGCTTAAGGATTCTGGTCCTGAGTCAGTGAGTGAAGAGGCCTTTCTCTCTAGCAGAGATCTGGGATCCTAGCCTACCCCCCCCCACCTCCTTCCTCAACCATGGAGCAGCACTGGCAGCGTCAGGGTTTGCTCACCATTCACTGGCAGAGCTGGACTCTCACAAAGACTTGGCAGAGATCCTTCTCTGATTTACGTGGAAGGCTCCCGCCCGAGCTGCACCGCTCCATGTAAGGCTTTGCCAGTGAGCCAAGACCCTCCTCTTGCAGACAGCTGTGCCTCCTTCAATATAGGCCAGATGTCCACCCACCGAAACTAACACTGCCAGTGTCTCCTTAGATCTAACTAGGGGATACGACGTTATAGGCATGTGTTCTGAACGCACCCTGCTTCAGAGGAATGTGTGTAATTGTTTGTAAAACGCATGACAAATATTTGAACAATGAGGAAATTAGAACTAATGAAGTTTGACAAACGCAAAAGTGGAAAGCATCTAAAAATAGTGTGGAAAGTAAGGGAGCGTTCGGGCTGCCGGTGGTGTAACGGTGCGGGGAATGTTTTCTTTGCACAGATCAGAGCCCCTCGGTAGCAGCTAGGCGTCATTTAAATGCCACAGCGACGCATAGAACATGACCATGACTTCTGTGTGCCTGCGAAGGCCGGCACAGTTCCTCCCTCGAATCTCAGTCCACAACACAGTACCTTTGGCAGGGGTGGGACTGGAGATTTGCAACATGAATGTGCGGCCAACAAATCAGCAGGAGCCGAGTTGCATCGAGGAATCTTTCCCAGTATCTCGTTGAATCCATGCCACAAATAAAAAAGCCATGTAGAGTTTAGGCTGCTTTAAAAAAAAAGGCAAAATGAAAGCCAGTGTACGCATATATTATGTAAAAAAAGAAAGAAAAAAGATGTACAAAAATCTTTAAAGGTTATGAAACAGGAAATATTACACAAAACTAGTCAAGAAATAAAACACAAATGTTAATGTAGCTTGTCCATTGTAGTTGTGATCACAAAGCAACCGCAGAAGACCATGATGGGTTTACTTAAAAACAAACAGTTAAAAAGTCAAGGTTCACAAAGACGGATTGAGAACAAGCACAACACACCACAGTCATCCCGTCTCATGTTTCCAGCTCATCCCTTCTGTGTTTAAAACTGGAATGGAAATATGTCCTGCAATGCAAAGGATTGGGGGAAGGAGTGCGGTGTGCAACAACCCAGAGCAGAGAAGGCGACGGCGGGTCAGAGAGGCTGCATTAGGAGAGGGGTTGGCGAGAGGGATGCCTGGGTGGGTGGATGAGGAGGAGGATCTGAAAGAGGCAATTGAAGAGAAATTGCTTCCCGTTGCAGGGAGATGAGTTAAGGGGGAGGTTTTGTAGCTCACAAGTGCAGCGCCAGGCCAGAGAGGAGGGAGTATGTGTGGGCCACTTCACTCTTTGCAATCCTTTAATATTAACTTACTGATGATACTGGACTGGCCCAACACGACTGGCCTCTCTGTGGAACAAATGGATACTCCTCCTTAACTACCATGTTGATAGAACTGACAGAACAGGGAAGAATATAATAGGGTCAGTCATATCTATATCATATTTGTATCATCCAACTATGAATAATAGTGTGAAGCATAACTGTTTGTTGATATGACATACCGGAGAGCATTCAATTACCTTGTATAGCGGAAATGCAGGAGTTTAAGTAACACAAATCAGAAGGGAACACAACTAGCCATATAACAAAAGGGAACACAACTAGCCATATACAAATAAATGAGTGCCAACATGTGGCTGTCAACAGATTTTCAGATTAGAACATACATTTTCCAAGCCCTCTTACAATGAAATAAAACTGCTGGCATGCTGAGCGGGGGCACCAGAACTGTGCTGTTCCCAGAGTCTTTGTATTGCAAAGACAATTTATGTCTGCAGTGCTCTGCGAACAATAGCGTTGTTGATTTCCACATATGTTTTTCCGCAAGCATTCAGAAGAGGCTGAAGCCACACGGTGACTTTCGTTTGGCCCTGCCCCCTGGAGGACGAAACCACGCCCCCCCTGCCCAGTCATCTCCACATCACCCTTCCTTTATGTCTGGACTACATAATGAAGTGAAACGGAAACAATCATTGGTCATCTGAAAGGCATTAAACACAGTGGTTCAGCCCTAAACAGAGCCTGGCTCATCCAAGCACGCTACAATTGTAAAGAGAAAAAGAGGGGAAACGCAAAGAGGCCTATTCAAGAGTTTTAAAAAAATAGAATTACAATGTAAAGTTGCAATGGTTTTGCAATTTGACCATTGCACACATTTGTTTTCAATTAACCATTTATTGGCTTTGATTGGTGTAGAATAATTTTCCTTGAAACAAGCAGACCAATTCAAAAATCAACTGGGAATCATTAAAATCCTTGTTGCATACAATATTGTGCAATAAACTGAGCATTTATGTTCGTACCTATTGACATGTACACTGTGCAAGTACAGCTGTAGACAATTTCTTTGTTGGTTCTCAACATAAACATATCATGTTTGAGAAGATTTCAACATGGCATCTCCCTCTGTTCAGCATCTGGATTCCTAACATAGCAGCCTTTCCTCTGCATGTCCTTCAACACAACCGCAACACACATGTGCCATTACATTTCTAACCGCCCCCTATTATTATATTTGCCATTAGATGCATCACGGCAATCTCCCTCGTAACATTTTTAATATCACAGCTCATTTAAGGGCTTTATTGTTTTTTTATGGCTCTCAATTTGTGAGCTGCAGATTGTACAAACGTGAAATGTAACAGCATTAGATTGGGTTAAATTGGAAATGTATTGCAACCCGAGCCTTGTTTCCAGCATCAGTAGCGTATAAAGGAATAATACATCTAACCCTGGTAGATGGAATTTAGACATACTGTGTATTTTATCTTGGTCTCATAATGTAGACTGTATATTAAATATAATAACTTGAGAGACCAGTTATTACTTGAACATGTTATATTGAAGTGAAAAATATACTGTATGAAACAAATGTTTATTTTATTTTATTGTAGGCTCAATTTCAAGTGAAAACACTGAATACATTAACCCACCCCACACTATAAATCAGCACAGAATAAACAGAATATAAATTACAAATTTAGGCCCAACATAGAGAGACGGCTGTCAGTCTCTTTGATATAATATTGTCACAAACCTTTCCTAGCAAAACAATTATAATTAATTTGATTATTGATTTACACACTATCTAGAGAGATAGAGTGTGTGTGTGTGTGTGTGTGTGTGTGTGTGTGTGTGTGTGTGTGTGTGTGTCTAAATAACTAAAACAAATGCCTCTGCAGTGGCAGCATATGACCTATAACTTTACATATAATTTTTATTTGTTTTATTTGTATCCTGCACTGATGTCCAACTCATCTTACTGTTATAATACGCCAGGTTATCAGGCCATCTCACTCCTTCTACTTCTCCCATAACAAAGAGGTGTAGGTGTTGTAAGAGTCTAGTATTAAAAGGACCTCATAATTAATTGCCTTTCTTGCCTCAAAATACGAATATTTGGGAATTTTAAGACACATTTTGCAGAAATATTATGACCTACCCTATATAATAAGAAATACACCTGTGCACAAAACTCATCAGTTTTTGTGCACAGCTGCAACACTGCCTACAATGCCCATGATGGCTCTCATCCCACCAACAAAATGCGCCTAATAATGAACATTGCAAAGACACCACCATACACCACAACTTACCTTTTTGTGCCTGTCTTTGAACGGCAACGCGGGCCACTGCATCTCCTGCAAAAAGTCCTGCCAGTGCTTCTGGTCCTGGTCGGACGACACGAAGACCACCTCCAGCCTGTCCCGGTGCTCGGAGGCCTCCTTGAAGCGGCCGTAGAACTCCGCCAGGCTGGCGTTGAACTGGCGGCACGGCGCGTTCTGGCTGCAGCCGAAGTAGAGGCCGACCAGCGCCAGCCGGCCGCCCAGCGCCTGCACGTCCACCTCGGCCTGCTCGGCGCCCACCAGCCGCTCCCCGAGCAGGCTCACCAGGAACTCCGACATCGCCGCTGGTTCTTCTTCTTTTTTTTTAAATCCTCTCTTTCTCTATTTCTCCTGCTCACCTCCCCCCCAAAAAAAACTGTGCAGTCAATGGCTCTCCTCCTTCTCCTTCTTGTCCTCCTCCAGGCGTACCTTCTCCTTACTGGCACCCGGACCTCCGCTGCTGGTCCTCCGCTGCTGCTGCTGCTGCTGCTGCCTCCTCCTCCTCCGCTGCTGCTGCTGCCGCTGATCAGACCCGGCTAATGGGAGAGGTGTGGAGGAATGCGCTCTCTCTCCCCCGCGCTCTCTCTCTCTCTCCCGCCCACCCTCACCCTCACTCTCACCCACACCCCCACCCTGGACAACACTTGTCTCCCTCCGGGGGTGTCTAAATGCACGTTTTGCTGTCATATTTTGGGGTATTTTGTTTCATTTTTCCCCCCCTCAATGGCGAATGGTTAGTGGCGATATGAATTCATTATTATGTGTTAAACCCGATGTAGACAAAGTGTTTTTTTTTTTTAAGTGTGGAGATATGATGTTCCGTTAATAGTTATTAAAGCAACATTAAAAAAAATACATTAAAAAAAAAAGATATTAGCAAAACATTGGAGTAGTTCAGCTAGTGGAGAGCTGTGAACTTGCACATGGCGTGGCTGCCACCCAGTGGAAGCCATGAGTCACATGTCATTTTATTCTCCGTTTTATGGACATTTATTGACATTTTATTTTATATTTTATATTAATTGTATTCAGAATAAAGCGAATAGTGAACATATATTTTTAACTCTTTTTTAATTAGAAAAACTCAAATCATTGAGGCTCTCGATGATATTGCTTGTGACTTTTAAAGACTGCAATTCATGTATGACAAATTGTACTTTTTCCTTTGATGTGGCTGCAGGAACGGACATGAAATGCGATGTGTGCACTGGCGGTATTCCCTGGCGGGCCAAGGGGGGCCAGCGCCCCCCTAACAACAAGCCTGCTCCCCCTAAGTCAGTCAGTCCAAACTAATTATTACAGAGTTACCTTTTCGGTACGACCCATGGACTTGTATTGCCACAGTATGACCACAGTGGACCACCTAAGTAACCCGACTTATTTTCTAGTCTTAATTCGGGTGAAGTTGGGTGATAATGCTGAACGAACCAGCGTAGATGGAGGGGAAGTAAATCTCACGCTGCCCCATTTATGTTTGACTTTGCGAAGAAGACAACCGAGTCAAAACGATCATTAATATTCATTGTATTGCCTGGGACACAGTCCAGGAGGATACCAACTGTGCTCTTCGGCGTCTTGTTATATGCATATATTATTATTATTATTATTATGTGTGCAGCTGATCATTGCTATTTATACCATGCCTGGGGGACCTAACCTCGTTTCCCAGACGCGCTCACCTCACAACGGAAAGCGATGCTCTGAATTCAACTAAACGTACAAGGGTGAGGCTGCCACCTAGTGGTCATTGCAAAAAAAGACCTCACAAATACCGGTGAATAAATCACAATAAATGAACCATGGATATGCAGATGTCATCTTTAATTGTCAACTTTGACATTGATTCAAAAGCATTGATAATGACAGAATGAACACATACTTTGAACCCTTGATTTAAAAACTCCCTTTGAAATGTTACATTTTAAACTAATAATTGTATCCATTCTATTTGTTCAACACATTTTATTGCAAATACCAAAGTATAAAAGGTTTGTCAAATCATTAAGGCTTTTGACTACATTTGCTCGTGACTTTAAAGACTCATGCATCATACTACACTGCATGTATGGCACGTGGGGGTTATCCACGTTCAGACAAATTGAAGGGATTCCTTTGATGTTGCGGTTGGACAGCTGTGAGTGAACGTTGAATGATGAAGGACTAGCACGCAGAAGGCGAGATGCGACTTATTAGTCTTCAGTGAACATCATCCTGACCAGGTTAGCTCTGAAGCACTCATCCTCCACCAACTTCTGAGGCTGGAAAGAGAAAGAGAAATAGTATTCATCATAATGCTGCTCCATTCATCAGGCAAATACATTTTTTTGAAGTACCAGTGAATTACAACAGATGTGTGTGTGTGCAAAATATTCTGTGTTCATCAGCATATTCATGGCATACATACATTATGTATAGATATTGTCTAATGTTATCTGATGCAATGATGAAAATATTAAACCAGGAAAGCAGAAGAGGATTAGAAGTTAGTCTTACTGTGCCATATCGCAAGAGAGTGGGAACCCCACTGAGTTTCAACGTCTTCTTGAAGTCGTTGTTGGGATTCTTCCAGCTAGAGATAAAACATATATTAGTACTGTTAGTGGACCAACTCTTGCAGGTAGGTAGGTGCAACTCTTAATACATTTGATAAAGAAGGCTCACAGAGTCATTTGTTTCCAAGAAGATTATATGGAGGACAAGAAAAGGAGATCACATGATGTAACCTTTCGGTATAGTTAGTATCTTATTCAGTGTGTGTGTGTGTGTGTGTGTGTGTGTGTGTGTGTGTGTGTGTGTGTGTGCGTGCGTGCGTGCGTGTGTGTGTAATGTAAGGAAATGCCTTAAAAAAAACGCTGAATGCATTGACTCTGCTAAAAAAATAAGTGTCCCCCAACTCAAATACTGCCTTGTCATATCTGATATCTGGTGGGCCTATAATGCTGCCGTTCATAAACTTGTCAGCTCTATGCAAATTGAATAATGTCAGCTGTGAAACAGGACACTGAACACATTTTCCATGCAATTATTTAGTCAGCTGTGGGTAAGGTAGTAATACTTACTAGTCTCTCTGGCCCACCTGGCAGTAGATAAACACAGACCCTTCAGGGAGGTGGGACATCTCTCCTCTTACAACAGGCTCCGCTGAAATGACATGACAAAATGTGCAAAATGAGTTAGTTGGCAATGCAATACACATATTATATCATCCCATATGTAGGTGTGAATGTGTTTTTGACTACAATTGGTATTTGTGTGAAGAAGGGTGTTCCCCAAAAAACGATAGGCACACTGATGTGTGTATGATGACTATGACAATGCATGCACATTTATCACATTACCTTTCACGCAATCTGGACACCAGCTGTGTCCTTCGGCGTCTTTATCACCTGAGAAATATGCGAAAATATCCTTTCCCTTTCGGTCGGACACAGCTTTGCAGAATTCATCATATCCGTGCACTTTAACTTCCTCGTAAAGCGCCATGATGCACGCCGAGATACGCTGTTGTTGTTATTAATATTATTATTATTCACAGAGCTTAAACCGTAAAGACAGCGGTTGTGTTGTGCGTATATTATGGTGTGTGGGCGCTGATAACTTCTCTATATATAATACTGAAGACACACACACACACACACACACACACACACACACTGACAGCAGTCATTCTACTTCCGGTATGGCCAAAGGTTCTTAAAGGGACAGCACCCCGTTTGCGAAACTTCACAACACGACTGTTATTAAATATATAACGGTTACAGGGTAATAAATAAGTCACAGAGACACATACATGTATTTTTTTTAAATGTGTAACGCTAATAATAAATACCGGCCAAAAACCGTTGTTATATAGTGTTGTTTTGTGTAACAACCCGATAGCTATATTTTTTACGTGGTAGGCTTGCCGTACTTTGACCAGAAAGTAACTTCCTCTAGTTTTTCCATAGGCGGTTCTTGGTTGTCATGGCGGCGTTTTAAACAACGTTAACTAGACCTCTGCCACACGAAATAAAACATGGCTATTCGCCTCGAACAATAATTAAGGTCGTGCGAAAAAAAAAATGAATTGCTAAAACAATATATTTTACCAAAAGCCTGTGTAGTCCAAACAACAAGGAGGTCAAATGGATTAGGACCGATCCCACCAGCTACTCATATTGTTAGCAGGCGTTGAGTCCCATGTAGTCCTTCTTGTGGAAACCAATCACGGTCTATGGGTTAAACCCATGACCCGTGGGGATATACCATGAAGACACACATGTCCCACAGGGGGACCTCCAGGACCTCAGACTGGGTCGTGTTAGATCCACACCACGACATGGTCCACCGTGGTGCTGCTGGACCCTGTCAGACCAAGGTAACCACGACCCCAGGTTGTCTATGGTCCTAGTTCTGATGCTGTGTGTAGGCCTACTACAGACTATACACATATACACACTACAGTTTATAAGTTGATAGCTTAGGGACTTAGCATACTCAGTATGCTGTTGTTAGCAAGACGTATGCAATGAATGCTGGATTATCATAGGCGTTGAATAACATACAATACAAACAGTATAAAAGTGTCAATTCTCACCCCAGCTCCTATATATATTATATAAGTATATTATTTAGGATAAAAAAACAGTGATACGATACATATAATATATACAAACAAACATAATAAACAACAGAGCTTTTTTCATTCACAAAAGGACCACCAAGGAAATAAGTGATTGAAGTAATGCTTTTAAGTGTTGTCCTCTGGGATTGCTGTGTCATGATACTCCTTGTAATTGTTTGTGCTTTTGAATCCCTAATAATAAAAATCAAATCAAATCACATAGCTTATGAATGGGCCCCCGTTTATGTTTTAATTGCTCCACTCACTTGAGTTTCCATCTGTGTTATTAAAATGAACCACTCCACCTGAAGGCATGGAGATGAGGGTGCTTTCCAGTCCATAATAATAATAACAATAACAATAATACAAATAATAAAAACAATAATAATAATTTTTATTTCGTTCTAACCACAGTTACTCTTCAATGAAGCCGTGCCTACGAGCTTCTTGAACCGCGCCACCCGTGTCGGGCCGCCGTCTCCCATCGTGATCGAGACGCTGGTGCCGCGGCCGGAGGAACCCGACCGGCCCAGCAGCTCCAGGAGCTCGGTGAGCTTCTCCAGCCTCTCAGAGGAGCGCCTGATGGCCGCGGTGAGACTGGCCAAGCGAGACCTCCGGAGACGCCGCCAAGAATCTCAGAGGAGCTTCACCACCAGACCCCCGCTGGAGGAATCGACTCACGATACGAGCAGCGTGGACTTGGCACAGGTTAGTACCTTTTCCATTTAATTGAAGTGTCGTGGGCTTTTACGTCATCGGCAATGACCCGCATGTCGTCCAAAGCTTGAACGAAAGCCACCTCTCAATCATTCAACGGTGTCTTATTCTTTATTCTAGGAGAATGCAGCCAACGTCCCGTTAAGGCCAAAAACCTCCAGCCCCAAAGTGAAGGCAACTCTATCGGGGGCCAGGTTGTTAGTTCACTCACCCCAGAGGAGGTCTGTCTCGGCCGGTCTTGGTGATGGCAAGTCCCCACCAACCAGAGACCCAGGTCTGGGGCCCTCAGCTAGAAGCCATCAGCCCCAGCTGAGCAGGGAGATCCTGAAGGTTCAAAAGGAGCTGCTTCTCTACATCGAAAAAGTGGAAAATATGGGTAACAGAGATTATTAAAATGGTTTCTTGATTCAAAAAATGAGCCCTGTGCCAGTTCTCTTCTTGTGAAATTCTTATGATTATTTCTACAACAGGGCAAAAGGCAGAAGGACTTTTGGAACCAGAAGAGCAACAGAAGAAAGAGATTCACTGGCAGAAACAGGCTGCCTATTCGGTGCGTCTCATTTACGGCCTTCAACAGCAGGTAAATATATCTGATCTGACACATATATATATCTGATGTCCACTCTGTGCCCAGCATTAGTGAACAAGATGCACTCTCTAGGTCGCAGTTTGCAGTAAAACGTTGGATACTTTATATTCTGCACTGTTGTCGTCAAGGTCAAAGACATCCAAGAGGAAATGGAGAAGTCATGTTGCCAGAGAGATCGGAGCGCCAAACAGGTGTGTTAAATGTGAACTCTCTCTTTTTTTCAACAATGGCAGAGATTCATTTTCTGCTATTTTTGGTCAGTCCAAGGCTGTGGATCGGCTGGCAGCGGCCCAGAGATCGGCTCTCAGGGTCATGCGGGTCTTTACGCAACAACTGTCGGAACCGCCCGCGGGCAAGGTCCCGTCTCATCACAAAGAACTGAGCCAGCTCCTTCGCCAGCTTGCCTTGTGCTCCGCCAAAGTGGAAGTGGACCACGGGTCAACCGTACCCGCAACAGCTCTGGATGTTCTGCAGAAGCTAGAGGTGAGAGAGCGCCGCTCGTAGTACAAAACATGTTATACCGGCTAAGCTTTACATGACTCGATTTTTTTAACGTCTTTTTTTTTTTTTACTTGTTACTGAGTTGATTATATTATTACTCTCACTTCCAATACATTGTCAATAATATAGCATATATGCTCAATAAAGTTTACCTCTACGTACATTTTTTTTACATTTATGCTCCATTTACATTTAATTTCTTCTACTCATATTATGTAGGTAGATGACATATGGATGGATATTTGTTTTCTTCCGATAGCTTTGTATATTCCTGTGTATTTATTTTCCATCTCTTTTGTACAAATTTTACTATCCTGTAACTCTGCTGTCTGGGATTGAGTTGAGTTTATTTCGCAATAATGACCGGCTCCCTGCACATTATCCCTTAATTGTCCTCTCTTCCCTGCAGAGCCTTGATTCAGCGTTCAGTAAACAGGAGAGATCTCGACAGAGACAAGTCCAAACATGCAGCTCCGTCTCACCTCCACGCGGGCGGTCTCCTCCGCGATACATGTCCACCCCCTGTGCACCCCGGGGTGCCCCCATCACCAGAGGCCTGGGACGGCACAGAGCTGTAGGACCCAGAAAGAGCATTCATGGTAAACAAACACGTTTTTTTTCTGAATGACATGGCATGTTAACTTAAAGGGGAACTTTGTCGATCAACCGGCTTTGTATCATTACAATGTGGGTAGTATATCCTGCGAAAAATACCACATGTATATCCAAATGAACAACGTTTATTTGCATATACAGCGTGAAAAAAAAAACACATATATACAAATGAACATGTTTTTTTTAGTGTAGTAGTGGCTAGAGTGTCCCGCTGCCTGTCCGCTGCCTCACCTGTTGGCCTATATATATATATATATATATACACACATACATATATACATAGACACAGGATACATGTAGACACCATGACATAACAAGAATATACACTTAATCGAGCACATTTGTCACATTTAACCCTCCAACCCTCCCTGTCTTGAGCATAGCACCCCCTACGGTGGTTACCGGGGTGCTTTGTTTAGAGCTGATACAACAGAAGGTACAAAACTCCTGCTGTAGCTAGCGCGTTTGCAGGCCAGGGTCCTGTATCTGCGGCTAGATGGTAACAGTACAAATGATGAGTTGAGGGGGTGGCTGGGGTCGTGTGCTATGCTGAGAGCTCTGTGTGCGATGGCTGTGTTGTTGAGGTCTGAGAGGTTGGGGGTAGGGAGACCAATGATTTTGGAGGCGTGTGTAATGCGTGCTAGTGTGTTCTTATTTGAGGTGGTTAACATGTTAAGGAAGCAGGTTGAACTGTAGAGGATGACGGGTTGAACTATGCTTTTGTAAAGTAATAACAGAAGTTGGGGGGCTACAGAGAGTGCTTTAAGTTTGAGTCTTTGTTGGCAGCGTTTGTGTGTCAGTGGTGTAATGATCAAAGTTCAGTTTATTATCCAGGATGAGTCCGAGGTATTTGATGGACTCCACGATTTCCACGGATTCACCGTGGGGTTATGGGTGAAGTTGTGTGCTGAGCTGTGGATGCTGGAGGTGTTGATGATCAGTTCTTTTGTTTTCTTGACATTAAGTTCTAGGTGGTTGTTTGTGCACCATTGTGAGAAGTGGGAGATGGAGTCCGGATGGCTTAGAACAGAGTTATTGTCGTTAAGGAGTGCAAGTATGGCAGTGTCGTCGGAGTATTTGATATATGTAGTGACAGGTGAGGGGCTGGTGCAGTCGTTAGTGTGGGTGAACAGAAACGGGCTCAGGACGCAACCTTATGGGGCTCCTGTGTTAGAGGTAGAAGCAGTGCATGGCAGCAACATTAAAAAAAACAAAAACTAAAAAAAAAGGTCTGATATAAAATATTAAATGTGTTTTCGTGCTTGCTGCTGGGGCCTGTTATATTTTGAATTACGCAAACGCCTGTGAGTGGAGGACAAGCCAATTTGTCTCCCATGTTTCAGAAAATCACTTGAGCTTTCTTGTTTGATTGTGTTTGGGCCTCCCTCTGTGCCTCAATCGTTGCACCGGCACTGGAAATTGATAAGGAGCCATGATGCAATGACAAAAAAAAAAGGCAACCACAGCCCAAATCTGCCATTTGGAGACCCCCCGCCGTTTATTTCACAAGTGGATGATGACTCCTGCTGTTTCTCCTTGCAACGAGTAGCTCCCCATGGGAGAGGATGAGCAAGAGAGAGAGAGCGAGGGAGCGAGAGAAACACAGCCACACCCCGATGAGCTTCAAATGCACTCAAGATGTCCATGGCAACAATGCACTCGTAACCAACGTTTAAATGCTGGGCGGACGTGACTGCAGAGCTCTCCGGCGGGATTAGTAGGTCCAGCCCCTGGGCAACCACCTAAGCCCGCTACCCAAGTCATCTCACAGCACTCAGCAGGAGGGGAGGGCTGATTGTCAAGTGGTCCAGCCACTCCCGTGAGCTCTTTACTCCTATTGTGAATCCAGCGTCTGTGACATTGAATGTTCGGCAATGGCTCGGAAATTGAATGAATTCACCATACATTTGGGGCACTCTCTTTTTGTGTGTTTATTTTTGGTTTCTCAGGCAGGAGGAGAGCGCCTCCTCCCAGGAACCCCCGAGGAGCACACAGCCAGCCTGCGGTGCGGAGCCAGGTTCTCCGGGCCGGCGTGGAGAGTCTCCTCCAGCAGAGGGCGCTGAGAGCAGAGACTGAGGACCAGCCAGGACCACAGACCCGTGGCTCCGGAAGAGGAGCCACGCTACACCCAGAGAGGGGCAGGGTAGCGTAACGCATAATCCTACACTATAATCCTCCTGTAATACAGAATATTTGTTTCATATACGCAGGGTCAAAAATGGAATTTGGGAATTTTGTCTTTTTATGTGCCGGAGTGGAAAAATCTCCTGCCAAGCATGGCATTTTAATCACATTATCCTCCGAGGATCTCACGTTCATCTTAATAATCTGCCTGCGTTGTGTGTGTGTTTATCACACCTAATGACGGATTGTTCACCGACAAAATGTGCTGAGTATGTTTGATGATCTCTTGAGCACAGAGCCACCAGTTGCGAGGCGACGCGGGCTTCCGCCAGCCGACCGTCTCCTCCCAGCTCCGAGTGAACCAGCCCCCTCCCCAAAGAGAGCCCTCCGTACCCTGGGTGCCGTCGTCCCCCCACTCCCCTCCTCGTCCTGCGCTTCAAAGGTGGGCCTCCTTTCTTCTCTCTCTCTCTCTCTCTCTCTCTCTCAGTCCTGCCTCACGATATGGTCTGTGGTTTCATGTGCTGTCCTCCCCAAGGGAGCTCTACTGACCCCCCCCCCCCCCCCCCCCCCCCCCACGGCTAGATGTGGCGGTTGTGATGTTATCACCATTCCCCAGTGGCCCCTTTGCCCCCCCCCCCCCCCCCCCCCCACCTTCCTCTATCACCTCTGTGGTGCTCTCCATTAAAATATCTACCCCCCACCCTATCAACAACTATAATTCATATGTCTTGCATGTATTAATAGTACATGTTTTTTTTGGTCTCTTAATTTTTTATTAAACATTCCCCTTTTTTTTGTTTTTTTTACAACAACATGGCTTTCAGCGAAGAGACCAAAAACATCGCTATAAAAGAAACACAAAAAGATACAAATAGATGCATGTTTTAATGCGGGTGGTGCTGTTTAACTTCCATGTCCTGTTTAACCATCAGCAGATCTCCTCACGGAGGCAGACCAGAGCCACGCTGCCTCTTCTCCCCAGCGAAGGCCTCACTCAGCCCCCCGAGGCGGAGCGAGGCCAGGGGGCCGAGGGCAGAGCAGCTCATCATCTCAGACGAGAGGAGTCGAGCACAGAATGAGGCTTTAAGGTCAGGCTCAGGCTGATTGCTTTGTTTCCAAATTAATTGCTATCAGGGTGACGCACACCCAAGGGTGCTCATCGTTTGCCTAAGTCTGTCTGTCTCGCCCAAGAGTAAGAACAAAGAAATAAGACAAATGCAATGGTCTTATTTGAACTCAAAGTTAATTATTTGCAGCACGTTTAATCGAGGTGCTGCTTTGACTGAGGCAATTATTCATTTTCCTTTTGTTCAGGGAGATTAATAGAGAGACTATTTTTAGCGCACACACATAAGACCCTTATGACTGAGTATTGCCTGAGCAGCTTTTTTTATTGAATCAAATCTCTATTCCTGCAATGGTGCTTTTCTTTTAATTGCAAATCAAGGCCAAAGCCAAATGTCCTGATAGTGCCATGGTTTTGTGGTAATTTATGTGAAACGTTAATTGTGTTTTTGTGTCGCATGTGGTGATTCATGTGTGGCCTTGGCAGACAAGCGTGGCTGGAGAGGACGACTATGCAGAGACTCAGAGAGCTGAACCAGCTGAGCCGAGAGGAGGCGGCGCACATCCACAGACTAAGGTAGTACTGAGATAATGACTGAATGTTTAAAACAGAGGTAGTCAGAGTAGCAACAGTGTAATGCAATTAGCTACATTACTGTTCACTACTATTTAGTAATTTAGCAGACGCTTTTATCCAAAGTGACACACAGTGATTCTTTTTTTGTACAATGTAATTAATAAGCAGGTTGGGGGTTATGGCATCTTGCTTAGGAATGCCTACAGTAGGCTACAGACATTGGGATTCAAACCCAGAAACTTATATAATCACATTCTGTCAAGGTAAGGTTATGTATAATAAAACCCTGAATGAGGAACAGCCGCTGGATCCAAGGAGAAGACTTGTCTTGTTATACTCCATAAACAAATGACGTAAACCGGAGAAATGTCCCCAAACAAATGAATTCAATTAAAATATATAATTGTATGCGTTAACTGCATCAGTTCATCTGACACAATGAGTTGTTGTATCCGCAACATATCATTAACCCTAAGCAGCACTGTTTACTGAAATACGCCCTGGTTCATTAGCCAAATGACATATTGTATATTGGGAAATTCATCAGCATAAGTTTTTTTACTCAAATGTTTTGGAGAAAACTTTTTGTCCTTTTCTCAAAGCAGAGGATGATCTTAAATGGAGCCCTTGCCAAGCTAGACAGACCAATTTGGTTGAATATTATGTCTGAAAGCAGCCATCTAGAATGCTATCATCGTAGCCTGTGAGTGATTTCTATATTCATAGAAAATGTAGTGCAATTTCTGACAGCTTTCTGAACATTTGTTTCCCCATGTGCATTTAGCAGTTTTCATCTTAACACTGACTTTCGAAATGGCTGTATTTCCATCCTGTGCGTCACTTTTGTGAACACATGTTTTTGATGGGCACAATTTCAAGTGGCTTCAGTTGTATGCATATCGCAATGTGGTTTTAGATAAAATCGTGATTCATATCACAATGGGTTTTCTATGTCACAGTGTGAGTCATCTCACAATGTGTTTTTGTGTTACAATAATGTGATGTGTGACAGATCAGAGCTCGGCTCTCCAACCCAGTGGGCCGAGAGAGCAGAGCAGAAGGCCAGAGAAAAGATACAACCCCTGTTGAACGAGGCCAAGGTAGAGAGACACGCACGCTCGCACACACACACACTCACATGCTCGCACGCACGTGCACACACACACACTCACCCTCATGGTCGCTCGCACACACATTACACATGCTTACACATGCTGTATTTCCCTGCCTGTCA
Source organism: Merluccius polli (assembly GCA_030340625.1). Classification (NCBI taxonomy): domain Eukaryota; kingdom Metazoa; phylum Chordata; class Actinopteri; order Gadiformes; family Merlucciidae; genus Merluccius; species Merluccius polli. The sequence continues at coordinate 4,280 of JAOPHQ010004318.1, read as the reverse complement.
CACTCGTAGCATAGCAACACCTTTTCGTTCTCCTCGTCACCAACCCTACAGGGGAAAAAAATAAAAAAAGATCAATACCTTATTTGTTATTAAAAAATCCATACAGCTGGTTTTATACCTCCACATTTTCTCTTTTTGGTTTTCTTTTGCGATTGGGAAAAGAGTAATGATTTTCTGATGAGGGGGATGATGCTTTATGGGCTCAGGGGAACTAATGGCACTTTGTGTTTCCGCAGCAGTTGGAAGGGTCCAGGCATGCAAGGAGCCCGTCACCGAGGCAACAGTGGTCCGAGCAGGCAGCCGAGAGGGTGAGTCTGCCCGCTGGCGTTTTTGAATGAAAAAACACACGCCTTTCAACAGACCGGGCTATTTTCATTTCTAGAAGGGGATATGTTGTTATCTGTGCACTGTCCAGGCACCACTTCCTGTGGCTGAGCTAACACGACACAATGTGACACACACACATGCACACACACGCTCGTGAACACACACACACACATATACAAATAGAGACACTCACGGACACACTGAAATACACACACACTCGTAAAATGGCAACACGACGACACATGAGCTACACACACAGTTTCCAACATGCGCAGATCACACCCCTCATAGCTTGACCCATAGACTTTTATGTATACAGGAGCGGGTTTTTCGTATGCATACTATGTATGGTATGTTTAAGTATTACAATATTATATATATATATTATATTTATATATATATATGAGATGGGCTAGATTAACATTTAATCTAGATTAATCTAATGGACAATACATGAAATTAATAGGTTAATCTAGATTAAAGGACTCTTGAATGATGTCGAGGTCGTAATATCTGTTTGCTACCTCAATATGGTTAATTCTTAAATAAAGACTGAAATGGGTCTGCGTAGGGGGGGGGGGGTACACAGTTTTGTTCAAGGAGGGTGTACGGAGCTTGTAGCCGATGTTGACGGGGGGGGGGTGTAGGGATTTCGTTCGCGATATATAACGCGATAAAATATTATCGCGATGAAAATCTGCGTTAATCCGCGTATATTTATCTATATAATATATATATATATATTCCCTGCACGATGCATACGTCATTAGATTCAATCAAAATCCTGTCCACCACAGATTGAAGTCAGCACTTTTATGTACAGCATGGTGCTAAAATGGCCGTGTCTAGCCCCCAGCAAATAGTATTGACAGCAAACAACAGGCCGTAATGAAATTAAATCATGACATCGTCATCATCACTCTTTTTAATGGCAAGCGTTCAGGGACAAATCAGTACGCCAATGTCGACGAGTGGAGAGTTTGAGGGGGACGTGTGAGGAGATCCATTATTGATCCCTGTCAATATCAGCCTCTCGTCTTGAGGGGGTCGCGGCGAGAGCCGTCATTCTCATTCACTGAAGCCTGTGTGTTAGAGGCGTGCAGTCGGTTGAGTGTGTGGGGTAGGAAGAAAACGGTTTGCTGATTGACATTGGACACGCGGTCGGCGCCAAAAGGTCATCGTGGCGATGGCTACAGCGGAATCCAGGCGTTCATAATTCTCTTTATCCTCTTGGTTGTTTTTTCTTTTGGTGATGTACAAATGTTTCAATGGCGAGGATGTTCGTCTTGTCTAGTTTGTACTCTCTAACCACTTCTGCGGCTTCTCTGAATTCCAATGGTTATCACCACCGGCTTAACAAAAGGGAGGACGGTATGTTCTTGCAGTTTGACCCGTCAACATCCGCAGTGTCCTTCAAACAGTCCAATGTAGGTTGCTTCAATGGAAGTATTGTATGGAAATCTTATGTATGGCTAGTGTGAGGGAACCGTGACCCTGCTGACCCCGCATTTCCAAGCGCAATGAAAAGAAAAAAAAGAAAAAGAAAAAATCAAGAGAAAATAAAAAGCGGGTCCTTCGACTTTGACTCATCGTTCTAGTTCAGTAACAATTGGATGCCAACGGTAGTGTTCAGGCCCATTCGATTCCCCCATTTCAGCAGCCTATCCTGTAGGCATCCTTGAGTACCTCTACCTGCTCCTTAATGACATGTAAATGAATTCGCCATAAGTCACTTTGGATAACAGCGATTGATCAAGCAGTCAAATCGGAAATAGCATATCAATAAGTACTATAAATACTACTAAATAATACCTTTGTGTTTTTATTTGTTTCCTCGGCAGGCGGTGGAGAGCGCTGAGCAGGTGAGCGAGGCTCTCCTGGAGGACCTCTTGGATGAGGCGGCGCGGTCCGCGTGGGCGACCCAAGCAGACGAGCACGCGGACGCTGAGGCCCGGCGCAGGCTCCGGGCTCCCACCCTGGAGAGCATGCTGCTGCGCATGGAGGAGATCCAGGTCAGAGGAGGAGAGGAGGAAGTTAGCGCTGCTGAAAGTTAGCGCCCACCGCTTGTTATTCTCAGTGAGGTGTTTGTCTGGCGGCGGCATGGAGGGGAAAGAGGGAGAGGCGAGAGGAAGCGTTGCAGATGTTGTGATAAGGTCGTGTCTGTCTGCAGTCTGACGGGGTCTTATTGATTTCACATGTGTTTTCCTGTGTGTGTGTGTGTGCACGTGCACGTGCATGTGTATGCATGTGCGTGCATGTGTGTGAGCAGAAGGACCAGGACGAGGTGAGAAGACGCTTTGCTGCCATCACCTACGATGACCCTCCTTTCTGGAGAAGCGTTCAAGAACCAGGTGAGAACATGATTTGAATTGACATTAAGTTAAAAATTAAGTTATTACAATTTTTTAGAACCCCCCGTGTGAATGCAGCTGATGCTTCATTTGCTATCTTCTATTGTTTTAAATGATAATTCCTTGCATTTCAAATGTTTTTTTTGTCTTTTCAGTTTTTGTGGCCTCATTGCTATTGTCAGCCAACTGTCTCCCTCCCCCTATTTCTCTCTTTTTTGAAAAACAATGTCGTAGTTTTTTCACCTGTAGACCACACCATTTTTATTGTTTTCTATTTTTAGTGTCTTCTGGCTTATGTGCTGTGTTCATCCTCTCCCTCACCCCCCCCTCCCCCCCTCCCATCCTGCTCACACCCCCTGCATCACCCCCCTCAGGGATCCAGTGTCAGGCGGTGGGCTCCACACCAGCCTCCCCTCAGCCAATTAGACTGGCCCGGCCGGTGCAGAGACACAGCCCCGTGCCCCACATCATGCTGGAGAAGCCTGTAGAGACCGGGTGAGTTCCTACTCCTCCTTGATTTATGTATTCAACCCGTGTGTGGAGTGTGAGTGTGGTTGATTTGCTGGTTTACAGCCTCACCTGGCCAGAGTGGCAGTTTACCCCATGCCACACGCCACATGAGTGGCTTTTCTGGTCTCCTCCGACACAGGGCATATGGGTAGTTGGAGTATAAATCCAATTACACAATCACACACACACAACTACACACAGTCCACACCATGCTTTTTTTCTGATTAATATAATATTGTTGTTTGCCCATCACCTCTGTTCATATGGAAAATGGGTCATGCGATTCTGAATCGAATCAACATTGACGTCCATATGGGCTGTGGAAGGGTCGCGGCTAATGCAAATGTTGAGGTTTTTTAAGGTAAGGTGAAAGGAAAAGAATGGAAACATTAAAAGTGATCGTCTTCGGGTGCAGAAGGTGCTGTCAGAGATTGTTTTGGGATTAGAGATCACATAAACGACGAGATGAAATAATGCATAACCACATAATAACCCAAATAGTAATAGTAACCCTTGAAGCTGCAACAAAAAGGTGTTATAAAATGATAAATAGACGTTTTATATATAAATGTAATTGTTTCTAAGACTTCACGAGCGTTTTGAGTGAAATATTGTTATGGTGCAAATGATAACTGCTCCTCTTTTTTAATGGAGAGGCATTCTAAGATTATATTGCAGTGTTAAAGCGTCATATTTAATAATACTGTCTGCTAACATATTATACAAACGACAGTCCCATGGTAGTGTAGTGTTTTACCATGTGAGATGAAAGCCACCAAGTCAAAATCAATCATTTTTCTATGATACCAAATGACATGCAAAGATAAGAAAGTGCAAAGTATGAAGTTAATCTTTCATTTTTACTGTATCCCTTGTCCCCCTAATCTCTCTCCCACTGGGAGAGACTGCTCCTTGCTTCAACACACCCACTGAGTAGGTCCCCCACTCTGGGCAAAGTCTATTCCTGGCTCTGGGGGAGAGATAGGGGGGGACAGAGGGAGAGAGACACACAGGGAGAGGGAGACGGAGAGAGACACACAGGGAGAGAGAGATGGAGAGAGACACACGGGGAGGGAGAGACAGAGAGAGAGA
>JAOPHQ010004317.1:65000-120298 GCA_030340625.1 Merluccius polli | reverse complement strand
ACCTTGGCACCTCCTCTGGCTGAAAAAGAACTTCCTGCTTTGTGGACAGGGGACCTGTCCTCACACTGCACTTCACCTCCATAGTCTGTCCAGCAGGGATCACTGTCTTTAGTCTTCCTACTTTAACCACACCCTCTTCGTCATTCTGCTTACTGTTCTGCACTATGTGTATTAACACATTTGCTTTTTTACAGTCAATAGAGAAAGCATCTCTTACTACAGCAGGTGTAACTTCTGGATGCTGCTTCATTCAATTTATCACCAGATGCTCGATCACATTGTAGCCGATGATCGGTGGCTCTGCTACTCCTGGTTCATTAGAGACAAGCACTGGCACGAGCAGCTCTGGTTGTGGACTCTGATTTGATCCAAGCTTGAACTTCATTTCAGCCCAGCCAGCAAATGGTATGACTGTTTGATTCGCTGCTTTTCCAACGAGGGTCTCATCCTCACTCAGGAGTTAATTGAGGCTGCGTAGCTGGATGTGTGGGAGGCAGGATTTTCTCCATCTGTCGTTGATAATTGTGACCTGTGAGCCTGTGTCCCACAACGCTTGTGTTGCTACTCCCTCGAACAAGCAATCCACCATACACTTCTTCCCGATGAGAGCTTTCAGCTTGGCTTGGCGATGTAACGAGAGATGACTAGCATAGGCAGCACCCACAATCTGTCCAGTCTTCTCACTTCCCTCAAACTCTGCCTCCAGCTGCCTGATTCTCCCGCAGAGAAGCTCATGCACCTTGTCATCTGGTTCAGCTTGGCTTGTAGTGGACAGGCTCGGTGTTGCGACAGTCTGTATTGCAGCTTTAATGTTGCCTGGTTTCACTGTTAGCCTCTTTTGTTCTCTACAGCCCCTTGAGAAGTGCCCCGACTGTCCACACTTAAAACAGTGTTCACACTGGTCACTTCCTTGCTCCTGACATGCTTTACATCCTCTCTTAACAGTCATTCTCATTTGGCGTGTGGGCCCTTGTGGGTTAGTCATGCTTTTTCTTAATTCAGCCATTTCTTCTCTCAGCTGTCTTACTGCTTCATAGAGGTCTGAGTCTCTTGAACTGGCGACAGCAGGTGACTTACGATTCTTAGGCTTCAAAACTTCAGCTGACTGTTCTTGAACACCCACTCTGGCCTCGGCTGCACACTGGCCCTGCTGACTGGTCTGCATTTCTGTCTGTATTTCACTTACTTTTGTGACTTTGCTGCTTGTGTTCTTTCGTTGCTTGGATTGCCGTTCTGATTCAACACTAGCTGCTTCATTCATTCTGTCAATGAGTATTTCATCTGTTACTTTCAGATCATCGAGGTATGGTTTTAGCTGGAACTTGATGTGGTCACTTAACAACCCAGTACTCACTGACCTCAAGAATTTCTTCTGGATGAGCTCTGCACTGTACTGTTCATCTGATCCGACATCACTGGAAGCAAGCAAAAGTCTCTCTTTTAACTCGATTGCTCTAAAGAGGAAGTTTTGAGGGGACTCACGACTGTCTTGTGTTATGTTTACTAGTCGGTGATACAGGTCTGTTGAACTGTCCTCTTTGAAATGTCCCTTTAATATCGCCTTCAGCTGGGGGAGGGTTAGGTCTCTTTTTAACTCAAGCATGTCACGAAGACTCAAACCTGGACTGATTGACTTGATGACGGCCTCCAATGACTTCAGCCTCACTGTGTCCTCTCATCAGGCCTCTGTCTATCTGATGCATCAGGTTTGTATATGAGAGTTTGTCCTTTTGTCCCTTCTCCCCAATCTGACCACAGATCTTGAAATCCCTCCTTATAGTCACTTCTGGAAGCCGGTTCACAGTTGTAGGCATCACATTTTGTGTCACCGAAACTTGACTTGGAGATGCACTATTCAGTCTTTCACTCAGCCATCTCACTTCATCTTGCAGGGCTTGGCTGCTGAGCTGGAGCTGTGAGTATTTTTCTGCTAAACTCATTTCTTCAGCTGTTTTCTGACTGGTTTGTGCTGTGTTTTCTGTATTTACTTCATCGTCAGTATTTTCACTATTTCCTATCATCTGATCCACTTGTTTCATCAATGTCCTTAGATCAGTGGTTTTCAATAGGTGAGGCGCGCCTCCCCTGGGGGGCGCCAAAGAGCCACTGGGGAGGCACGACGAGACGCGAAGAAATAATAACGGTCCACATCTGTATGCAGCTCTGATATCGGCAATTGTGCGTGCGTGTATTATTTAAAATGCATTGTTTCCTTGTCCCAAGTCAACAGAAGTCAGCATTAAGGGAGGAGACAGGACCCAGCAAAAAATGTAGGAAATATGATCCTGATTACTTAAAGTTAGGTTTCACCTGGTCAGGGTCCGAGGCTGCACCTCTGCCGCAGTGTGTGGTCTGCAAAGACGTGCTAGCAAATGACAGCATGAGACCATGCAAACTTAGGCGTCACATTGAAACTAAGCACACAAATTTAGTGAACAAGCCAGTTGAGTTTTTTGAGAGGAAGCGTGATGATTTGCAGTCACAAAAAAGCATTATACAGTCATTTGGCACTATTAACATTAAGGCGACAGAAGCATCTTATCGTGTCGCACTACGTATAGCGAAGGCAGGTAAACCCCATAACATTGGCGAAACATTGCTACTCCCTGCAGCTAGAGATATGTGTTCAGTGATGCTGGGAGAAGCAGCTGCTGCTAAACTAGACGCAATCCCTATCTCTGACAATACCATCCAGCGACGAATATCAGACATGGCTTGTGATGTCAAAGAAAAGGTCCTGGACGGTGTTCGTGAAAGCCCCTTTCACGCCATTCAGCTGGATGAGTCCACTGACGTCGCACACTGTGCTCAATTGATGGTGTACATTCGGTTTATAAAAGAGCTCAGTGTGCAGGAAGATTTTTTGTTTTGCGTTCCTCTACCCGCCCGTACAACAGCCGATGAACTTTTCAAGGCCATGAATAACTTTTATCAGGCTAATTGCCTTGACTGGGGCCGGTGTTGTGGGATATGCACTGATGGGGCAAGAGCAATGACTGGCCGTCACAGCGGTCTTGTAAAACAGGTGCAGGCAGTTGCCCCTGCGGCTGTCTGGAAGCACTGCATTATCCATCGCCAGGCTTTAGCAACAAAAAAGATGCCCAACGAATTGCGTGCCGTTCTTGATGAGGCTGTCAAAATTGTGAACTTAATTCAATCGTGGGCCTTAAACGCCCGTCTGTTCTCAATCCTCTGCAATGAGATGGGCGCTCACTTCCATCAGCTGCTCCTGCACTCCGACCCTTTTATTTTCCACACACCTTTTGGAGCTGGTTCAGCTGTAGAAGCCATAGTTTCTCCGACAGGGTCTCTGCCAACTCCTCCAGGTCTAATGTGTCCGACATGGCGGTGCTCCCGAGGCTGCGCGCACCCGCTGTCACTCCGGTAATCCAGCGCACTTCCTTGTCTCACAACGCGGCGTCAATCATCCCAGCGGTGCCTCCAATATTTGTTGCACACTTGGACAAAGTACAATCCCAGGCGTGCATGAAGTTTGTGTCTTGCTTTTAATATCTGTTAACACAGGAATACAGACACGGTAAGTTACGTGGTCGCTCTCTGCGGCGCTCTGTTTACTATAGCACGTGCACACACTTAACTTAAACCGTAACTTTCTCACACATACTACTTTCACATTCACACACCATTTACTCAGCTGGTCTCTGTAATGTAACTGTTATCACTGTGAAAATATGAGGTGAAATACCGTTCTTAATAATTTACCAACATGCTCACCTGTTAACACAGGAATACAGACAGGGTAAGTCACGTGGTCGCTCTCTGCGGCGCTCCGTTTACTATAGCACGTACGCGCCTTCCTGACCCTGAGGACCCCTACCTGGACCCCTGGCTGCCCACAGTGCCTGCACTAATCTCTATTCTCTGCCTCACATTAAGACACACCCTCTTACGGTTACATTAATCAACATTCAGACCAACTACTGTAAGTAAAATAATGGTGAACTATGAAATAACAATACTGATATATATATATATAAATAAATAATAATTAACATAAACAATAAATGCAGATGGGGGGTGCCCATGTTTCATAAACAACTGTACATATGGGTCCCACACGTGCAATAAACCAATCAGAGCGTCGTCTCACATTCCCTTTAAAAGCATGCGCGCTTGTTCCATGGCGAGCACATCGCGCATTGCCACTACTGGACCCAGACGTGTAGCGCGCGCATGCCTATCAGAGGAAAAAAAGAATTAGTTCTTCTGTTTAAATCTTTTCAGCTTTTCATTTTCCGTTGACAAAATGTAAATAAAGAAATGTCACAAAGACATACTTTCCGATGTTTTGGCCTCACTCTCACTGAATCACGAGGTTATGAATGCAGGGTGATATATTTGCAATGTAGTCTAACATTAGACCGAGATTACTTTGCTTACCTCCAGTGCTTGAAGTGGAAAAAAATAAGTGCCAGTACCTTATTCACATATAAGCGACGCGTGCAAATCAGTCAACCATTGTAAAATTCTGAATTTTTAGATTAAAAAAAGGGGGGGTGCGCTCGATTGTAACCCACCCCGGACCTACGGGGGGGGGTGTTCGCGCGATCGTAACCCACCCCGGCGCTGCCAACTGGGGTGGCAGCTGGGGTGACAAGGCTTTTTTATGCCACCCCATGCCACCCCGGTAGATCCGCCCCTGGTTAGGGCAGAGTAGAGAACCGGCAGCCTTTGACAAGTGCCCGTACGCAAGAAAAAGTGCCGGTACGCCAAAGGGTAAAATGTAGAAGTGCCGGTACTGTGTACCGGTGCTTACTGGCCCACTTCGAGCACTGCATACCTCACTATAGATGATGCAGCTCTTCTGTCAAATAAGCTCTCCTCTCCCGTGCTGCTGCTGGGGTATTTGGGTTAAATGGCATCGGCACATGCAGTTCAACATCACGTCTCCTGAAGTCCTGTAATATTTCCTCATTTATGTCATCAACACATCCACGATTCATGGAAATGTTGTGTAAAACACAACATGCCACAAAGAATGCTGTGACTTTTTGAGGACTGTACTGTAAAGTGCCTCCTGATTTATCCAAACACCTGAAGCGCATTTTCAGTAATGTTCTTTCAATTACACCGCGTGTTTCTGTGTGTTTTCGATTATAAAACATTTCACACGCTGTTGCTGGCATAATAAAAGGTGTCATCCTTGTGTCCTTATATACCTATGTGTCTTGCAACTATTGGTCAAACAGGTTAATTTGATCCGTCATTACTATCAGCCTGAATATTTTGGGTAACTGTGTACGCTAGTAGATTTATGCCTATTTTTTCACATATGTGGTGATATTTTTGCTTGTATGTATGGTTTGTTGCAAAAATGGGAACTGCTTCCTTGTAGATGAGAGAAGCAAAGTGTATGCACGTTGTACACACACTACATTATGGCCAAGCATGCGCAGTTAAAATAGCATCTGAATAAGCGCCACTGACTTTAGACTAGGTTTTTCCTGGTCTGTGGCGCAATTGCTTTCTGAAACTGCAAAATAGCACCAGGGAACGTTTGCGCCGGGACACGCCTCCTGTTTTCGCTGAACCGTCCCCGGAGCACAAGTTCATTCCCTAAGTTAAGGACTTGCGCCGGTTGAGGGAAAATTCCAATGTGCGTCGGGTGCAAAATAGGAATTGTACAAGCGCCAGTGTACAAAGTCAATTGCGCTGAGTGCAAGATAGGGCCCTAAGTATGCATCCTTGAATACAACTAAGATTTCATGTGGGCCTGACGAGGAGGGTGGTGCGGCAATTCTACACAGCACCCATGTATAGGAACACGTTTGCAATGCTTTCTGGGACTTGTAGTGCCACACATGGCGGGAGTTAAAGATGCGGGCCAAAATTAATTGACATGTTGTAGGGCGTAAACACAACATAGAACTAAACATAAGACTAAAACCAACCAAAACTAGGCACAAAAAACCCAAACCAAAAGGAACCAAACCAAAGGGCAACCTGCCTGTGTGGGAAAAGAGAGACACTGGCTGACATGGTTCACCGTATGAAGCCTGCAGGCACAACCTGCACAGGTGCACCACATCAGCTGATGACCCTCTCAGCTATGCCCACTGGCTCCCTGCACAGCTAGGCAAACAACAGGAGAACCAGCAGACAGAGAGAGAGGGTTGTCACATTGGTGCGTGAGTGCACTCTGTATGTGTAACGGTGTGTAACAAGCTTTGCACCGAAGAAAAGAAGAAAACACAGCTGCCTTTTCATATAGTTGAGTGGGCTAAGCCGCTTGTGCTAATGCTGGCAGAAGGAAAGAGGACTGAGTTTGAGTCCTGTGGTGGTGAACTTTTCACGTCTGAGTATCAAAAACTGACCACGCACAGGAGAAATATCCGTTTCTCCTGTTCAACCAATCCAAAATGTAATAAAGTGTCTGATTGCCTCATACTGCCTTATAGGCAGTGATGGAGCGGACCCGAGCAGCATGTGCGCGTGCTTCAGTGCACGTGCTTCTCAAGCAGGTGAGGATGATTTGGTGTGGATGTGTGAAACAATGTCACAGAAACGTTCAAAAGTGTGGCTGCACTTTACCAGAAGGGAGGCAGACTCCGCTCAGTGCAATATTTGTAGTAAGAAAGTTGCTGCTATATCTGGAAATACTTCCAATTTAATGAAGCACCTGCTTATTCATGGTGTAAACCTAAGAGCGGAAAGTTGCCATGCGTTCGATGCATGGAAAAAAATGTCGCCAACTGCGGCTGCCAAAGTTAGCCCAAGCCCGGTACACCAGCTGCCACATCCATGGTCTCCACCGACACCGCCCCATCTATCATTATTGACAAGGATGTTGTTGGACTTCGGGAGGCATCGTCGCCCTCAGGTAATTTGTTTCTTTGTCAAACTCACATTACGTCGTTGGATATGTAGCCAGAGAGCTACTAACAACCTGTCATGCTACCTAGCTCTCACTGTTTGTTAACTTGGACTCTGTCATGCTAGCTTAGCTAGCTAACATTAGCTCTCACTGTTTATGGTAAAGGTTGCCATGTCTTAAGTGCTACCCGACCCCGTGTCACAACCAAACTGGCAGACATGACAGAAGATGGGTCTTCTGGTGAAGAGAGTGCAGCAGCTGCACCTGTAAGACCTAGACCTGCAAACTGATATTTTTACTGTATTAGCACAGTAAGCCTAATACTTGATGAATGATTAGTCTTTTGTTTTTTATATTCAGCTCCCACACAAGAGGCACACACTCTCTGCTCTGGGGGAGCTATTTGAGGATGGAGACCAGGCCCTGACAGAAAGCATGGTGGACAGCAGCAGAAGTGCCATCACCCCTAGTGATACCATCAAGAGAGAAATAGGTTTATACAGAAGCCTCCCTGCTGTACTATCTTCAGTGGACCCAGTGACATGGTGGTGAGAAAAGAGGGACCTGATGCCAGTTCTTGCAAACACTGCCCCTAAATATCTGTGTGTACAGGTGTCCTCTACACCCTCTGAGCATGTGTTCTCCACCGCTGGGGATTTCATAAGCACCGAGCGTGCAAAGTAGACATGCTTCTCTTTAAAAAAATAATTCTTAAGTTTGCCTTTTTCTTAGTCCATAGACCGTCACTCCCTCCCAATGGGTAGTTTGTTAATGTTCTTCAAGTTGGTCTATCAGCAGTTCACAAATATACCAACAGATGGTGGGGCTTTTACACTCTTAGTCTTGTTTATTATTTGATATGATTTTTCTTTTTCTGAGACATCCACCAGGAGGCCAGTTTTTGGTGACAGGTGCTGGATATTTATTTAAAATATAATTGTTTTTCATTGTATACTGTTTTATTTATACTGTATTTTATTTATGCAAAGTTAAGATAACATTAAACACTGAAGCATTTGAGAAGTTTTGGCTCATTTTGTTGCATGGAAAAAAAATGGTTATTGAAATTTGCAACATGAAACACTCATTCAAGTAAGGTATCGACAAATGTACCGTTTTGGTATTGGTATCGAATCCCAGGTATCGGTATCAGTACCGGTATTGAAAAATTTCAAGAGATCAGAGATCTGCAAATGCATGTGGCAATTCGAAATGTGTGTGGAGATTTGTCTGTGTGCCTCTGTAGCTATACTAGTAGGAATATCTAGGTTAACTACGAGCAGTTTGACATGAAACATGTTAAGAATTCTGTCACATGAGCCGGTAACTGTGGGCAAGAATTGTTGCGAAAACAGCGTGGTCAACTGCACGCAACTGCTTCTACTTACCTGAAACGTTACCAGTGTCAGTGAATCCAAAATCGTTTTTTGGGTTGTTTTTTTTTAAACGTGGTAATACTATGTCTTATATGATCTTCAACATAGTAATCTTACCAGGTTACCTGGTAACAAAATGGCAGTTACCAGGATGCAAACTACGGGGGAGCCAGGGAGAGCTTGGCTCTCTCCCCTGAAACATGATTTGTGAAATTTTGGGGGGGCAATGTGCTATTTTTGCCATGGATTTCTATTGTTCTGTATTTTCATAATCATGTGTAAAATTAGGCTATTATTGATGTTTGATTCATGCATTAGGTTGATTAGGTCTCCACCAACCAGTTTGTGAACGTTCTAGTCTGCTTCAAACTCAAGTTGCAGTCTTTACCTGACACTGAAGTGCCTGTGTGTGTGTGTGTGTGTGTGTGTGTGTGTGTGTGTGTGTGTGTGTGTGTGTGTGCGCGTGCGTGCGTGCGTGCGCGATTGATGTTGATATCCGGGAGAGGGTTAAGGACACTTATAGCATACCGCCACACATATAGCATTTCATACAACATTGCTCATTATATCACTTATAACACAATGACGGTAATGGCTTTAAAAAAGTATCATGGATAAACCACACTTTAACAAAATAAGAGAGATCGAGAAAGTTTCAAGACTTTTATTATTACTTGTAAACAAGTAATACCAAAGGCCGAGTTGGTTTGCAAAGAACTGATATTCTTGGCCCAGACTTCATTTATATTTGCTCCATTGTGTTTCCTCCTCCATGCACTAACCAATCACATCACCTATGCATGGTTTTACTATTTGGACCTAAGATTAGGAAGGCATCTCCCTTATGGCCCTTTCCCCAGCTCCACACCAGCTGGACATACCATTACACCTAATCTCCTTCTGCAGACTTCCCCAGTTAATAGAGAATTGACATAAAAACCTTATTATTTGAAATTATATAAAACAGGAATAATTTCACACATGTAATTATGAAACTATGAACTAAATCACTGACTTGGTAGTTTACACAAATAACAAATTCCAATCTTAAGTTAAGTAACAAATCAAAGAAAACAAATGTAGCTGTATCAAATATGAGTCAACATAAAGATGTGTGTAACAACATGGATGAGCACAATGAAAATCACTTCTACTCAAACAATAAATTACCTCATGGATAAGCACATTAAACGTAACTTCTAAGGCATGCACAATTTGAACAAATAAACATTCATTCAACCAATTGAAAACAATACCACAATTTATGATTGTGGAATCCACTCAAAGTATGTCATGATTAAACTTTGAATGTAACGTTAACTAATAAACCATATAGTAAGTGTAATTAGAATAGAGAAAAAAGAGAGAATATGGTGCGTGGGCCTACACTTTTGTCAGAGAATATTTATGATCTTTACTGGCCAGGCGAGGGAGACTTGCCAGATGTAGAGAGACAAGGGGAAGGTACAGAATTGCATAAAGCCACCATAGTGTTAAAAGAAACACTCCATGCTAATTCATCACATTTCCTCTCCCTTAGTTTTTCCCAATTAATGTTGATCATTCTCGTAAGGACGACTGCATCTGTATGTATAACTGTATGTGGGGGAAAAGCGTATTTCAGGAATGCATGACAAAAAAGGGGTTTGGAAGATTTACCCCTGTCCCACAATGGTGTATGTGTCTTGCTGTGTAATTAACACATTTGGGGGGACCATATGGTCAACATAGTAAATAAGGTATATCTCAGTGACGGCAGGATGTATACAGGAGAGTTTAGGTGGTTTATCCTCACCTGTCCAGACCCCTGACCACTGACCCCTGGAAAAACCTCAATAAAGGTCTCTGTTCTCCTCAGGGTAGCCCTGAGGATCTAACTAAATTGGGGGCACCAAACATAAGGTTTATTTAAATGAGTCACCCATTTGTGATTCTCTGTGTTTCTCCACACTTATTTTCATTCTAGCATATAGGCAAGATAATGATTATACTTTCTTTAAACATATAGTAAATTCCCCACATAGTCGTAACCATGGGCATAACATGTCCCCCCTTTTTCCTAGAACCTGACCAAAATGCATTTTTTTTAAATCTCAATTTTAAAAAAAAGAAGTTTGAATTTGAGCTGAAACAGGCAATTCACTTACACTTTAAGTAGAAGAAATGAATTCTTCAACCTCGTATAGACAAACAAATCTACACACACATTTGCAAATCGCCACACACTTTCGCAGATCTCTGCCACGGCGTATAGCAAAAGTCACGTGTAAAAAGACAACCAATTTAGAGTAACTGATTGCTATATTTCTTGCAGCAAAATACTTTTGTTATCTAATATCTGTTTGCAGCCAAAACCAAGCCACGCCCCTTCACACCACATACACATTTACAGATTTGTCTACACATATACACATCTGTTTTACACATTTTCAAATCTGATTACGCACACACGGATTCTGAACACAAATTTGCTGATACCTGTACACAAATCTCAGTACGCGTTTAGTAAGAAAGTAAAGTTTATTTAGTACAGCACCTTTTACAGAACATGGTTTACAAAGGGCTTCACAAGAGTACACAAAACAGTACAAAGAAACAAACTGTACAATAGAGCAACAGACAGTAACAAACACACAAAATTACAAACACTAGACAGCATGAGACAAGACAAAGGCCAGTTTGAATAGATGAGTCTTCAGCTGCTTTTTAAAGGCATCAACAGAGACCGCAGATCGAATTAATAAAGGAAGGGTGTTCCAGTGTCGGAGCCACCACTTCAAAGGCATGATCACCTTTGTTTTCAGCCGAGCTTGAGGGACAACCAGTAAGCCCTGGTCAGAAGACCTAAGTAACTGGTACTGGTGATGTAAGGATGGAGCAGGTCAGAGATGTACATAGGTGCCTGACCAAGGCTCTATATATAATCAACAGCCTTACAGTAGCTTTCTAAACCATTTGCAGATGGTCCAGAGACAGACTTGCTGAAGTAGGAGAAAAGGGAATTGCAGTAGTCGACTCCAGTCTGGATGATATAAACGGATGAATGATCACCTCTTGCTAAGGTTTTGATACAACAGACCTGAGTTTTGCAATGTTTCTAAGATGAGAAACATGTACCAGGACAACAATTTAATATGTTGATCAAATAATATCCTGATCAAATATAACAGAGAGATTTCTAAGATAAGACTGTAACAGCTGAATAAATGAGCAACCTTGGACGCTATGCTGTTTGAAGCATTGATAAGGACCTCCGTCTTATCTGCATTTAGCTGTAAAAAGTTGTTGACCCATCCCAATCTTACTGGCAGTCAACCAATTGCACAGAACGCAAATTTGTCAGACTCATCAGGCTTAAAATAGCCTGATAGATTAGAGATTATTTTAAACATTTACAAATCTGATTACGCACACATGGATTGAGATACAGTTAAACTAACTCTCCACTAAATGTGTAAATAGTTCTGCTACAATAATGTATACATAATATACAAAAAATATAAATAGGTAATGCAATTGAGATTTTAGGCCATTACCGGTTGAAATTTCATGTGCCCTCATGTGAGACTGAATCCCCTCCCTAATTACTGAAGCTGGCCCCTGGCTTACTTTAAGGCAACGTTTCTTAAACTATGGGTTGGGACCCAAAATGAGCTGCGATCCAGTTGGAGGTGGGTTGTGGCCTGACAAAGTAGGCCTACACAACCCCTGTAACGAAAGGATCACTCAGAATTTACAGCTTTCAAAGTTATAATAAATAAAAAAACATGTTTGTGTGGTTAACAATGTAACTGTACACTCCAGAACTGTTCAACTGGTTCTGTGCAAACAATGCCTTTGAGCAACATTAGCATAACCACGACTTCCTGGCTCGTCCCCTTTTTACAATCAAGGAAATAAAATGGAAGTTGATAGATTATTAACAAAAGGTACATTTAACAAGTCTACTTTTATCTCTAGGCATACTCTGGGTCCATTTTTTGTAAGGAGGGATTGTCTTGTAGCTGTCAAAATTAGGCAATAGACAAAAGCTGTTCTTGTTAGGTTTTAGTGTGTGCAAGTAGCTGAAGGGTGAAGCAAACAACTTGCCCTCACAGATTGCTTTACAATACCTTTTTATTTACTTTGACTTCTCTTTTATAAGATGCACCTTGTCTAAGCATATGACCTTTGTCAGGTAGCTCATTTCAGGTAGCAATTGTAGTGATAGCTGTTAAGGGCGTCGCAGGTCTTTTCTCTACCAGTAAACCATGGTGGGTACGGGAGGTGCAGTGGCCCACTTTCTCTGTTTGGGACTATGTGGTGTTTGCTGGGATCGTTTTGGGGAGCTTCTGGGATTGGCCTCTGGCAGGCCCATTCGTGGGTCGCAAGGAGAACAACGAGTGAGGAGTTTTCACTGGGCGGGCGTCAAAGTGCCTGCCGTGCCCGTTGCCATGTCTCTTACCCGCCAGCTGCATGTCTGGTATCACGGTGATTGGCACGCCGGCCGAGTCATATGGTTTCGGCATTGCCTTCTGGGTCTTTGGCCTGAGCTACGCCATCACGTCAGCTGTCACGGCAGAGGTTTTCGTCCCCTTATTTTACCGACTGGGGATCACCAGTGTCTATGAGGTAAGCAGAGGTACCATTATGCATAGTTGAGTAATGATGCAATATTGTGAAAGTTATTTGGTAGTCATAGGTCTACCACACAAATGCAGTGGTTTGCCTGGTGAATAGTGTATTAATATGTAGAAAATGAATTTGAATTAATGTACATATCTAATACTGGATGAATTAGGCCTAATTAAATGTTGTGATGAACATTGCACAGAAATATGCATAAAGGAATAGGAATGATATCCCATTAAAAGACAAAAAGAAATGGTCTTAGAAGAGATATATTCAGATCACCATTGAACTTAAAACTACATAATAGAAAAAATGATTTCAAAATGCTGACCACCATTGTTACATATAAGAAGTGTTGGACTGCAATTGATTTCAGTTTAGGCAGTGCCAGACATCAATTTTTCCTTTTTATATTTGTATATGTCTTTATGTTTATATTTCAAGTATCTGGAGATGCGCTTCAATAAGAAGTGTTCGTGTGTTGGGAACAAGCATAATTATTATACAGACGGTAGGTTAAATTACTTTTGGTAACAATAATGGTAACAACAAAATAATAATTCATTATCATTTATAAGCCTTTAGTTAACGATGAACGCTAATAACTAATCGTGTTGTAAAATATCAGTACACATTGGTTAATCATGAACAAATGATGAACAAATCCTTTATTCATTCTTTAGATTAGGGACCACATATTCACCATTAACTAGTTGCTTATATGCACGGCATATTGGCTCTTTATTAGTCATTATAAAGCACTTATTAATGCATTGTTCTGCATGACCACATTCTACAACTACTAGGCCATTTAACTTTAATATTAGAATTTTCCCTCAATACCCTCCTAATTACTGCTTATTGATAGTAAGTAAGGAAGTTGTTGTACATAAATTATAATCTTGATGCATACTAGTTATTGGTGAATATGTGGTCCCTAATTTAAAGTGATTACCTTTGTTTTGAACGTGAAACAACATTAGAAATGATTTACAGTCAGGGGATCCAGGTTGGTAATTGCTAAATTCATTCACTTGCCACCACAGAGACTTGGGTTCTGTGTGAGGTGGGTAGGATCTGGCAATAATGTGAACCTCTGAACCAGTTATGACCTGCCAATGAAGCTCCTCACATGCAGGTGAACAGGGGCTAATGACTCCATGTGTGTCAGAGAAGACGGCTGTCTATAACCTCCGCAGGTTACCTATTCAAAAGTGGTAAACAATTCATCATACGTAAATGTGTTACATATCATTTGTAGATCTTCTTTACCTGTTAAAATGGTATGTATTCAATTCATTTACAATACACTTTAGAAACCTTTCTTTAGCAGAAAGGTTTCTAAAGTGTACTGTTCACCATATACGCATACCATTTTAATTGCTAGTTACCTAGCTCTTCTGGCCATGTGTCAGGGTTGAGCACTCCAGTATAGACTAGGCCAAAATCACAAAAGGTGCTTGAATAAAGATCTTCAGAGCATTTTTGAGTAAAAGTTGGCAAACTATTTTTTCTAAGGTATTTTTTGTGCTGCAATCCATTTTTGGTATTTGCCAAGCTGTATCTTATACGTGAAACCCAGTAGAAGGGCACATTTTGTATAAAATTGGCGTTTTTCAATATTTTGAGTATAAAACCCTGTACATCTTCAAAGTTTGCACAGTATGGAAAAAGTGAAATAGCAGAATGTTGCTTATATCTGTTAGCTAAATAAGTACCACATGTGGCTCTCAATTGGATGAAAGGAACTCTCAAAAACAGACCATGAGGTAATGTATATGGCCCAAATTCCCATGATAAAATATAGCTGGTAGTCAAAATTAATGGTCTAGGGTCACTTTTCTCTCGCCATCCCTTAATGACTATTTGTCTGAAATTATCCCACATTGTCATCTGGTATAAATAAGTCACCAGACTGTGTAGACCAGGGTCAAAATCACCAAAATGTGCTTAAAGGAACTATATGTAGGATTGCGTCCTCTCTGGCCAAAACTGTATTGCAACCAGGTTGTAAATACTGTACAGCGTGGTACTCCCTCCCCCTCCCCCCCCCAGAGTAGCGGTTTGCCAGATTCCCCGTTCCCGGGATTACTCAACACAACACTGTGTCTACTAGAAGGAGCAACCATGACAAGTGTTTTTACATACTGTTCTTTGCTTTTATTTAGGTAAAGAACATAGAATTGCCTCTGTGTATGAAGTGTGCTATACAAATAAACTTGCCTTGCATAGATCCCTGATAATATTGACCAACTGCATCACCGTCACCGGGGGCTTCATAGTAATGTGTCCGAATAGAGCAGCCCTCTTGGACACACACATGCTGTTACCGCTGTTTTATTATCATCCAACACATCCAGACCATCACCGGGGCATCATAGTAATGTGTCCGAATAGAGCAGCCCTGTCGGACACACACACATGTTACCGCCTGTTTTTTATCATCCACACTTCCCACACCGTCACCGGGGGCCTTCGAAAGTACTGTGTCCGAACTAGAGCAGCCCCACCAACGAGACAACAACGCCAGCTGCTGACCTCGCCTGTTTTATGTATCCTCCACACTGCAGTCGGTGTAGCAGTAAATGGCCCTCAATGGTGAAGAAATCGCTTACATACAGTCATTGAGCAAACGATACTGACTTCGTGAAACGCCCATGAGGCAACGACGGCAAGATTCGCTTCAAACATGTTTTTTCTAGCAAAAACTGAATAATGGCGATAAGCCAAATATAATTCTAACAGATATACTGCAATAAGCTCACCTCAGTGGAAACATAGACCATTTTCATTACCCAACTAAAATATATTTTGGTAGGCTAATAGTGCAATGTAAACATGTTCACGAATGCATTAGTAACGTCAGACATTTCTGACCCGAAACATTTGTAGCTGCAGCCTTCCTTATACAGTAAATGGCTGCAGCTCAGCCTATCTGGCACCCGGATGGCGACACAGTACTGACTTCGCGATTGGACGCTAGGCAGAAGGGTGGAGCAACAGACCAAAACACAAAATGTAAACAAAACAGTTTACGGCACAGAAATATTGCGTTTGAAATTAAATATTCTGGCTGGACTACTATTATGTCTGACATAAATACTTGAAATTAACATGATTCCTCAATGTCTATTGACATATTAGGGTCATTTTATGATTACTTTTGAGTACATTTCTACATATAGCTCCTTTAAATAAAGAGCCTCAGGCATTTCTGAGTTGGCAAATAGACTTTTGGCAAAAGTTTGCAGTTTGCCAGGCTGTACCTCTTACGTGTAAGTCAATAGAGTGGCCACCTAATAGGCTAATATAAGCAAATTCCTCAGCTCTGCGCTCGAAAAATAAACTGTTTATATTGTGATAAGATTTATTGGGTACAGGAAACAAACAGCATAATTAAAACACATTAGACATATCTTACAATATTTGTGGTGAACACTGACCTTTTATTTTGTGAAGTTGAGTACATTACACATAAGAACATCCGCATCATGCTGGTGGCAGCAATATACCATATGTACAAACAATCTTTCTAGGAAATATTTTGCATAAATAAACCTAAGTTTGATGATATTACAATCCTTAAACTACTTGTATATCCACTTGTATACATGGACATGAACATTATGAAGAGTAATAAATGTAATGTAATTTAACTAGGATGATGGTTTAACATATTAACTTATATTAACATAAAACTGTAAACAATAATAATAATAATAATAATAATAATAATAATAATAATTCATTGCATTTATATAGCGCTTTTCAAGAACCCAAAGCGCTTACATAGTGTGTGTGTGTGGGGGGGGGAGATATGACACCTCATCCGCTTCCAGAGTGTAGCACCCACTTGGGGTGATGCACGGCAGCCAGTATGCACCAGAACGCTCACCCACACACTGGCACAGCGGAGAGGTGAGGAATGAAACTGACCAATTAGAGACCAGGGGATGATTAGGTGGCCATGTTGGTACAAGAGCCGGGTTGGGAATTTGGCCGGGAGACACCGGGGTTAGCACCCCTACTCTTGCGATGAGTGCCACTGGGAATCTTTTAGTGACCACAGGGAGTCAGGACCGCGGTTTAAAACGTCTCATCCCGAAAGACGGTGCTCTAGACAGGACGGAGTCCCCGTC
The DNA here is from genome assembly GCA_030340625.1 of Merluccius polli. Classification (NCBI taxonomy): domain Eukaryota; kingdom Metazoa; phylum Chordata; class Actinopteri; order Gadiformes; family Merlucciidae; genus Merluccius; species Merluccius polli. The sequence continues at coordinate 103,337 of JAOPHQ010004317.1, read as the reverse complement.
TCCATCCCGGGGCATTGGGTATCTAACAGAGGCCAGAGGGATGAGCACCCCCTACTGGCCCTCCAACCACCACTGCCGAGCAACCACCACGTCCCCATCCAGAGAGTGGACCAGACCAGCCCCCGCGCTTAGCTTCCAAAGAAACCAGCAGTGCAAGGCAGGGGTAGCCATGGTGCTGGTATGCGAGATTCTCAAATATGATCACAACATTACCAATTAAAAATGATCAATTTAAACCCACAGTTTCATTACACTAAACAGAATGTGATATCAAGCCCTGGACAATGCTCTTATTAAGTTCGGCCCCATTGCTACATTCTGCATCACTTGTCTGGCACTTAAATGCAGCAGAGCAACGTAGACGAGACTTTTTACATTTACATCGTGCAGTCATACATCTTGAGCCACAGCTGCAGCTGATCAGTTCCAAACAGTAGTCTGGGACCCGGAGGAAGTGACATCAAGATGGGCACCAGTGTAGAACCTTCCAGTCTCCACCCCCATTTTCTCTGGGGGAGGAAGGACAGGATACTGCTTGTTTGCTTGGCGGCCACAAAGCAGTTTGGGTAATGTGCCATCAAAACTAGTCATTGATGTCAATATTGTCACAGGAGAAGTGCACAAATCTGTTAGGTACCCAAGTTTGGTGGAACCACTGCTCCTGTATCGATGTCAAATGCGATGAAGGGTGCCTCTCTGCCAAAGCTGTATCAACCTGCTTTAAATTGTTGTAGCTTATGATGTGACCAGCCTTGTGAAACAGCTCCAACCCAGTTCTTTTGATCTAGCTTGGTGCTTGGTAGCTTGGTGCAATGTGCTTGCTAGACCAAGATGCTTGGGAGTCACTGTTTACTACAACTGATGTTGTACACTAGGTCTTGAGCAATACTAAGAACCTTTCTTTGAGTGTCATCATCTTTGTTTTGAAGCTGCCCTTATCATCTCGATCCACTTCTAAGAGACCCCTGTCCCATCAAACATTAGGCGAAGGAACATGAAGAGGCTATCTGGAATGCATGATATAATATTCTTCCTCGCTTACTACAAAACCTTTGTAAGCTGGGTTGTGCAAGTATGTCACCTCTCAGTTTCAATGCAACCATGGATCAATTCCGATGAACCCCCTCAGGGGCTGTCTACCGGTATTTTGGGTATCAGTGAATGTTCTTTAGGTTCTGATAGCAGGATTGACAAAGGGACATTCCCAAATTCCAACTGGAAACAAGCAGTATTTCCCGCTCTACGTTGATGAAGTCATATGTATTCCCTAGCTGTTGTTGAAGTTTCTCTCTGAAGGTCGACCTTCTGCTCAGGTAAGATGGACGAATATTTACCTTGGCAATTTCTGCCAAAGCACAATACCTGTTCCAAACCTCAGAAAGTTCATAGATGGTTTGCGATATTTGCTGCGCATGTAAATTCATCCAAAAGCCATTTCCATGGCCAAATCTGATGTGGAGGAATTTTCTTTGGTCTTTGTGGATTTCCGGAGGAATTTCATATAGCATGGAGTGTGATACCTTCCTTCTGCTGCAATGAGGTCACTCACCACTAGCATGATTGACTGAAAGGATCTGGTCATATTTTGAGGCTGCCATATTCGATCACTCATGTTCATTGTTTGACTATGGAAACTCTTAACTTCGAGTTCACTTCCTGGCAGAACATGCAGGCATCCCATTTCATGGTGTGCCAACAGAACTCCTTGTCAATGTGGTAGTTCTCTTGGGATTGCTTGGACCAGCCCCTTTATCAGATCTGCAGATATGTTGCTGCACGCCCTAGGAAAATGTGGCTTTTACTGGTAAAAAGAAGCATAGCACGTGCGGTGCCAGACCCACATGCTGTTCTACTTTCTGGGACGAGAAGCACTCTGTCGATTGCTTTCTCTGTGTTGAGGATCGTGAAACCTTCTTCTATTTTGTGCACCCTGCTTTTAGTGTGAGAAGGCCCTGTGTCTCTATCATGTTTGAGACTGGACTCTCCACTACATACTTTTCATATGGTAGGGAACTGACCCCCCACGGGGGAAGTAGACGTGATACTCTTTAAGGACACATCACCTGTGGGTGGCCATGCTCTGATTAGCAATCAGTGTGTAACTAACGCCCCACCCCAGCATGGGCTACATCGATTTTTTGATTTCCACGAGCAGACAGCAGACATGTTATCAGAAGCAGTTAAGACAAAGCATCAGCAAAACGTGTGTTGGCTACGTAGACATTGGTCCACTTATTGTTGTAAGAAGGAGAGTAGGTCTTGAGTAAGGCTCCTCTCTGGACGCTACGTGAGTTCCTGTTCACACGTTAAAACAGGAAGAATAATAGTTGGCGCTGAAAATCTGCGGAGGACAAGCCAGCTATTTTCTTTTCCTTCATCTGGGCTTGGTATCGGGCGGACCGTACCTCTGTTCAAATCCGACCACGTTGGAGGAGGCGGGGGCGGCCGCGGGGCCATTGCCGATGCTGAAAAGCCGAGCCCTGTGCAAAGCTGACCTAGTCCGCGGAGCGCTTGGCCAGTTATCGCAACCACCGGCTCGGTACCAGGCGGACCATACCTCGGTTCAAATCAGACCAGGTTGGAGGAGACTTGGGTCGGGCGCTGGGCCATTGCCGACGCTGAAAGCGAAATGTGCGAAGCCCGACCTCGCTGTAAACACAGATTCCGTCTTGACTTCCTTGTTGACGAAGGGCAACGTCAGCATGGGGGGAGGGGGCGCTAGTGCTACATGTGGGCAGGCTGCACTGTAGAGATAATTTAATAAAGCAAACATGGCCAGTCCAGGGGCCCACACTTGTCTGGGCCTGTGGGTAAAAATGCCGTAGGAGGGACCGGGCCATGACCGATGTGTGCCTTCTTGGGGCCGGAACCATGCACGTGGCCGGTGACCCAGCAGCATGCATGAATTGCTTTATCCTGCTTTATCCTGCCAGCCAGAGTAAGGGAGGGCCAGGGTTCCGGTCGTTTTCTCTCAAACCCACGAACACTGCACAGCAGCATCCGGCCAAACGGCTAAGATATGAAGTTGGGGATGACCAGTTGACCATGCCACCCCTGGCAGTCACAACAAGGGCCCCGTTGACATCACGACTCCCCGCTCCCACCTTAGTTGTAGGACAGGAGGAGGAGTATATGGAAGATATGTCAGAGGGAGGAGATTTTGGGGTTTGACCCTCCCCCTCTGGCCAGGTGCAGGCAGAGGTAACACAGGTGGAGGAGGAGCAAGAGCAGCTTCTCCCCCCATACACGATCTCATTGCCCCGGGCTGCTCATGCATTAGACATAAAGCTGCGCGACAGGGCAAACCCGAAAGACCTCCCGGTTCGATGACGAAGGAGGACCAGCCAAGCCCCCCTCATGAAAACCTCTGCTCTCTTGATTTAGAGGGACCTGGGTGCTGGAGCAGATTTATTTCAAAACCAGCCGACGCCCATTGCAGGTTGGGGCTAACTAAACGGCCTGGCAGGTGTTGATGGTCGTGAGAGGATTGGGACTGTGGCCTGGCCTCCCTCCATGGACGCCAGGCGCTTTAGGGGCCTTAGTCTCCCCACCTCGCCAGCGTTGCTACTGGAGGAAGCCAAGTTGCCAAGCAGGAACACAAGGCTGATGGATTCCAATCTCACCAGTAGTACATGGCAGTCTTGGTGATTCAGATGTCCAGCTGGTTAACACAGGGGCTTATCCTTGCCAGTCATCAGAACCATTTGACCAGGCAGCTGGGGAGTTGTAGCACCCGCCCTCCCCCATCTAGTGGCCGAAGTTACAGCAGGTGGTCCTGGCAAAGTCATTGAAGGGAGCAAGCGGTGCCATCTGGTAGAGCTTTAAACAACCTCACTTTGGGGTGGCGAGGGGGCCACCTCTGGTTGTCTCAGTCGCAGCTACAGACAGACGATTGAAACTGTTTGCTCAGGCTGCCGGTGGGTACCAATCTGCCATGTTTGGGCCAGGCGCGACTACATGCTCGAGCAGCGCCCAAGATGCTCGCCGGTGTGCTCGGGAGATGTCGGGGGGTCCTCCAAAGCAACCACAGTAGATGGGGGTCTCCGCGGGCGCCTCGGGCTGTGCCTCGGGCCGCAGGGGAAGCCCCCCCTAGCCCAACACAGGCAGCTCCAGATGAACCCTGAGGGTCCAGCTGGAACACTGCACGCCGGATCAGGGTCTGGCATATGGGGGTAGGGGCCGAGGGCCCCCCCCCTTGTGCAACCCCCCGCACTTGCATCCTGAACAGTTTGGGGGACGTAGCCCCCTCTTGCCGGTCTCCTGGGGACATTCCTGGGAGACAATTGGGGCGGACCCCGGGGTGGTTTTCGACCATGACTCAGGGGGTATCGGTTGCAAGTTCCTGCGCATTCCCCCACAGACACGGTCTGTCACCTTCACAGTGGTGGCAGACTCACAGCACAGAGAGATTCTGCTGCGGAAATCGACACTCTCCTGGCGAAGAGAGCCATCAGAGTGGTGCCCGCAGACCAATCTGCAAGCTGGGATCCTTTTCCCGTTACTTTCTCATCCCCAAAAAGGATGGGAGCTGAGACCCAATTTTGGACTGCGGGGACTCAACAAATTTTTGAGGCCCCTGCGTTTGCAAGATGTTGGACGGTACCGTGGGTCTGTCAGTCCATCCTCCCAAGGCGACTGGGTTGCCTGGCTCTTCTACTTTTCCGGTCAGTTCTGAGGAACGCCCATGTCTGGTGAGGACAATCAGCACCAGTGGCTGCGGCGTATGTCAACAGGCAGGGGGGCTTGGGCTCCCCTCACCTTTGCAGACTGGCGCGAACGATGTGGGAGTGGGCGCACCCCCGATTCAAGTCCCTGAGGGCAATGTATGTGCCAGGTCTGACGAACGTTGTGGCGGATCGACTCTCCAGAGGGGGACCCCTCACAGGAGAATGGAGGCTGCACCCTCAGTGGTGGAATAAATCTGGAACCGGTTTAGTACTGCCGTAGCCAATCTGTTCGCTTCGAGAGAGACAATGCATTGTCCTCTCTTCTCCATGAGGAGGGACGATCCCCCCCTGGGCACAGATGCAATGGCACATCAGTGGCCGCAGGGTCTCCTCTATGCCTTTCCTCCCTTTGTCCTCCTACACCCGCTCCTTCAGAGAGTCCAGGTCGAGGAGGTGAGCCTCATCCTGGTGGCCCCCAATTGGCCCCAGATGACGTGGTTCTCGGCAATTGCACCCCTTCTTCAAGATCAACCGTGGGAGCTCCCGTCTGGCAGGACCTCCTGTCTCAAGCCCACGGGACACACTTCCATCCCTTTCCCCAGGGGCTCTGGGCCTGGCCCCTGAGAGGGCCGAGTTTCTAGCCATGGCCCCATCTGTGGTTGATGATCGACGAGGACGGCATATGCGTACCGATGGGAAGCGTTCCGTGGTGGTGCAATACGAGACGGTTGGATCCCCTCTCTTATGGGGCTTGTGACATCCTCCAGCTCCTCCAGGAAATGTTGGAGGCAGGCAAGTCTCATACGACTTTAAGGGGAATGGTGGCAGCCATAAAGGCGGCCCACGTTGGGCCTCGGAAATTAACAGAAGTTTGTTGTGACATTATTAATCATTTTCTTAAGGGGGCTCGTAGGGTTAATCCCTCGCAGGGTAGACCACCAGCCCCCCTTGGGATTTAGAGGTGGTGCTGTCGCCTTGCGGCACGAGCCATTTGAGCCCCTGGAAACAGTGGGGCTGCAATGGCTTTCTCTCAAGATGGATTTTTGCTGGCAATCATGACAGCTAAGAGGATAGGGGAGCTGCATGCCCTGTCTGTAAATGAGGAGTGCTGCCGCTTCCTGCCTGACGATACTGGGGTGATGCTGCGGCCGAACCCTGCTTTCCACCCTAAGGTCTGGTCAGATTTCCGAGCCAGTCAGTCCTTTCGAGCTGCACCCTTTCAACCCTCCGCAGGGCGGTGAGAACGGGGGATTGAGCGGGCAGTCTTTATTGTGCCCTGTTAGGGCTTTGAAGACGTACATTTGGCGGACAGAGGACCCACAGATCGACAGACCAGCTCTTCGTCTGCTATAGACGTAACTGCCCCCGGTGAGACGGGGTTGAGCGTGCAGTCATTATTGTGCCCTGTTAGGGCTTTGAAGACGTACATTTGGTGGACAGAGGACCACAGATCGACAGACGAGCTCTTGCTCTCGCTATAGACATAACTGCCCCGCAACCAGTCTCTAAGGCTAGGCCTTTCCCATTGGGTGGTGCACACGATCCAGGAGGCATACGCGCAAGCAGGCAGGCCAGACCCCCCCCGTCAGGGGGTCAACACAGCCTAGGTAGCATCTTGCGCCTAGACCACGAATCTAGTTGATTGGGCGCTTAGCGTCTGGCGGGGCCAGCTGGCCTAGGTAGCGTCTTGCGCCTAGGCCACGAGTAAAAGCTAAATCCTTGGGGCGAGTATTAGTTTTGGAGCACATTAGGGAGCACCTATAGGCTCTGATGCATTGAGGTTAAACTGCCTCGGGCTGCTGCAGGAGCAGCCGGTCTGCTTATTTCCTTGCAGTATGTCTTACAGCGTTCCCATACATATGAAATATGTAGTGGAGAGTCAGTCTCGAACACGATAGAGAACGGAGGATTACACTGTAACCCAGGTGGAGAGACTGACTCTCCACCAGAGCCGCTCCAAAATTCGTTCCAATCAAATTTAATCAATGTGACCATGCTGGGGTGGGGCTTAAGTTACCCCACTGATTGTTAATCAGAGCATGGCCACCACAGATAAAGTGTCTTAAAGAGTATCCACGTCTACTGCCCCCGTGGGGGTCAGTTCCCATACATATGAAATATGTAGTGGAGAGTCAGTCTCTCCACTCAGAGAACCTGGTTACAGTGTAACCCTCCATTCTGTTGCATTGAATACCTGATCTTTCTTGGATTCTTGGCATATAATGCAGGTATTCAATGGTATTGACAGGTCATGCTTCAAGCTACACACAGCTTCCATAATGATGCTCTTACAATCTGACAAACTTCATGGATGATCTTACCAACAGAAATTGAGCATAGCGTTAGTTCAGGCAGGCCACGAAGTCAGGCTCGGCTCAGTACAGATATCACAGTAGTCATATTGCCGCGTTAGGTTTACGTTACGCACGCAGAGCGCTTCAAATACGTAGTATCATTATAGACGTACGTCAGCTGATTTCCCTAGCTTCCCATTGGATACCATACACAGTCAGCTGACAGCTCAGCTGACTCCCCCTCAAACACCCATTGGCAAACATCATTCTTGGCGCCTTATTTAAAGCTGCTTCAGCCTGCCTACATTCGCTGCTTCCTCTGCTAGCTTGCAAGATTGTCTACATGTGCGCACTAGACTCTCCAGCTCTTTTCTCCAGACTGCTCTCCCGTTGCCGACCCTCGCCGGATCTCGCATGCCTCTCCTGCCTAGCCCCTCGCCTGGATCTCGCATGCCTCTCCTGCCTAGCCCCATACTTCGTAACATCGTGTACGTATTTCTACTTACCTCACTGCTCACCATGTCTATCTACGACGAGGATTCATGGCGGGTCGACGGCATCACGGAGTCTCAGCAACTATCCGAGGCAGAGGAAGCCAGCGAAGAGAGCGTCATTCCCATCCGCCGGAGCTCTCGTTTGGCAAGTAAAAATCCAAATACTCCAGCATTGAGGATTGGCCAGTGCCTAAACTCCTAGAAGCGTTGCTTAAAAACTGCATTACTGCTCCAGCGGGGCTTCTCACGAGGAGCTGTTTGCGCTGTTTAAGGAGATATCCGCAGCGAAACGGCATCCGCATTTCTCTCCAACTATTCTGTTCCTAGAAAATCTGCAAAGAAAAGGAAACACGGCTCCCGAAACTCCGCCGCAGTCCCAGCTCCAGCCGCCGCGCTGCCTTCCAAAAGAGCACGAGTCCCAGACGAAGCAGCCAGCTCCGCCTACCCAGCTGATTCCAGGATTTAAGTCCTGGAGTCCGGTGCAACACATTCAGCCGGCCCGTCTTCATCAACTGGAGGCATGTTTCCCCCCTCACTGTCCGCAGGTCCAGCGCATGGTCCGACAGGCTCCTCACGCCTGTTACCCACTGCATTCAACCGTCAACGGAAGACGGAAGGCGTGTCTGACGGAGGGGGTGTCGTTCTGATTGGCTGACGGATCCATTTTGGCCTGAAAAGATAAAATGTTCTCAACTTTTCAACGCAACTGACGGAGCCGACTTGACTGACGGAGCCACAATGCATTGCGGCTCAGCCCCATTCAAAGTCAATGGGATGCGTTGACGAACGCATCCAGTGGGCAAGAGGGGTCACCGTTCGCAGGTCCAACGCACGGTCCAACAGGTGCGGCGCCGAATGATGACGTCACCACAACACGTTTCGACGGCACCACATTCCCGCGGAGAACGCTGGGAAGCGCAGTTCCAATCTCCACAGGGGTCCCATTCTTTCCTCCGGCCGCTGCAGTTCCCCACATCTCAGAAGCCAAATCCTTGCAGGTAATGACTAGCCTAGAACTCTAGACACCCCCTAGCGGCAGCAAATTTATTTGGCAGCTAGGTAGGTCTAGCACGGCTCCGTCCGCTTTTTGGTGCTGGAAACACCAAGTGTGTCTTGTATGTCTGACCAATCACAGCGTGAGGGGCGGAGTCGAAAGCCGGGCTACCATGACGACAGAAATGCGACGGTTCTGTGTTAGAGGTAAACAATGGCGGCTGCTGCTGCTGCTGGCCAACGGCTGTCTCTCCACTCGGCTTTGGCCGCGACTCTTAAAGACTTTAAGTTAACATTTTATTTGAGAAAAGAACAGCACTGAAGTCTTTCCTCGAAAATAAATATTTATTCTGAGTTTTGATTAATTACGTAGTCAGAGCCGTCGCTCTGACTACGTCACTTCTTCGTTGCTCTGATTGGTTGTAGCGCTATCCTATTGCGTGCAGAGGGAACTTGAAAGACGACCGTTTATCCCGCCCACACTGCCAATGGAGCTGAGCCAGACCTTACATCTTTCTGATGTGGGTCTGGCTTGCCAGGCTAGGTAATGACGTCAACTTGATAAAATCCTGCTCGCCTTTGAGATTAGCGATAGACGTATCGTGGACTGTGGAGATATGTCAGTGATGCTGAAAGAGTGTGTCCCCAGACTGTCTAAAACAGGGAATATCTACCCGTAGAGCCGAACTGGACACATACCTACCCATCATTTCGGATATGGCCTTGTCTATGGTGGAACATTTTTATTTTTTCGAATACCACAAATCATTTTATGCTAAAGCTTCATGTTCATACAAAGATTCAACCAAAGACTGGTCAGTAGTCGACCTGGCTCTTATTAGCAGGCATTTCACAGGACACCAAGCTGCCCTGCTCAATTTGCAGCTCCTTTTCTCACTCACACAAACTGTGCCCTTGATCTGTGGCTGTAGGCCAACCCCTTCAAAACCCCAAACCGAAGAAACCAATGTGACTCAACCAGTGACTCCCATGTGCTTCAATTTCAATGAAACGTGTGCAGCTTCTATAGTTATAAATATATTCATGCTTGATTGTGATGTTCTTGAGGAAGAAGGCCGCCGACACAGGATCGCTTAACTCACTTTATTGGTTTCGATATCTAATGGATACGCTGCCGCTAGTTCTCCCCTGCTTGTGTGCGCTCGATAGTGCGTGGCTCTACGACGTGTATATACTCTGGCTAGAGTTGAGCGCCCGCCCCCAGTGTATCATGTGCTGCCATCTGGTGGCCAGGTGCGGTTATACAGCTTATATTTGTTTCTGTTTCCTAGTGGCTATGTGGGGATATTACAGCTTATGCATTCGTTTCGGTTCCCTCGTGGCTATGTGAGGATATTACAGCTGTTGATACATATGCTGTCATTTATTCGTAACAGCTTGCAGTTATTGCGGAGACGGGCATCCCAAGTCAGTGTGCCGAGACAAAGCCGCCTCCCCAACAGGGGCTTGAGAAAATAAGCCTTTTCATGACATGAGGCAACCGTTAACATATGAACAAGGCGTTCTTTTATTAATGGCTTCGTAAGACGCATCACTTGGTTATCCGTGTTGGGTATTTCATTATTAGAGCAGCTCACATTCCAGGATTGGACGACAAATTGCTGATTCCTTGTCCCGGTTTGATTTCGCCAGCTGTGCCCGGTGGCAGCGCCATCCAGCCTGCCTTGCCCCCCATTCTCCCAAACGGTGTTAGTTAAACACATCATGCAATCATACATGCTTTTCTGCTCACTATATGCGATCAGGCTTGGCTAATCTACTTAAAGATGTACGAATCTGCATGGTCTTATTTCACCTCTTTTGTGCCACCTCTCTGCAGAAGTTCTGCCCGTCATTTTTCCATCGTATGTGCCTTTTTAGTTCATCGTTTTGAATCCCCCAAAAAAAAAAAAAAAAAAATGTAGCCATCTTCCATTAAAGGCCTAGTCGCAGGTATTCAGTTCCATCTGCGCTGCCTGGATCCATCCACCATCAGCCTGCTCGGGAACCCATCCGTCCGTCTTCTGCTTAATGGCCTTAAGAAAGACAAACCTCAAGGCAATGATATTCGTCTTCCCTTCACTCTTACACTCGTGAAAAAACTAATCACATACTTAAGGGGCGGGTGCTTGGTCAATATTTTTGGAAAATGTCTCACCACTTTCTATGGATTTCTCAGAGGTGGCGAATTTACTACACGCACAGGATCTTTTGATCCTTCGCATGACCTCACTATTGCTGACGTATCAATTAATCCTCACCACTTTTCCTTATTACTCAAGCATTCAAAGACTGATGGGGATAGGAAAGGATCCTCAGTCATAATTTTCGATCTAATTCTGCTTTTTGTCCCATGTCTTCTATGACTCAATACATGAAAAGTCGTCCCCGAGCCAGCAACCAGGAGCCTCTCTTTGCCACGGAAGAAGGAAATTCCACGTCCCATGCTTGGTTGCCCCACGTCTTCGCCTACTCCGCCAAACCTGCGGGCTTCCTCCAGAGCGCTACACTCCTCATTCATTCCGGATAGGAGCGGGTAACAACTGCAGCATCGGTAGCTCCCGTCTCAACTCTTAAGGCTATGGGTAGATGGGCACGAACGATACCTCCGGCCTGAGGCGCAAGCATTCTCGATGCTCAAAAAAGCAAGGAGTGCCCTGTAACTGCTGGCTAAATTCATAAATGTACACAAAAATTCCGGGGGACCTTCTAGCTATACTAGCATGTACTTCAACTAGTGTCTGCTTAGAGGTATCAGTTATTATGCTGCTGGCTCCTCTTCCGGCACAAAGTATGGCGGTGTTATGAGCGTTACGGATTGCTGAAAAACAGCGCCACCTAGTGGTTGTCCAAGTGTGCGACATGAACGTGACGCATAGAATATAAAGGTTTTACCAGCCCCGACAACCTTGGCATATAAAAGTTTTCATATACGTTGAGATGGTGCAAAGAGGCCCAAAAAGAATATAATAATAATAATAAACTAAGCATTTCAATAGGGACCTTCCAGTTCACTGGCTCGGTCCCTAATAATAGGAATAATAATAAACAAGCATTCAATAGGGACCTTCCAGTTTCACTGGCTCGGTCCCTAATAATTTAAATATACTCGTGGGGTTCTTTACTTGATCTCAGCCAAGTTACTTAAAATGGCATCTGCATTATGATCGGCTATGTCCATGATTATTCTTTATAAATAATAATATGCTGCGCTACTGGCACTTCCATGTAGCTAATGGAAGGGAGGTTGCCCGGTGTGGTTCTTTGGGGGTGTGCGCCGCTCTCCTTGTCTTAAACCTTTCCATGTAGGCACATGGAAGGGCAGGGAGGAGTGCTCCCCCTGCCTATAGGCTTTCCACGTAGGCACGTGGAAGGGCAAGGAGGACCCAGAATAGAGCCACACCGCCAAAAGTAAGAACAAAATATTTAAACATACTTCTAGCATACCCCTCAGGGTTCCTTAATTAATCTCAGCAGTTACTTAAACTAGAGTCTGCATTAATGATCGGCTATGTCCATATTTATTCTTAAATAAATATATAATAATATGTCTGCGCTGCTGGCTCCTCTTAACGGCACTTCCATGTAGCTCATGGAAGGGAGGTTGCCTGGTATGGTTCTTGGGGGTCTCTGCTGCCGCTCTCCTTGTCTTAAACCTTTCCATGTAGGCACATGGAAGGGCAGGGAGGAGTGCTCCCCCTGCCTTAAGGCTTTCCACGTAGGCACGTGGAAGGGCAAGGAGTTCCCAGAACAGAGCCATACCGCCAAATGTAATATTCTGCAAACGTTATTCTGCATGTATATTCTGCTTTAGAATAAAGATTATATTGACAAAAGTGGTCCTGACTGAAATTGAGCATAGCGTTAGTTCAGGCAGGCCACGAAGTCAGGCTCGGCTCAGTACAGATATCACAGTAGTCATATTGCCGCGTTAGGTTTACGTTACGCACGCAGAGCGCTTCAAATACGTAGTATCATTATAGACGTACGTCAGCTGATTTCCCTAGCTTCCCATTGGATACCATACACAGTCAGCTGACAGCTCAGCTGACTCCCCCTCAAACACCCATTGGCAAACATCATTCTTGGCGCCTTATTTAAAGCTGCTTCAGCCTGCCTACATTCGCTGCTTCCTCTGCTAGCTTGCAACCCACCTCCACCCCAGCTCCACCTTTATGTTGTATCTAACTAATCAATGTCTTTTTCTGATTGTCATTGATGCTTGCTCTGTTCTGTACCCCGGGGGGTCTCTGCTGCCGCTCTCCTTGTCTTAAACCTTTCCATGTAGGCACATGGAAGGGCAGGGAGGAGTGCTCCCCCTGCCTTAAGGCTTTCCACGTAGGCACGTGGAAGGGCAAGGAGTTCCCAGAACAGAGCCATACCGCCAAATGTAATATTCTGCAAACGTTATTCTGCATGTATATTCTGCTTTAGAATAAAGATTATATTGACAAAAGTGGTCCTGACTGAACTATGTTAATGTTTAACACACACACACACACACAAACTGAGGTATGCTCTGACCTTGGGGCCCCAGGGCCCCCTGGGGCCCGGTGGTTCCGGGGGGGCCAACAGAACCTGGTGGGCCCGGCTCCCCGGGGTGACCTGCTGGACCCCTGGGTAGGGGGGTAAGAGGGCTGACCATCCTGCCCCTCTCCCCTTTTGGACCTGAAATACCAGGAACGCACATCTGGTTAATACTAATACTAGTACTAGACCTTATAAACCACACCAGGTTAATACTAATACTAGTACTAGACCTTATAAACCACACCAGGTTAATACTAATACTAATACTAGACCTTATAAACCACACCAGGTTAATACTAATACTAGTACTAGACCTTATAAACCACACCAGGTTAATACTAATACTAGTACTAGACCTTATAAACCACACCAGGTTAATACTAATACTAGTACTAGACCTTATAAACCACACCAGGTTAACACTAATACTAGTACTAGACCTTATAAACCATACCAGGTTAATAATAATACTATACCTTATAAACCACACCAGGTTAATACTAATACTAGTACTAGACCTTATAAACCACACCAGGTTAACACTAATACTAGTACTAGACCTTATAAACCATACCAGGTTAATAATAATAATACTAGACCTTATAAACCACACCAGGTTAATACTAACACTAGTACTAGACCTTATAAACCACACCAGGTTAACACTAATACTAGTACTAGACCTTATAAACCATACCAGGTTAATAATAATACTATACCTTATAAACCACACCAGGTTAGTACTAATACTAGTACTAGACCTTATAAACCACATCTGGTTAATACTAATACTAGTACTAGACCTTATAAACCATACCAGGTTAACACTAATACTAGTACTAGACCTTATAAACCACACCAGGTTAATACTAATACTAGTACTAGACCTTATAAACCATACCAGGTTAACACTAATACTAGTACTAGACCTTATAAACCACACCAGGTTAATACTAATACTAGTACTATACCTTATAAACCACACCAGGTTAACACTAATACTAGTACTAGACCTTATAAACCACACCAGGTTAATACTAATACTAGTACTAGACCTTATAAACCACACCAGGTTAATACTAATACTAATACTAGACCTTATAAACCACACCAGGTTAATACTAATACTAGTACTAGACCTTATAAACCACACCAGGTTAATACTAATACTAGTACTAGACCTTATAAACCACACCAGGTTAATACTAATACTAGTACTAGACCTTATAAACCACACCAGGTTAACACTAATACTAGTACTAGACCTTATAAACCATACCAGGTTAATAATAATACTATACCTTATAAACCACACCAGGTTAATACTAATACTAGTACTAGACCTTATAAACCACACCAGGTTAACACTAATACTAGTACTAGACCTTATAAACCATACCAGGTTAATAATAATAATACTAGACCGTTAACACCACACCAGGTTAATACTAACACTAGTACTAGACCTTATAAACCACACCAGGTTAACACTAATACTAGTACTAGACCTTATAAACCACACCAGGTTAATAATAATACTATACCTTATAAACCACACCAGGTTAGTACTAATACTAGTACTAGACCTTATAAACCACATCTGGTTAATACTAATACTAGTACTAGACCTTATAAACCATACCAGGTTAACACTAATACTAGTACTAGACCTTATAAACCACACCAGGTTAATACTAATACTAGTACTAGACCTTATAAACCATACCAGGTTAACACTAATACTAGTACTAGACCTTATAAACCACACCAGGTTAATACTAATACTAGTACTATACCTTATAAACCACACCAGGTTAACACTAATACTAGTACTAGACCTTATAAACCACACCAGGTTAATACTAATACTAGTACTATACCTTATAAACCACACCAGGTTAACACTAATACTAGTACTATACCTTATAAACCATACCAGGTTAACACTAATACTAGTACTAGACCTTATAAACCACACCAGGTTAATACTAATACTAGTACTAGACCTTATAAACCACACCAGGTTAACACTAATACTAGTACTAGACCTTATAAACCACACCAGGTTAACACTAATACTAGTACTAGACCTTATAAACCACACCAGGTTAATAATAATACTATACCTTATAAACCACACCAGGTTAGTACTAATACTAGTACTAGACCTTATAAACCACATCTGGTTAATACTAATACTAGTACTAGACCTTATAAACCATACCAGGTTAACACTAATACTAGTACTAGACCTTATAAACCACACCAGGTTAATACTAATACTAGTACTAGACCTTATAAACCATACCAGGTTAACACTAATACTAGTACTAGACCTTATAAACCACACCAGGTTAATACTAATACTAGTACTATACCTTATAAACCACACCAGGTTAACACTAATACTAGTACTAGACCTTATAAACCACACCAGGTTAATACTAATACTAGTACTATACCTTATAAACCACACCAGGTTAACACTAATACTAGTACTATACCTTATAAACCATACCAGGTTAACACTAATACTAGTACTAGACCTTATAAACCACACCAGGTTAATACTAATACTAGTACTAGACCTTATAAACCACACCAGGTTAACACTAATACTAGTACTAGACCTTATAAACCACACCAGGTTAACACTAATACTAGTACTAGACCTTATAAACCACACCAGGTTAATACTAATACTAGTACTATACCTTATAAACCATACCAGGTTAACACTAATACTAGTACTAGACCTTATAAACCACACCAGGTTAATACTAGTACTAGTACTAGACCTTATAAACCATACCAGGTTAACACTAATACTAGTACTAGACCTTATAAACCACACCAGGTTAATACTAATACTAGTACTAGACCTTATAAACCACACCAGGTTAATACTAATACTAGTACTATACCTTATAAACCATACCAGGTTAACACTAATACTAGTACTAGACCTTATAAACCACACCAGGTTAATACTAATACTAGTACTAGACCTTATAAACCATACCAGGTTAATAATAATAATACTAGACCTTATAAACCACACCAGGTTAACACTAATACTAGTACTAGACCTTATAAACCACACCAGGTTAATACTAATACTAGTACTAGACCTTATAAACCATACCAGGTTAATAATAATAATACTAGACCTTATAAACCACACCAGGTTAATACTAACACTAGTACTAGACCTTATAAACCACACCAGGTTAGTACTAACACTAGTACTAGACCTCACCTGGTTAATACTAATACTCTAATACTAGTGCTAGACCTTATAAACCGCACCTGGTACATACTAGCATTGTGTGTTCACTGACCTGTAGATCCCAGGAGCCCTTTGTTTCCAGGGGCCCCTGTGGGCCCATGTTTTCCTGAGGAGCCGCGGGGCCCAGGGTCCCCCATCAAACCAGGTGACCCTAGCTCTCCTGAAACACAAAACCTACTATAAAAATAATGACAACAATAATACCAATGTTTATGCCTCCCAGTGTGCCATAATGAAATGAGCAGTACTGCTTGTTGCTGCAACATGTTGTTGAACTGAAGGCTGGTGTTGCAGGGTGTCCTGTTGTAACTGGTTAGTCAACGGCTCCACCCTGTGGCTAAATCCGGTATGTATCCGGTATCAGTATCTGCAGTCAGGGCAGTGTGTTTTCCTGGCTGTATGCTGCATGAATGAATACACGGACCTTCAGACAGTCTGACTAGTTTACTTTATTCACCAACTTGCAACAGCTGCGGGGAGAAGTTGTTGCTGTTTGTTTGGTAGGGGTTTCATTTGTTTGCCTAGTCCCGCCGAATGTCTCATCGTGTGTTCACTTGAGACACATTTGGACACTGCAATTTCAGGGAGGAGAGGGGCCATGCGCCCCAAGCCACAATGTTCTGAGCCACAACTGATGCTGTGTTTTAAACTTGCTGTGAACACGGCGCCCGACCGAGCAGCGTGCACCGTGTTCAACCGCGTATCCAGTGAACGCAGCACAGCTATGAAGGTAAATATGTTGCAATAAGCGAGAGCTTGTAGACGTGATGATGTGAGAACTTAAAGAACAAAATCTGAACTTAAAATATTTACACACATGTGAGCTGTGGACCCCGTATGTATATATATATATATATACATATAATTTGATTTGTATAGCGACAGCAACCTCCGAGCTAGCAACCTACATGCTGAAAATGCAGATATTCATCCTTTCACTGTTTTACGTGGCCTTTTCTTTTGCAGGGATTTAGCCATTTTAATGCCAGGGCTCACCTACCCACGTGCAAATGTTCCACCAAAATGAGCCCTCCCCCCCTCAACACTAAGACGATTATGATTGGTTTAAAGAAATACAAACAAGCGTTTCTTTCCGCTATACCAGAATGATAGTGGGTTCAGCCAGACCTTTCTCCAGCTGTGTGGAGATAGGTCCAAGTGTGGAGATAGGTCTGGCTATGAGAGACTAGTTGCATAGTAACATCGTTACAGTTTTATACAGCTTGGTGCTAAGATCAGATAAGATATAACTTAATTAATCCTGAAGGAAATACTTCTGCCAGAGATGGCTCAAAAGCCTAACCCCTACGCTACAAAATGAAATAGTAGGATGCTAGGCTAGGTAGGACGCTACACAGGGAGATAGTAGGGTGCCAGGCTAGGTAGGATGCTAGGTAGGACGCGACACAGGGAGATAGTAGAGTGTCAGGCTAGGTAGGATGCTAGGTAGTATGCTAGATTAGGTAGTATACTAGACTAGGTAGAATGCTAGGCTAGGTAGGATGCTAGGTAGTATGCTAGATTAGGTAGTATACTAGACTAGGTAGAATGCTAGGCTAGGTAGTATGCTAGACTAGGTAGGATGCTAGGTAGTATGCTAGATTAGGCAGTAGACTAAACTAGGTAGGATGCTAGGCTAGGTAGGATGCTAGGTAGTAGACCTTTGAGCCCTGGCAGGCCTACATCTCCTGTACGTCCGACGGTGCCTGCCGGCCCCCTCTCTCCCTTCAGCCCCACAGAACCGGCTGGCCCCTCCTCTCCGTTGTCCCCGGCAACCATCAGGATGATGCCTTGGTAGCCCACTTCTCCAGCTAGACCTGAACACACACACACACACACACACACACACACACACACACACACACACACACGTCAGGGTCAAAGGACATTTTATAGAGCAGGAAGTGCTACTGGCGCTATGATTAACAGCAGGAACACACACACACACACACACACTCTGTCTGACCTTGCTCTCCGTCTGGTCCTGTGTATCCTGTATCTCCTTGTTTACCAGCATTCGGCGTGTCACAGTCTGCTCCTGGTACACCTGCAGCTCCAGACACACCTGGGGGTCCTACACACACACACACACACACACACACACACACACACACACACACACACACACACACACACATACACACACAGGTTCTATGCTGTGTAGTTCTACAGGTTCTATGCTGTGTAGTTCTATATGGTTATATGCTGTGTAGATCTAACCTGTGGAGCCGGTCTGGCCCCGGGGTCCAGGGGGTCCAGGCTCAGAGGGCCCCTGGGGGCCCGGACCGCCTGCTGGTCCTTTATCACCTGGAACACCTGGAGGACCAGAGATACCTAGTATACCTAGACCTGGAGGAGGCAGACAGGCAGACAAGACAGACAGATCATTCTAGAGAGATACAGAGAACATTGTAGTCATCAACAGACTTGTAGAGCTGTGTGTGTGTGCGTATGTATGTATAGTGTGTGTGTATATAGTGTGTGTGTGTGTGTGTGTGTGTATATAGTGTGTGTGTGCACCTCTAGCTCCAGTGTCTCCTTTCACTCCCTTCAGTCCGTCCAGACCGTGAAGACCAAGTGGACCAGGAGGACCTGAAGGAAAGCAGGTCATACATCACATGATATACATTAGATCATCTGTGTGTGTGTGTGTGTGCATGTGTTGCGTGTGCGTGTATATGTGTGTGTGTGTGTATACCTCTGAGTCCTCTCTCTCCATGGTCTCCCTTCTCTCCCAGTCGACCGACTTCTCCAGGAAACCCTATCAGACCACACAGTCCACTGGGACCCTCGGGACCAGGCACACCTAGATGGACAGGTAGACAGGTAGACAGACAGGTACACAGACAGGTAGACAGGTGGACAGACAGGTAGACAAGTAGACAGACAGAGAGACAGGTAGGTAGACAAGTAGATAGGAAGACAGAGAGAGGTAGACAGACAGGTAGGACAGACAGGTAGACAGACAGATAGACAGGTGGACTACTTCAAGTGGTATTCAATATTGTATTTATTAGGGTAATAATACTGTATTTAAATGATTCCACAAGGAGAAGATGATACCTGCTGGACCCACGTTCCCCCGGGCGCCTAGTCGTCCGTTGTGCCCCTGGCCTCCGGGAAACCCTGTTACACCTGACTCTCCCGGGTCTCCCTGACATCCAGGTTGGCCTGATGAGGTACAGGTATATCAACACCTGTAGTCTCACCTGTCACTCTATTAGACTAGACGTACAGGTATATCAACACCTGTGGTCTCACCTGTCACTCTATTAGACTAGACGTACAGGTATATCAACACCTGTAGTCTCACCTGTCAATCTAGATGATGGCTTCTTAGACTAGACATACAGGTATATCAACACCTGTAGTCTCACCTGTCACTCTATTAGACTAGACGTACAGGTATATCAACACCTGTAGTTCCACCTGTCACTCTATTAGACTAGACGTACAGGTATATCAACACCTGTAGTCTCACCTGTTACTCTATTAGACTAGACGTACAGGTATATCAACACCTGTAGTCTCACCTGTCACTCTATTAGACTAGACATACAGGTATATCAACACCTGTAGTCTCACCTGTCACTCTATTAGACTAGACGTACAGGTATATCAACACCTGTGGTCTCACCTGTCACTCTAGGCCAGGGCTTCTAGTGGTGTTTTTCCATGTCGTGCTAATTTGCGTTTCCATTACCAGTTTTAACACATAGTTTGAAGTGGTTATTCTAGTGTGAAGGGGTTATTCTAGTGTGAAAGGGTTATTCTAGTGTGAAAGGGTTATTCTAGTGTAAAGGGGTTATGGTTATTCTAGTGTGAAAGGTTTATTCTAGTGTGAAGGGGTTATTCTAGCGTGAAAGGGTTATTCTAGTGTGAAAGGGTTATTCTAGTGTAAAGGGGTTATGGTTATTCTAGTGTGAAAGGGTTATTCTAGTGTGAAATGGTTATTCTAGTGTGGAAGGTTTATTCTAGTGTAAAGGGGTTATGGTTATTCTAGTGTGAAAGGGTTAGTGTGAAATGGTTATTCTAGTGTGAAGGGGTTATTCTAGTGTGAAAGGGTTATTCTAGTGTGAAAGGGTTATTCTAGTAAAGG
Organism: Merluccius polli; assembly: GCA_030340625.1. Lineage (NCBI taxonomy): Eukaryota > Metazoa > Chordata > Actinopteri > Gadiformes > Merlucciidae > Merluccius > Merluccius polli. Next base: position 82,971 of record JAOPHQ010004317.1, on the reverse strand, counting down.
GGTTATGGTTATTCTAGTGTGAAAGGGTTATTCTAGTGTGAAATGGTTATTCTAGTGTGAAAGGTTTATTCTAGTGTAAAGGGGTTATGGTTATTCTAGTGTGAAAGGGTTATTCTAGTGTGAAATGGTTATTCTAGTGTGAAAGGGTTATTCTAGTGTAAAGGGGTTATGGTTATTCTAGTGTGAAAGGGTTATTCTAGTGTGAAATGGTTATTCTAGTGTGAAAGGTTTATTCTAGTGTAAAGGGGTTATGGTTATTCTAGTGTGAAAGGGTTATTCTAGTGTGAAATGGTTATTCTAGTGTGAAAGGTTTATTCTAGTGTAAAGGGGTTATGGTTATTCTAGTGTGAAAGGGTTATTCTAGTGTGAAAGGGTTATTCTAGTGTAAAGGGGTTATGGTTATTCTAGTGTGAAGTGGTTATTCTACTGTGAAGGGTTTATTCTAGTGTGAAAGGGTTATTCTAGTGTGAAAGGGTGTGGTCCCACCTGATTGGCCTGTGGCTCCCAGAGGCCCTCGTTCACCAGGGCATCCAGGGAGGCTGATGGACTCTCCTGTCTCACCTCACACATGCACGCATGCACACACCAACACACCCACACACACACACACACACACGCACACATAAATTATGTGTATAGAGTTAGGGTTAGGGGTAGGTTAGGGGTAGGGTTAGGTTAGGGTTGGGGTTAGTTAGGGTTAGGGTTAGGGTTAGATTAGGGGTAGGGTTAGGTTAGGGTTGGGGTTAGTTAGGGTTAGGGTTAGGGTTAGATTAGGGGTAGGGTTAGGTTAGGGGTTAGTTAGGGTTAGGGTTAGATTAGGGGTAGGGTTAGGTTAGGGTTGGGGTTAGGGTTAGGGTTAGATTAGGGGTAGGATTAGGTTAGGGTTGGGTTGGGGTATGTCAGGGTTAGGGTTAGATTAGGGGTAGGGTTAAGTTAGGTTTGGGGTTAGGGGTAGGTTAGGGTTGGATTAGGGGCAGGGTTAGGTTAGGGATTAGGTCAGCTTGCGTTGCGTTAGGGTCAGGGTTAGAGTGCATTGTACCTTTAGGACCGGGGTGGCCGGGGAAGCCAGGGACACCGTTAGCCCCCATACACCCAGGCTCTCCCTGGAAAATAAAGAGTAAACACCATCATGATGGGTTAGGATTCACGGTAGAGACTAGCATGTAGTTTCTCTAACAGCCTCTAGGTGGTTAACTGTAGCGACTAGCATGTAGTTCCTCTAACAGCCTCTAGGTGGTTAACTGTAGAGACTAGCATGTAGTTCCTCTAACAGCCTTTAGGTGGTTAACTGTAGAGACTAGCATGTAGTTCCTCTAACAGCCTTTAGGTGGTTAACTGTAGAGACTAGCATGGCCTCTAGGTGGTTAACTGTAGAGACTAGCATGTAGTTCCTCTAACAGCCTCTAGGTGGTTAACTGTAGAGACTAGCATTTAGTTCCTCTAACAGTTTACCTGATCACCAGTTTCTCCAGGAAAACCCATGAAGCCTCTGAGTCCTGAAAGACCAGGGATTCCTGGGTGCCCGTGTCTCCCAGGGGCCCCTGGAGGCCCCCTGATGCCCTGCTCTATTCCTGGGGGCCCGTCACAGCCTGGATACCCTGGTGGGCCCCTGTTTCCCTGGATGCCCTTGTTCCCTGTAGAGGTTAAGTTAACAGAGCAGACTCAGCAGGACATACCAGGTACCATAACAGCTTCAAGTACACTAACATAGCTCCAAGTACGCTAACATAGCTCCAAGTACGCTAACATAGCTCCAAGTAGCTAACATGGCTCCAAGTGTCCTAACATAGCTCTAAGTATCCTAACATAGCTCTAAGTGTCCTAACATAGCTCTCAGTATCCTAACATAGCTATAAGTTTCCTAACATTGCTCTACGTACCCTACAATAGCTCTAAGTACCCTAACATAGCTCTAAGTACCCTAACATAGCTCTAAGTATCCTAACATAGCTCTAAGTATCCTAACATAGCTCTAAGTATCCTAAGATAGCTCTAATTACCCTGACAGAGCTCTAATTACCCTGACAGTGCTCTAATTACCCTGACAGAGCTCTATGTACCCTGACAGAGCTCTAATTACCCTGACAGAGCTCTAATTACCCTGACAGTGCTCTAATTACCCTGACAGAGCTCTATGTACCCTGACAGAGCTCTAATTACCCTGACAGAGCTCTAAGTATCCTGACAGAGCTCTAATTACCCTGACAGTGCTCTAATTACCCTGACAGAGCTCTATGTACCCTGACAGAGCTCTAATTACCCTGACAGAGCTCTAAGTATCCTGACATAGCTCTAATTACCCTGACAGAGCTCTAATTACCCTGACAGAGCTCTATGTATCCTGACAGAGCTCTAATTACCCTGACATAGCTCTAAGTACCCTAACATAGTTTTAATTACCCTGACAGAGCTCTAATTACCCTGACAGAGCTCTAAGTATGCTGACAAAGCTCACCTCGTTTTCCTGTGAAGCCAGGTAGCCCAGGGGCCCCTTTAAGGCCGTTTTCTCCTCTATAAGGAACACCAACCACCATTCCTACTGGCCCCGGGGCCCCTGGCCTTCCTGCAGGAAACACAATTAATAATACATAAATAAAACAATAATAATATTGTATATATATATATATATATATATATATATATATATATATATATATATATATGTATATAAAACACACGCACACACTATCGGACATCACATAGGCAAGTGACAAGTGTGTGGAAACAAAATGCTCCCAGTTCAAATAATTAAAAGGTCGTCTTGAAAAGGGCAAGGATAATAAATCGGAGACAATTTAATCTCCACCTGCTGCGTCAATATCAGCTCCACCTGCTGCCATTTTCAACATAGGCTATCAACCGCTAGTTAAGCTAGGTCTAGCGTGAGCCTTCGAGTGTACCCCTAGAGAATCTGAAAGAATACAAGTCCACAATATGATTGGTTGATCAAATTGTCAATCGAAACGTACGCTTTCATTCTGTTTAATGGTTAGAATGGAGGATATTCTCCCCAGGGACTCCGTAGAAAAATATCTGATTGGTTGAATTAGTTTCCAACACAAAACCACTCGAAAGAGCAGTGCATGGACAGAAAACAACTGAAACAGGTCGCCGTCATTTTATAAGATTTGCTTCAACAGTACAGTAATGCAGTACTACAGCAGTATTTTGACATTACCTTTTTCTCCTTTCAGCCCACACTGGCCAGGGATGCCAGGGGCCCCGTCGTCTCCCTTCTCACCTTTCAGGCCGGGGGCCCCAAGGGGCGCACTGTTCCCCTGAATACCTGGAGCCCCATCTCTACCTGGTAGGCCCTGCATACCTGTTTACACAATACACCACAATACCAAACTAGTCCCTGCATATCTGTTTACACAATACACCACAATACTAAACTAGTGCCTGCATACCTGTTCACACAATACACCACAATACCAAACTAGTCCCGCATACCTGTTCACACAATACAATACTAAGGGGGCCTAGAAAGCTAGGGTTAGTGGTCATGGTAAGAGATTGTATCTTTCATTAGGGGCTTAAGGGGCTGGGGTTAGGGTGCTAGGGGTCAGGGGCCTAGGGGTTAGGGGTCATGGTAAGAGATTGTATCTTTCGTACCTTTCTGTCCAGTGTGTCCTGTCTCCCCGGGTTCACCTTGGGGGCCTGAAGGGCCCTGGGGTCCCTGGTATCCCTGGAAGCCTGGGGACCCTGTCTTACCCTTTGGCCCCTGGGGGCCAATGCCTGGCCTGCCTTCCTGCCCAACATCTCCCTTTTCCCCCATACAGCCTGTTGGAACACCGACACATTACGTCCTACCATACACTGGACCATGTAAACTAAACTGCACCATTCATTTGTGCTAAGCCTCCCAACACATTAAGTAACATACATCTAACCGTACCCTAAAACTAACCATCCAAACCTAACCATAACCCTAACTCACACATTAAGTAACATACATCTAACCGTACCCTAAAACTAACCATCCAACCCTAACCTTAACCCTAACTCACACATTAAGTAACATACATCTAACCATACCCTAAAACTAACCATCCAACCCTAACCTTAACCCTAACTCACACATTAAGTAACATACATCTAACCATACCCTAAAACTAACCATCCAACCCTAACCTTAACCCTAACTCACACATTAAGTAACATCCATGTAACAGTACCCTAAAATTAACAATCTAACAGTACTCTAAAATTAACAATCTAACAGTACCCTAAAACTAACCATCTAACCCAGCCCTAAAACTAACCATCTAACCCTAACTCTAAAACTAACCTTCTAACCCAGCCCTAAAACTAACCATCTAACCCTAACTCTAAAACTAACCATCTAACCCAGCCCTAAAACTAACCATCTAACCCTAACTCTAAAACTAACCATCTAACCCAGCCCTAAAACTAACCATCTAACCCTAACCCTAAAATTAACCCTATCTCTAAAACTAACCATCTAACCCTAACACTAAAACTAACCATCTAACCCTAACCTAAAACTAACCATCTAACCCTAACCCTTAAAATAACCATCTCAACCTAATCCTGAAACTAAAACCAACCACCCTAAGCAACACTGCAGAACATGGCATGTCCTAATATCTGAAATGAAGTGAGGTCAGATGGGGTCAGATTGGTGGGGTAACCTGGGGGGCCAATGGGTCCCAGTGGGGCGCGCGGGCCCTGGGGCCCTATCTCTCCTGCAGGGCAATCTTTAGCTGCAGGACCAGGAGGTCCATCTTCTCCAGGGGCCCCATCCTGTCCTCTGGACCCCAGGCAACCAGGCTCTCCAGCAGCCCCCAGGCATCCTGGAGAATCACAACACATAGATGAACCATCCCAAATGACTGACTGATTCTATACCTGCTACTCACTTCAATACACACAATGTAAGGACAATCATGTCATGTGAATGCATTGTGCAATTCAATCTTCATTCAAATACAATAAAATACATGTTTTAAATACCTACTACTACTACTACTGCTACTTGTTAACCTTAGATGCAAACTCTAGTTACCTGTTAGCCCTAGATGTTACTCTTACCTAACTGGTAGCCCTAGATGATATGTTACTGTTGGCTACCTATTATCCTTGCATGCTAACTGTTGCTACCTGTTGGCCCTATATGACTGTACTAGCTATGTGTTAGCACTAGATGTTAACTGTAGCTCACTGTTAGCCCTAGATGTTACAGTAAGCTACCTGTTAACCTACATGCTAACTGTAGCTACCTATTGGCCCTACATGCTTACTGTAGGTACCTGTTGGTCCTAGATACTACTACTAGCTACCTGTTAGACCTAGATGTTACTGTTAGCTACCTGTAAGCCCGAGGGTACCGGGGGGACCAGGGACTCCCTTGGGTCCCTGGGGGCCTGCTGGTCCTGGGCATCCTAGGGGTCCCGGGGGTCCTATGGCAGGATCTCCGGTGGGTCCCTGCAGTCCTTGGATACCTGGAACACCTGGGGAACCTGGATATAGCTGGCATTAATACTCATGAATACTCCTACTACTCCAACTAACAAGGATAATGCCGATAGCATTAATACTCATTAATACTCAACAATACTCATTAATACTCATTGATACTCCTACTCCTAGTAATAGTAATACTAGTAGTAATAATAACAAGCAGTAGTACTAGTAGTAGAGCAAGTAGTCGTACCTGGGGTTCCGTCATAACAGACTCCCTCCAATCCTTCATTGCCCGAATCTCCAACGCAGCCTAACAATCCTGGGAGAGAAAAATATACACACACACATATTAGCTAACTCTAACCCTAACCACACACACACACACACACACACACACACACACACATAGTGCTATATATATATATATATATATATATATATATATATATATATACATATATATATATATATATATATATATATATATATATATGGAGGAGGGATGTAGGGAGGAGGGATGTAGAAGGGATGGAGGAGGGAGGGAGGTGGGAGGAGGGATGGAGGAGGAGGTTAACAACCTTGAGGTCCTTGGACTCCAGGGAGGCCGGTGTCCCCTGGGTCTCCTCTCAGCCCATCAGGTCCCGTGTGGCCCCTGAACCCTTGAGGCCCCGGGATCCCCCCCACTCCTACAGACAAAATACGACTTAAACCCCATGACCTCCAGAATGTGGAGACGTGTTTTATTATATCTTATATATCTGCAACCTATAATCTGGAACACAGACACACAGAAAGACAGCCAGACAGACAGACAGACTACCTGAGTCTCCAGCCTCTCCCTTCTCCCCAGGAGGTCCGGGGCTACTGAGTACGCACGGCCGCATGACTCCTGGGGGAACAATATGATATATGTAAGGGATATATATATATATATATATATATATATATATATATAGAGAGAGAGAGAGAGAGAGAGAGAGAGAGAGAGAGAGAGAGAGACTGTTTAATTAGTACATATACATACTCTCTATGAAGAGAGTATGTATATGTGGTATATGTTAATATCTCTTCAGAATTAGTTTCTTACCCCTCAATCCGCGCGGGCCTGGCTGGCCCCCGGACCCCGGGGGTCCAGGCTCACCTTGGGGCCCTCGTGCCCCCAAGGCTCCCAGGACGCTTTGGCCAGTGGCCCCCAGCCCTCCCGGGAGACCCTGGGCTCCCTGCAACCCCGGGCAGCCCCTCTCCCCAGGAGCTCCAGCAACACTCCCTCCCTGGTGGAGAGAACATGTTACCACCACCCTCACACCAATATGTATAATATAACACCAACCTAACACCACCACCCTAACACCACCACCAAAACAACACCACCCTCACAACACTAGTATAACCCTCACAGTCTAATATAGGATATATAATATTGGGGGGACGCTGTCTACTCCTTCTAGTGTGAGACATGGGGTCCGATCACCTGTTCCACCTATACATGACCTATCTGTGCAGTTGAATGGGCGTAACACTGGCTGTGTAGCATATGGTATATATCTCATGTATGCAGATGACCTGGTGGTATTTAGTTCTAATGTGGGTCTGCAACAGTAGTATGGTGTTGACTAGGATATGAAATCGATATTATGATTGTTAAATCCAAGGAAGACAGGAAATTAACTTTCCCTGTCTTTTTCTTTGTGTGGTAAAAAACTAATTGAATGTAAAGAGGTGGCAGCTGGCACTGTATTACCTTAATGGGCAGTGTCCTAAATGGTATGCGGCCAACATGCATAACAGTGCTAGCTATATAATGACGCTATGTGGCTGTTGCTGCGTGTACCAAGATATAACATTAATAGTGCTAGCCATATAAAGACGCTATGTAGCTGTTGCTACGTGTACCAAAAGACAACATTAACAGTGCTAGCTATATAATGATGCTATGTGGCTGCTGCTACGTGTACCAAGATAAAACAATAATAGTGTTAGCCATATGTTTTTCAGTGTTGGTGTACTGACTTGCCAAGAGGTCTTTAGAAATGTAAGGTATGAATGTATGTGTATCTGACCTCAGGGCCTCTGTCCCCACAGGCCCCTGGGAGCCCTTCTGCCCCTCTCCTCCCTGTGAAGCCTGGTGGACCGGGAGGCCCCCGGCCGCCCTGCGTCCCCTTCTGGCCTGAAGAACACACAGTCCTTCATCATCAATCATATTATTATTATTATTAGTAGTAGTAGTATTATAACAATAATAATAATAATAATAATAATAATAATAATAATTATTATTATTATATGGATATGTAGGATATAAAGCATTATGTTATACCCTATCTATATACAACATCAATATATTATATTATTATTATATTAATACAGGATATACAGCATTATATAATACCCTATCTATATACAACATCAATATATCATATTATTATTATACTCATATAGAATATAAGGGTTAAGGTTGATATATAACATATGCATATAACATATACTATTTTATAGTCTAGTCTATTTAATGACTGTGTTGACCTGACTGTGTTTCTAGTGTTCGTCTTGAGATGTTCCACTCCAACATGCCCTAGTGACTCGTAGATAATTACACTTTTACCCTTTTGTGATATATTCATATTTGTATTATTATGTTGTTACCCTGTCTGTGTGTGGGATATAAGTTGGGCAACAAAGTTGGGCATGGGCTGCACCAAATTGGTTTGCCTACCGCTGGTTATGAATGGTATGTTGGTTATGAATGGTAGGTTGGTTATGAATGGTAGGTTGGTTATGAATTGTAGGTTGGTTATGAATGGTAGGTTGGTTATGAATTGTAGGTTGGTTATGAATGGTAGGTTGGTTATGAATGGTAGGTTGGTTATGAATTGTAGGTTGGTTATGAATGGTAGGTTGGTTAGGAATTGTAGGTTGGTTATGAATGGTAGGTTGGTTATGAATTGTAGGTTGGTTATGAATGGTAGGTTGGTTATGAATTGTAGGTTGGTTATGAATGGTAGGTTGGTTATGAATGGTAGGCTGGTTATGAATGGTATGATGGTTATGAATGGTAGGTTGGTTATGAATTGTAGGTTGGTTATGAATGGTAGGTTGGTTATGAATTGTAGGTTGGTTATGAATGGTAGGTTGGTTATGAATGGTAGGTTGGTTATGAATTGTAGGTTGGTTATGAATGGTAGGTTAGTTATGAATGGTAGGTTGGTTATGAATTGTAGGTTGGTTATTAATGGTAGGTTGGTTGGTTATTAATAGTAGGTTTGTTATGAATGGTAGGTTGGTTATGAATTGAAGGTTGGTTATTAATGGTAGGTTGGTTGGTTATTAATAGTAGGTTTGTTATGAATGGTAGGTTGGTTATGAATGGTAGGTTGGTTATGAATGGTAGGTTGGTTAGGAATTGTAGGTTGGTTATGAATGGTAGGTTGGTTAGGAATTGTAGGTTGGTTATGAATGGTAGGTTGGTTATGAATTGTAGGTTGGTTATGAATGGTAGGTTGGTTATGATTGGTAGGCTGGTTATGAATGGTAGGTTGGTTATGAATTGTAGGTTGGTTATGAATGGTAGGTTGGTTATGAATGGTAGGTTGGTTATGAATTGTAGGTTGGTTATTAATGGTAGGTTGGTTATTAATAGTAGGTTTGTTATGAATGGTAGGTTGGTTATGAATTGTAGGTTGGTTATTAATGGTAGGTTGGTTGGTTATTAATAGTAGGTTTGTTATGAATGGTAGGTTGGTTATGAATTGTAGGTTGGTTATTAATGGTAGGTTGGTTGGTTATTAATAGTAGGTTTGTTATGAATGGTAGGTTGGTTATGAATTGTAGGTTGGTTATTAATAGTAGGTTGGTTGGTTATTAATAGTAGGTTTGTTATGAATGGTAGGTTGGTTGGTTATAAATGGTGGTAGGTTGGTTATGAATGGTGGGTTGGTAGCTTATGAATGGTGGTAGGTTGGTTATGGGCCAAGTAAGAAGTACATAACTTTTCATGCCAATCAGCCAAAAGGGGGTGTGGCAGTGGGCGTGGCATATCACAACTTCCCATAGATTCGCATAATAAAAACGTATCCTGAAATAAATTATCCTGAAAGGTTTGTCAAGAGTTCATGATGATTGGTGGGTGACCTCCCCAAGCCCTGCCCACTTCCTGTTTTCTTGAATAGGGGGCCTTGTGGGATGTCATGGGACTCAGCTCAGAGCAGCCAATGTGCTCGCTCCAAGGACCAAGCCACGCCCACTTCTATCAAGATCATTCCTTGGATGATTCCTAGTTCTTTGTGAGTTAGGGGGGGCAATAACCCAACCCCCCTTGCCACCCCTGATGCCGCCAATATATACACTCACCTTTCCTGTCCATCAGGTAGAGCGCTCCCTTCTGACCCTTGACCCCTCTGACCCCTTGGAACCCCCAGCGTCCCTGACGACACAAACAACCAATCAGAACGCCTGTCTCATCCTCCACTACAGCACACTAGAGGATCATAAAACACTGATGATGTCATATTTTAAAACATGGATGATGTCATATCTTAAAACATTGATGATGTCATGTTTTAAAACATTGGTGATGTCATATTTTAAAACATTGATATCATATTTTAAATCTGGTGACCAATAGATGCTGAGACCCACCTCCAACCCCACCCCACCCTTGTCTCCATGGTAACCAGTGTCCCCTCTGGGCCCTGGAGGTCCCTGGGGTCCTGGTAACCCTGGTAACCCATCCTCTCCTGCTGCACCTAGTAACCCCATCACTTCAGGGGGAGGACCACAGGCACAGTCTCCATCACTCCCTACACCCCCCCCCCCCCCCCCCACCAACACACACACACACACACACACACACGCACACACACACACACACACACACACACCCCACCACAAACACACCATACCACACACCCACACACACAGTAATAATTAGTCAATATATAATGAAATAGTATAATAGTATAGTACTAGTAATAGTATATAGTATAATATATCAAAACTTTGTAATAACAGAATCATGGAGATCTGCGTTGACCTACAGCCGCTCTCCCATTGGTTAAAACAAGCATGACCATGACATCGTTTACCAAGTCTCAGATGCTTAAGTCTGAGACTTTAGTCAAGTTAAGTATTCATGTAGAGTCAAGTTAAGTATTCATGTAGGATCAAGTTAAGTATTTATGTTGGGTCAAGTTATGTATTCTTGTTCATTGGACAAGTTAAGTGTTAATGGGTTGGACAAGTTATGTATGCATGGGTTGGACAAGTTAAGTATTAATGGGTTGGACAGTAGTAGTATGAAATTGCATCATTAGGAACCAATCACTGACCTTTAATCCCTAGGAAGCCCCTCCCCCCTGGAGGTCCCTGTTGACCTTGCTTTCCGGTCACACCTGGAGGCCCAGGTAGACAGTAATGCCCTGCACAGACCCCACATATACACAACACAATACATAACAATGTATAACATTTATAGAACATATACACAACACAGTATATAACATTTATGTAACATGCACAACACAATATCAATCTATAACCTTTATATAACATATACACAACACAATATATAACATATACAAAACACAATATATAACATTTATATAACATATACACAACAAAAATATGTAACACAATGTATAAAATGTATATAACATATACACAATATATAACATCAAGTATAACATGTATATAACATATACAACACACAATATATAACATTTATATAACATATACACAACACAATATATAAAATAGTGTATAACATTTATATAACATACACAACATAATATATAGCATTATATATAACATTTATATAACATACACAACATAATATATAGCATTATATGACTTTTATATAACATATACACAACATAATATAACATATTGTCGCTGTCAGGTAGAAACCTTGCATCTCCACAATTTGTCTTTTTTTCATAAATCAATGCTATTGGTCTCCCTTTAGGTCTGCCTGTGGGTTTTACAAATATTTACCAAATGAAAGGTATTAAAAAGAGCCTGAGACTAAATCTCGTAACTCCATTGGCTCCTCAAACTGTGGGCAGATCTTCCTAGCTCCACCCCTCCGCTCTTCTCAACTGTAGAAGAACACAGCAGCAGGAGGCAGCTGCAGACTCTGGTTGTTTACAATGAAACGTTGGAGGAGAAGAGTGCAGGCAGGGTTAGGGGTAGAGGTAAGTGTAGAGGGTAGTTTAGGCCAGCATTCGCTGTCTGTCTTCAGTAGTCTGTTAGACTTTTATAACAAGAGATGTTGGACAAATGTAACACATGACAAACTGTGCACACTTAGCTACAATAAATATAAATAATATAATGACACATGCAAGTATCTGACCATATATAAGACAATACTTGTTTGACAATACTAGGTTTTTGCCGAAAGCAAACGATATGTATAACATATATATATAACATATGTGTAACATATAGGCAACATAATATAACATCTGTATAACATATACACAACATAATATATAACATCTGTATAACATACACACCATAATATATAACATGTGTAACATATACACACACCATAATATATAACATCTGTATAACATATAGACTACATAATATATAACATCTGTATAACATACACAACAGAATACATAACATATGTGTAACATATACACAACATAATATATAACATCTGTGTAACATACACAACATAATATATAGCATGTGTAACATATACACACACACCATAATATATAACATCTGTATAACATAGAAACTACATAATATATAACCTCTGTATAACATACACAACAGAATACATAACATATGTGTAACATATACACAACATAATATATAACATCTGTGTAACATACACAACATAATATAAAACATCTGTGTAACATATACACAACATAATATATACATAATATATAACATCTGTATAACATACACAACATAATATCTAACATCTGTATAACATATACACAGCATAATATATAACATCTATATAACATACACACAACACAATATATATTTATATATAGTATAAATAATATAATATATATATAACGTTTATATAAATAATATTATATCATATAATAAATAACACCTATATAACATAACATAAGACTGTTCTTGTCCTCTCAACCACATATCTATATCTATATATACTAGGATACTAGGTATTGTAGTGTATTAATAATAATAAACGTATTACACTAGGTATTGTAGTTTCAGTATTATTAATAATAAAGGTGCTACACTAGGTATTCTCTTAGTATTATAAATAACAAGGTTCTAGGTATTACTATGTAGTGAAGGTGTCGAAGGTCACCAGTACCTGGAAGTCCTTGTTGACCCTTGGGCCCTTGAGGGCCCTTCTTTCCAGGTTCCCCTGGCGTGGGGCCACTGTCTAACAGTTTACCTGGCTCTCCTTTTTCCCCCTTGGTCCCTGGAAATCCTGCCTGCCCTGGGGTCCCAGCAGGCCCTGAAGAGACAGACAAATAAATAGAATAAAATACAACAATGTATAATATAATATCTAAAGAGAGGTCAAATAGTTTATAAAATAAAACATAAACTAGTCAAATAGTTGTAGACGACTCACTCACCGGCTACTGATTCCCCTGCTGGTCCTGGAGGGCCGTGCATCCCCATAAATCCCCTCTCCCCTGGGGGTCCACGCTGCCCAGGGGCCCCTGGCTCTCCTGTTTTAGCTGGAGGGTAGAGATAGGGTTAGCTGAAGGATAGAGATTTGTCTTACCCTTTGGGGGGCTAGGGTTAGGGGGTGTCATAAATATATGACCTGTAAAGCCCTTTGAGACTGTAACTGTGATTAAGGTCTATACAAATAAAATTGACTTGACTTGAGCTGAAGGGTAGAGATAGGTGTAGAGATAGGGTTTTCTGGGTTAGCTGGAGGGTAGAGATATGGTTTACTGGGTTAGCTGGAGGGTAGAGATAGGGTTTGCTGAAGGGTAGAGATAGGGTTTGCTGAAGGTTAGAGATAGGGTAGAGATAATGTTTGCTGAAGGGTATAGAGAGTAGAGATAGGGTCATGGAACTGAGTGGATCTATACATGCAATTTGTATTTTGCAAAAAAGCAACATTAATTTCAAGCACATCAAGCAGGGGTGGTTCTAGGATCAGACCTTTGGGGGGGGGCTCAGAGGGGTGAGAGAATCATGCTGGCAACAGGCCCAAGTAGGCCAATTAGGCCTACTTCTACTTCTGTATTTATTAGGACATATCTCGGGTTCTATTTGGAGTACAACAATAATATTGTTATTGTTGGAAAGGTAAAAATGGGGGGGGGGCTGAGATTGAATTTGGGGAGGCTGAAGCCCCCCCAAAAACGGCCTACAACCGCCACTGGCCGGGACAACAAGATATAAGAAGAGGGCTCTTGGGGACGCCAGTGATTATTTCTACGTTACCTGAATTGTAACGTCAAAGACAAGTGCAACATTGTGGCGCAGGGCAGAGAATTGCGTGTGATCTGCACAGGAGACCCGGGTTCAAGTCCCAGTGAGTGAGAGTGCTGCGGTGTTGTTTTATTTCTACATGAATTGTAATGTCAAATACAAGTGCGACTTCCTAGTACAGCATAGAGGGCGTCCAGGTGGCGCAATGCAGAGCGCTGCAGGTTATCAGATCTGTCGACCAGGGTTCGAGTCCTGGCAAGGGACATCTATGTTGTTTCCTCTTGTGTGTGTTGTGATATCAAATACAAGTGCGACTTCCTAGTACATCACAGTTGGCGTCCAGGTGGCGCAACGCAGAGCGCTGCAGGTTATCAGATCTGTAACCCAGTGTTCGAGTCCCGGCAAGGGACATCTATGTTGTTTCCTCTTGTGTGTTGTGATGTCAAATACAAGTGCGACTTCCTAGTACATCACAGTTGGCGTCCAGGTGGCGCAAAGCAGAGTGCTGCAGGTTATCAGCTTTGTAGACCAGGGTTCGAGTCCATCGATGTGGTTTCCTCTTGGGTATTGTGATGTCAAATACAAGTGCAACTTCCCTACAGGTCACAGCAGAGCGTCTCGGTGGCATGATGGAAAGAGCTGTGGTCCACTGCTCTGACTGACCTGGTATTGAATCCTGGTAGTTGGACTCTCCCCATTCCTCAGGGGTAGAGGGGGATGTAAGTAGGGCTCTTGGTGTTTGCCATTGACAGAGGGCTGTTGGAGATGTAGTATGACACTCCTGAAATACAACAGGTCAAGATGTTGGAGTGGATAAGACATTGGAGACCTCCCTCCAACACCTTGTCCACTCCTACATCTTGTTCAGTGGGACTCCCAGTGAACATGATGTTGGAGACATCTGCATAACTGGGACACCCTGTTGTGGTATGTCAGCAGTGTCATACTACATCTCCAACAGCCCTCTGTCAAACACTGGCATCCCCAAGAGCCCTTTTTATACCCCTCTCTACACCTGGGCATGGGGAACGGGGAGAGAGTCCAACTACCACGATACCAGGTCAGTCAGAGGAGTACACCACGGCTCTTTCCATCATGCCACCGGTCTACAGATCTGATAACCTGCAGCGCTCTGCATTGCGCCACCTGGACGCCCACTGTGATGTACTAGGAAGTCGCACTTGTATTTGACATCACAATACACAAGAGGAAACCACACAGTTGTCCCTTGCCGGGACTTGAACCCTGGACTACAGATCTGATAACCTGCAGCGCTCTGCGTTGCGCCACCTGGACGCCCACTGTGATGTACTAGGAAGTCGCACTTGTATTTGACATCACAATACACAAGAGGAAACCACACAGTTGTCCCTTGCCGGGACTTGAACCCTGGACTACAGATCTGATAACCTGCAGCGCTCTGCGTTGCGCCACCTGGACGCCCACTGTGATGTACTAGGAAGTCGCACTTGTATTTGACATCACAATACACAAGAGGAAACCACACAGTTGTCCCTTGCCGGGACTTGAACCCTGGACTACAGATCTGATAACCTGCAGCGCTCTGCATTGCACCACCTGGACGCCCACTGTGATGTGCTGGAAAGTCACACTTGTATGTGACATTACAATTCATGTAGAAATAAGATGACGCCGCAGCACACTCCCTGGGGCTTGAAACAGTGCCTACTGTGCGGATGACACACAATTCTCTCTCCTGCACCACAACGTCACTTGTATTTGACATTACAATTCAGGTGATGTAGAAATTAGACAACCCCAGGGAGATCTCTCTTGCCAGAACTTGAACCCCCGCTCGCCGGAGCTCATAGCGCATGGCTCTCTCCATTTCGCCAACAAGACAACCGGTGTGAGATGGACAGAATTTGCACGTGTACTTCACAATTCACATCACATAGAAATAAGACGGCGCCACAGAGATCTCCCTAACCGGGCCTTGAACCCAGACCGAGCTGACAACCCATGACTCTAGCCTCCGGAAGTTACACTTTACATTACAATTCAAGCAAGGACTTGCGTCTCTTCGCTGTACCACCACCTTCTTAAGACAATGTGATCAAATATCAAGGACACACAAGTTTGACAGCAGAGACTGGGGGGGGGGTGTTGCACATTAAAGACACACCAGGGGCGGTTCTAGGATCAGACCTTTGGGGGGGCTCAGAGGGGCTGTGAGGGAAAGAGAAACCACGTATGTGAGATAATCATGCTGGCAACAGGCCCAAGTAGGCCAATTAGGCCTACTTCTACTTCTGTATTAATTAGGACATATCTCGGGTTCTATTTGGAGTACAAAAATAATATTGGTATTGTTGGAAAGGTAAAAATGTCCTTTTTGTTTGGGGGGGCTGAGATTGAATTTGGGGAGGCTGAAGCCCCCCCCAAAAACGTCCTAAAACCGCCACTGACATCAAGGTTGATTTTTGATGGCTCTAGCCTGCAAATCAAATCAAATCAGTTTGACCAATCACAATCAGATATCCTCACCATGGTCTTCACCTCTTCACCTTCTAATATAATTCCCATCAGCCAACTGCCATTCGCTCCACTATTTTAAATCAATCATCTAAATAAATAAAAGATATCGAGTGAAAAGACGGAGCATAAGCTTGTCTTCATGATGAGGTTCATATCTTATATTAAGATATGTTAAACATGTTTAAAACATGCTGTTCGCCAGATAACATGATGAACATGTTTAAGAGATGTTAAACATGTTTAAAACATGTTACCCTCCAGATAACATGTTAAACATGTTTAATGGTAAACATGTATAAACATGTTACGCTCCAGATAACATTTTTAACACTAAACATGTTTAAAACATGTTATTCTCCAGATAACATGTTAAGCATGATTAAGATATGTTAAACATGTTTAAAACATGCTGTTCTCCAGATAACATGTTAAACATGTTTAAGAGATGTTACTCTCCAGATAACATATAAATGCTCACCGCAGTCTGAACGCAGATCACATGACATCATCAGGTGTCATACAAGGACACCAGGCATTAGGATGATGTCATGAGGGACACAGGGAGATGACATCATAGCAACGACACAAACATATACATGTTATACAGAGGAGAGGAGGGGGGCGGAGAGAGGAGAGGAGGAGAGAGGGGAGAGAGGAGAGGAGGAGAGAGGGGAGAGGAGAGAGGAGGAGAGGTGGGAGGAGAGAGGAGGAGAGGAGGAGAGGAAGGCGGAGGAGAGAGGAGAGGAGAGGAGAGGAGGGGGAGGAGAGGATGAGAGAGGAGAGGTGGGAGGAGGAGAGAGGAGGAGAGGAGAGGAAGGGGGAGGAGAGAGGAGAGGAGGGGGGCGGAGAGTGGAGAGGAGGAGGAGAGAGGGGAGAGGAGAGAGGAGGAGAGGTGAGAGGAGGAGAGAGGAGAGGAAGGGGGAGGAGAGAGGAGAAGAGAGGAGGGGGAGGAGAGAGGAGAGGAGAGGAGGGGGGAGGAGAGGAGAGGAGAGGGGAGATACATTATATTTAATAGCAGACAGAATGGTAGACATTAGAACCACTAAACAGAACAGTTCTATAGACAGAACATAATGGTTATATAGACAGAACCACTAAACAGAACAGTTCTATAGACAGAACATAATGGTTATATAGACAGAACCACTAAACAGAACAGTTCTATAGACAGAACATAATGGTTATATAGACAGAACCACTAAACAGAACAGTTCTATAGAGAGAACATAATGGTTATATAGACAGAACCACTAAAGAGAAAAGTTCTATAGACAGAACCACTTAACAGACCAGTGTTTCAGGTCATGTCTACCTGTCTTGTTGACTTCTATGTATGTTGTAGGGCCTTTAGCGCCTGGGTCACCGATAAAACCCTGTAAACACCACATATATACAGTTTATATACTGTTCATTTATACTGTTTATACTGTACACATTTAAACTGTTATAATGTATTCATACTGTTTAAAAGGTATCAAGTTTATACTGTTTAAAAGGTATCAAGTTTATACTGTTTATAATGTATCAAGTTTATACTGTTTAAAAGGTATCAAGTTTATACTGTTTATAATGTATCAAGTGTATACTGTTTAAAAGGTATCAAGTTTATACTGTTTAAAAGGTATCAAGTTTATACTGTTTATAATGTATC
>JAOPHQ010004317.1:42500-62500 GCA_030340625.1 Merluccius polli | reverse complement strand
TGCTGCCCTTGATGTATCGTTCCACGGGAGGATCAACGAGCTCAAATGGCCCCGGGGGGCCCTGGAGGCCCTGGTCCCCCTAAACACAGACAACCGTTAATACTAACTACTACTACTACTGCTACCGGCCCTGGTCCCCCTAAACACAGACAACCACTACTATTACTACTACTACTACTACTCCTGGAGGCCCTGGTCCCCCTAAACACAGACAACCGTTAATACTACTACTACTACTACAGGCCCTATTACTACTACTACTACTACTACTACTACTACTACTCCTGGGGCCTTGGTCCTCCTTAACACAGACAATCATTACTACTACTACTACTACTACTGGAGGCCCTGGTCCCCCTAAAGACAGACAACCATTAATACTCCTAGTTTAAATATTACTACTACATATTAAGACTACTACTACTACTACTACTACTTATTAATACCACCACCACCACTACTACTACTACGACTGGACGCCCTGGCCCCCTAAACATAGACTCATGGTGTACTCAAAGTACACCAGGCGCTGAGAGTTGGACCACAGGACCAGATCAGGCCTCAAGTTGGTGATGGCTATCTCTGATGGAACTGTAAGCCTTTGGCCCATGTCCACCAGCATCTGCCAGTCCCCGGCTGCCTCCAGCTGTCCAAACCTGGTCGTTGGTGGAATCTTCTGTTGTCTTTGTTCCACTTCCTGAACAAAAGCAATTGGCAGAACTGGGTTGGTTGTCCTGGGCAGCAAGGCATTGTTGGTTGTTCTCCTGCTTTCCAGAGTCGCTGCCAGGCACCTGAGCACTTGATTGTGTCTCACTATCCCATCTCATCAACTGGCCCCGTTTATCTTGTGACACAGCCTTGGCACACCTAACCGACTTCGGCCACAACCAACTTTTGCCACTCTAGTGAGGATGCCTTGTTCTGGCAAGGACCCTAACCTTTTTTTCACATAAGTGAAATCGTCTTTTCCATCTTCTCGCCTCTTGTGAGGGTGATGTCATATATGGTTAGTGGCAACATAAGGTGAGGTAGTAACCCACACTGCAGGCATCAGATTTTCAGCCTGCCGGGCAGTGTAGATCGGTCGATGTTTTCCAGACCTTTCTTTTCTTGCCTAAGCTCATGTGCCTGATCAGTGTCCTCCACTTTTTAGTCATACCATCTTCCTAGACTTTTGATTGACCTCTCTGCCACAGTTGGGATAGGTCTTGATCGATGAAGAACCTTTGTTCTGTCAGTTTGCCTTTGATTATAGAGATGCTTCTTGATTTGGATGGCTTGAATTTCATTGTGGTCCCAGTGATGTTCTCTTGAAGCTTCCTTGCTTGCTTATTGTGTCTAACCAAGTCTCGCCAAGGAGAAGTCTCACTCTGAACTCTCCTCTGCGAGAAGTTATCCTTTAATGTCCATCTGGTGCTCTGGTTGTTCGAGTGGTGAGATGTCCAGTGGAATCGCTGTCTGCAGCCTCTTGTCATCCACATGCACTCTTTCCAGATGCTTGTCCAGCTCCTGCCTTGATGTTTTTCTTTGGTGAAAAGGGATTTCATGAACTTCAAGGGGTCCTTGAAGAAACGTGATCTTGCTCGTTCTTTCTTATTTTGTGACTTCTGCAGGTTCTCTGCTCATCTCAGGGTTGTCAAACGGCTTTTGATATTTCCATGGAGAATGTTGATGCCCTCCTTCTTACCATCAGAAGCCTTCCTCCAGAAAGAGGTACAGTCACTACATTTCTTGGAATCCTTATAGACAACAATCTCAACACACAGAAGCACATTTCTAACAACATGGCAAAGACTATTGGAGTATAATACGGCATCTTCCTCAATCTATACTACACTATGATCTATCATACACTTCATACTGCAATATTATATGGACAAGCACCTTTAAAAGTAACTTTAATTGTATTTTTACTTTTTCATTTCACGTTTCATCAAAATGATCACATTCTCCAACAGACTCAGCACTTCCACACCGTTCCAATCTCTCAGAATCCTCCCCATTTCTATTTGTCTATTTCTATTCCATTCTTCTCACAATTTGCTCCCAGTCTGTCAACATTTATTTAAACTACATTTCCGTATCCATCTTTATCATACAAGATCGGCCAGTAATCTTCACCCACCTTCTTCTGGACAACCTCTGCCTAAATGTATTCATGAAGCAAGTCATACATTTCTATCTAGACCAATTAAGCCCTACAACATCATAATTTCATAATCAACCATAAACAATCTGTTATTGTTTCCTTATTTCTTAATGTATTTGTATGTATCATCTTATTTATTTTTTGTCAATATCTCTTTGTTTACATTTAGGAGGACCACCCTCCTGCACATCTTTTTATAACTATTCCTCTCACCTCCCTTCCCCCTATACCAACATTATTTTCTCCTTACCGCCTCTCCTTGTTGCCCGGGCAATGACCTCCCCTTCTCCCCCTAAAACAGAGGAGATGAGAAGGAGAGGAGGAAGAAAGGAGGAGAGGAGGAGGAAAGGAGGACAGGGGAGAAAGAGGTTGAATGTGATGTTGTCCGCTGGTGTTTAACCAGATAATTATAATGAAGGAAACATTACATGCATTACAAAATTACAGAATTACTCTCATTAGATTACTTTATCTTAATTCATATTAGATTACTCTACTTTACATGACATTACTTTATATTACTTTACATTACATTACTTTACATTTCATTACATTACATTATTATATATGACATATATACTTTACATGAGATGACTTTACTTACCGGCAGACCTCTGATCCCAGTAAGTCCTGGTAGACCCTGCAGAAAGACAGACTAGATCACTCACATGTACTACCACAGCACAGCTAGTACTTATGTCTACAACAACAGTAGTACTCACATGTACTACCACAGTACAGCTAGTACTTATGTCTACTACAACAGTAGTACTCACATGTACTACCACAGTACAGCTAGTACTTATGTCTACTAGTACTCAAATGTACTACCACAGTACAGCTAGTACTTATGTCTACTACAACAGTAGTACTCACATGTACTACCACAGTACAGCTAGTACTTATGTCTACTACAACAGTAGTACTCACATGTACTACCACAGTACAGCTAGTACTTATGTCTACTACAACATTAATAGTACTCATATATGTACTACCACAGTACAGCTGGTACTTATGTCTACTACAACCGTAGTAGTACTCACATGTACTACAACAGCACAGATAGCACTTATGTCTACTACAACAGTAGTAGTACTCACATGTACTATCACAGTTTAGCCAGTACTTATGTCTACTACAACAGTAGTAGTACTCAAATGTACTACCACAGTACAGCTGGTACTCACATGTACTACCACGGTTCAGCTAGTACTCACATGTACTATCACAGTACAGCTAGTACTTTTGTCTACTACTACAGTAGCAGTACTCACATGTATTACTACAGTACAGCTAGTACTTATGTCTACTACAACAGTAGTAGTACTCAAATGTACTACCACAGTACAGCTTGTATGTAATTCTACTACAACAGTAGTAGTACTCACATGTACTACCACAGTACAGCTAGTACTCACATGTACTACCACATTACAGCTAGTACTTGTCTACCACAACAGTACTACTACTGTTGTAGGAGACAACAGTAGTAGTACTGTAATAATACTACAGTACATCTACTACAACAGCAGTAGTACTCACATGTACTACCACAGTACAGCTAGTACTTATATCTACTACTGCAGTAGTAGTACTCACATGTAGTCCTACAGTAGTACTCTACACAACTAGTACTAGTGACAGTACTACTTCAGTAGTGGTACTAGTGATAGTACTACACTATTAGGTACTATTAGTACCTAATAGTTAGTACTCACATTTAGTAACTAACTACTACTAACTACTACTAACTATTAGTACTCACATATTCTCCGTCTGGTCCACAGGGCCCTGCAGCACCAAGTGAGCCTCGAAAACCCTCTTCTCCCTGAAGGAGAAACAGGTAGGGGTTAGACAGGTGCAGGTTAGACAGGTAGGGGTTAGACAGGTAGGGATTAGACAGTACAGAGACAGGTCATTAAGGAGCAGGTAGGGGTCAGACAGTACAGAGACAGGTCATTAAGGAGCAGGTAGGGGTTAGACAGTACAGAGACAGGTCATTAAGGAGCAGGTAGGGGTTAGACAGTACAGAGACAGGTCATTAAGGAGCAGGTAGGGGTTAGACAGTACAGAGACGGGTCATTAAGGAGTGTGTGTAGAGTAGTTTGTGTAGTGTGTGCGTGTGTGTGTGTGTAGTTTGTGTAGTAGTGTGTGAGAGTAGTTTGTGTAGTGCGTGTGTGTGAGTATGTGCAATAATAAACTAAACTATGTGCAATAATGTCAATATTCCCTAACTGTTGAGTTTACTTATTGTATCTAACTTTTTACATTATATCTTGCTTTTTTACTGATGCTTTGTGCTATTTCACTATCCCCCTTTACTGCTGTAAAACTGCAAACCCCTAACCCTGACCCTGACCCTAACACTGTGGGATTAAGAAAGGATTATCTTATTATATCTTAATTTGTATAGTGTGTAGTAGTGTGTGTTTAGTTTGTGTAGAGTGTGAGTAGTTTGTGTAGTGTGTGTAGTAGCGTGTGTGTGTAGTGTGTGAGTAGTGTGTGAGTAGTTTGTGTAGTTGTGTGTGAGTAGTTTGTGTAGTGTGTGTAGTAGTGTGTGAGTTGTTTGTGTAGTGTGTGTAGTAGTGTGTATGTGAGTAGTTTGTGTAGTGTGTGTAGTAGTGTGTGTACCTACACAATAGCCGGTAGGTCCATCTGGTCCAGGATCTCCCTGTCAGACCACAGAGGAGCAGGTTACCATGGGAACAGGTTACCACAGGAACATGTTACCACACAAACAGGTAACCATGGGAACAGGTTACTATAGGAACAGGATACCATGGGAACCAGTAGTCAGAGGTTACCACGGGAACAGGTTACCACGGAAACAGGTGACCATGGGCACAGGTGACCATAGGAAGAGGTTACCACTGGAACAGGTAGTCAGAGGTTACCATGGGAACAGGTTACCACTGGAACAGGCAGTCAGGGGTTACCATGGGAACAGGTTACCACAGGAACAGGTTAATGTGAGAACAGAGGTTACTATGGGAAAAGATTACCATGGGAATAGGTAACCATGGGAACAGGTTACCACTGGAACAGGCAGTCAGAGGTTACCATGGGAACAGGTTACCACAGGAACAGGTTAATGTGAGAACAGGTAGTCAGAGGTTACTATGGGAAAAGATTACCATGGGAATAGGTAACCATGGGAACAGATAGTCAGAGGTTACCACTGGAACAGGTTACCATGGGAACAGGTTACCATGGGAACATGTAGGCAGAGGTTACCACAGGAACAGGTTACCATGGGAACAGGTAGTCAGAGGTTACAATGGGAACAGGTTACCACAGGAACAGGTTACCACGGGAACAGGTTACCACAAGAACAGGTAGACCTTTAGACTGGTATGAGGGGCACCCAGCCCTACACCTTTAGACTGTTGTCAGGGGCAGCTAACCCTACACCTTTAGACTAATGTGAGGGCCCCCTAACCCTACACCTTTAGACTGGTGTGAGGGGCCTCTAACCATATACCTTTAGACTGGTGTTTGTAGTAATTACAGGGAGTCCAGTACTTGGTGTATATTATTTGTAGTACTTGGTGTATAGCATTTGAAGTACTTACAGGTAGTCCAGGGAACTGTAGGAACTGAACTGCTCGGTCTCCTGGAGCTCCTTTCAGACCGTGTTCTCCCTGTAACACAAGCCATTATTATACTATATATACTATACTACTACAGCTTTAATATTAAGTGCAGTGCTCGTTCAAAATGTGGCTGTTTGGAACGGGCCAATTGCTTGGCCTTCGGTATCGCTGCTTGCAGCTTACTGGAGAACCACTCATCCAAACAACTTCACACTCGACACTGCGCTTCCTTGGGTCCTCAGCAATACTTGAAGTTGATTGGATGAACGATTGTCAGGAAAAAAGAGGGACAGACATACATACTTACAGAGACTCCTTCCATTTTAGTTAGCTATAATAGCTTTAATGTACTATATACTACTATATGTACTATATACTACTACAAGTTTAATATTATATGTATTATATTCTACTGCAGCTTTAATATTGTATAGAATATATACTGCTACAGGTTTAATATTATATGTACCATATGTAAGGAATAAACCACTCATTATATTATATATTCTATATACTACTACAGATTTAATATGATATAGAATATATACTGCTATAGGTTTAACAGTATATATATATATATGTAAGGACTAAACCACTCATTATATTATACAGTATATACTATATAGACAGGTTTATGGGCAATGTCACAGCAGATATGCGTAGGCAACCAGGGGGTAGAAAGCATAGACAACAGATAGACAACCTTCAAGATGGCAAGGATTTGTTGTGCTGTTAAATGCAAAAGCCAGGTAGAGATGATGTTGAACACACCATGGGTTCACTTCATAGAAAGCCAGGGGGAGATGATGTTGAACACACCATGGGTTCACTTCATAGAAAGCCAGGGGGAGATGATGTTGAACACACCATGGGGTTCACTTCATAGAAAGCCAGGGAGAGATGATGTTGAACACACCATGGGGTTCACTTCATAGAAAGCCAGGGGGAGATGATGTTGAACACACCATGGGGTTCACTTCATAGAAAGCCAGGTAGAGATGATGTTGAACACACCATGGGTTCACTTCATAGAAAGCCAGGGGGAGATGATGTTGAACACACCATGGGGTTCACTTCATAGAAAGCCAGGTAGAGATGATGTTGAACACATCATGGGTTCACTTCATAGAAAGCCAGGGGGAGATGATGTTGAACACACCATGGGTTCACTTCATAGAAAGCCAGGTAGAGATGATGTTGAACACACCATGGGTTCACTTCATAGAAAGCCAGGGGGAGATGATGTTGAACACACCATGGGGTTCACTTCATAGAAAGCCAGGGGGAGATGATGTTGAAACAGCACTGACAGCTATGCCATTGTTAGACCATCGAGTCTTGATTGGTAAAGATCAACAGGTCATTGGTTTTATGCCCTGACAACTACAAATTCTTCTTTAAAAAGATAGGCTACATGGTATGTGTGATACAACCACTATATTTCTTTAGGAATGTACCACACTAAGGCCATATTGTAAAATGTAAATAGTTTATTTAAAATATAACAAAAATGTATTTCACCAAATTGGTGAAATAATTGATTAACACAAAAACAGAAGAGCCACTAGATGACCCACAAACACAGCTAATGAAAATTAAAACAATTTGATTCTGCCGATCCTGCTTTTGATTTCAAAGATCAAAATCGAAAGCTCACCCCTAATAATTTCTTATATCAGGACATACAATAGTTGGCCATTGGGACATAGGCTATCCAATATCCATTCCTGTTAATCCGTTCCAGTCCCTATTAGTGAGAACTATGTTGTTTCTGTAATCGGCGTAGAAGGAGGCATCCGATGTAAGAGACGTCACCTGCCAAATCTTGCCACATACCCATCCCTTCTGATTAGGATAATTATAGTGCATTTATAGATTTTACAATCTATATAACTAGAGGAGGTTTGATGTCCATATCTCTTAAACAAATCACCAAAAGGAAGTTTTATGTGAATACTTGTTTGTTTAAAAAAATTAGTTTTCTCAAATGTCCTAACGTAAAACGTAGCTTTTTACATTTCTTAGAATTACGAGAGGGCTTCAGACCAAGTGAGATCAGAGAATCTCAGGGAAAATCACCAGCCGAGATGAGATATATATATATATATATATATATATATATATATATATATATACAGTATATACAGTATATATATATATATACAGTATATACAGTATATATATATATATATATATATATATATATATATCCTACCTGGAGTCCATGGGCTCCAGCGCAGCCTGCTGGCCCAGGCAGACCGCTCTCTCCTCGGGTCCCGTTATACCCGTCCACCCCTGGGATCCCCGGGCCGCCAGCTGCTCCTGGATGACCCTAGCACACACACACGCACACGCACACGCACACATTATTTGATATGATATTATATATGACATGGTATTGTACATTATATAATATAAGCTGCGTTTCCACCCAAAGTCCCAGGAACTACTGTTCAAGGAGCTGAAAGGTTTCTTCAGCCCGTTGTCTGCATTTCCACTGCGGTCTGAAGACCTGTGGAGATAGGCCGTATTGTAGTGCACAGCACGCGCCACCAGAGGTCAGTCTACTGGAGGAACAGACAGCTGAGAAAGATGGCGACTGGGAGTGGTGGGGACCATAGACATATATACATAGACGCCTCATAGACTGACGCTGCCCGTTAGAGCTGACATAGCAGCGCGGCCGCCATCTTGGTAGGGGGCCCAGTGCGCCCCCAGTGCATTCATTTCTATGGAGGAAGGCGTATCCCCAACTACAATAATAAGCATAACTCCCCGAATCTTTACCGGATTTTCACACGGTTTGGTTTGTTACAAATGGCAGAGATTTATTTATGATACAGGACGATTTTTTTTTTTTTTTTTTTTTTTTTTAAATAATAAGAATTATTGTTCAATCTTACTTGTTAAAGGTAATCCCACGCGATCTGGTGTCAATACTGCGCCGTAAGCTGCACAACATACTGGCATAGCTTGCTCTCCCGTTGACTCCTATGCTAGACTAGAGTGAGGACCCCCTACCAATATGGCGGCGACGCTGGGTTACGTTCCAACACGTCATGAGGCGTCTATGTATATATGTCTATGGTGGGGACAGCCTACTAGTAGAGAGAGAAAAATGCCTCTGCCTTGTTTGGGAGTATTTTGGGTTTGGTACGGATGATAAAGGTGAGCCAACCAACACGGACAAAGCTGTGTGCACTATTTGCCTTGTTGATTGTGTTTCAGTGCTTTGCAAATGGGGTTACTGACTCAACGCCGGAAAAGAGACGAGCAGTCGTAGCAAATCAGATTCAAAGCACCTGAAATGCTAGACTTAAAGTAAACAAACGGACCAATAAGGCCGGGACTACATGGTCCATCTGTCCTATGCTTCCTTCTCCATCATGTTGATGAGTCAACAAAAAACGTTGGTTTGCAGCTGTAAATGTTTACAAATGGCAGCTGAAATACAGTGCTGCTACTCGACCAATCAGAAATGTTCAGCGCTGCAAGCCCCACCTCCAAAGTTCCTGTACTTTTGGAAAGTACCCCCCCCCCCCGAGCAGGGACTTTTTGGGGGGTACAATAAAGTCCCCAGAACTTCATTTAGACCGTCTCTGTGGTGGAAACACACGAGTTCCTTCAAAGTTCATAGTTCCTTGGGAAAGTTCCTGCGGTGGAAAGGCGGCTCTATATGACGTGACGGGATATATCTGAATATATACGTGAATAAACATGAATATATATTGTAGGTACTCACTGGGAGGCCATCGGGCCCAGGATAGCCAGGAACTCCTGCAGTTCCCTGAACATTAAAACATTTGAGTAAAAAAAAGCATTAAGGATACAAGGATGAGATGATACAACATGCATATAGATCATAAACCAGAAAATATCTTTTAACAGCTGAGACAAATTCCTTCCTTTGTATCTGTCGCGTCAGACTAGGTCTGCAGCTGATTTTAGTTTCACTGAAAAAAGCGCACGGGGGAAAAAAGGAAAAAACTGTAGAAAAAAATGGGTGTTGCCTTTGCCATGGTAAACGCAAGCTAATTAAGAGAAGAACATAATAACATAACAACAATAAACATGTTAAGATCAAATGTTTTAAATAAAATAAGAATTAAATCATAAGTTAAATGAGATTGTATTCAAAGTCGTTCAATCCAATCAGAGGGCGATATCTAATGGTAAAACCTGAATGCTTTACACTTCTGTACATTTAACATTATTTATTGATTGATTGATTTAGCGAATATAAGCTAAATTAAACAGTCATGGCCTCAATCGAATCAACTAAACAAGTGATATGATATACACTTGGCAGTGTACTGAAATCTCAAATTAATTGCAATTACTACTGGATACATGCCATGATTGTGGTGAAACTTTAACGTAAATGTTTCGTATTGAGATTAAACTTTATTGTAAAGGTTTCATATTGTGATGAACAAATATCTTAAAGGTTTTGTATTGTGATGAAACGTTATCTTAAAGGTTTCGTATTGTGATGAAACGTTATCTTAAAGGTTTCGTTTTGTGATGAAACGTTATCTTAAAGGTTTCGTATTGTGATGAAACGTTATCTTAAAGGTTTCGTATTGTGATGAAACGTTATCTTAAAGGTTTTCTATTGTGATGATACATTATCTTAAAGGTTTCGTATTGTGATGAAACGTTATCTTAAAGGTTTCGTATTGTGATGAAACGTTATCTTAAAAGTTTCGTATTGTGATGAAACGTTATCTTAAAGGTTTCGTATTGTGATGAACAAATATCTTAAAGGTTTCGTATTGTGATGAAACGTTATCTTAAAGGTTTCGTATTGTGATGAAACGTTATCTTAAAAGTTTCGTATTGTGATGAAACGTTATCTTAAAGGTTTCGTATTGTGATGAAACGTTATCTTAAAGGTTTCGTACTGTGATGAAACGTTATCTTAAAGGTTTCGTACTGTGATGAAACGTTATCTTAAAGGTTTCGTATTGTGATGCAACGTTATCTTAAAGGTTTCGTATTGTGATGAAACGTTATCTTAAAGGTTTCGTATTGTGATGAAACGTTATCTTAAAGGTTTCGTATTGTGATGAAACGTTATCTTAAAGGTTTCGTACTGTGATGATGTTATTTAGGATTAGTGGTGATAAATGTACCATGTCTCCCTTTAGGCCCGGTGGGCTGGGTAGGGCCTCGTCCCCTCGCTGGCCCTTCTCTCCTGGGGGCCCCTGGGGCCCGGGGAACCCTATAGGCCCCTGGGGGCCTGGGACCCCCACAAAGCCTGGAGTGCCCTGGAACACACACACATACACAATAAACACATACACAACCAAGACAGTTGATGTGTGAATGTGTGTTGCTGCGTTAATGTGTGAATGTGTGTTAATGTGTGAATGTGTGTTAATATGTGAATGTGTGTTAATGTGTACATATGTAAATGTTTGTGAATGTGTGTTAATGTGTGAATGTGTGTTAATGTGTGAATGTGTGTGAATGTGTGAATGTGTGTTAATGTGTACATATGTAAATGTTTGTCAATGTGTGAGTATGCGAATGTGTGTTTATGTGTTGATGTGTGAATGTGTGTTAATGTGTCAATGTGTATTGATGTGTGTTAAGGTGCAAATGTGTGTTGATGTGTATTACACATCAATACATTAAAACACATGTGTGTGTTAATGTGTGAATGTGTAAATGTGTGTTGATGTGTGTGAATTTTTGTTACTGTGTGAATTTATGAACGTGTGTTGATGTGTTAATGTGTGTTCATGTGTGAATGTGTGTTAATGTGTGAAGGTGTGTTGTTTTAATGTATTGATTTGTGTACTATTAAGTGCTACTTAATAGTAAGTCTTGCTTATCATTGACACACATCTAAACTTGACATATCTGATGTCAAAGATATGTCATCTAAACTTACCATATTGTGTTACGTTTGAAGTGTAATTGTGGGGCTGTGACTGTGTGTCTCTTTCTGTTTGTTCAAGAGTCTCTGCTATGTGTCCCTCTGTGTTCTTATTGTGTACCTCTGTGTTCTTATTGTGTACCTTTGTGTAGTTTTGTGAATGGGAATGTCTTTTGTACATGTGTGTGTGTTTCTGTGTGTATTCACCACATGTGTAATGAGTTGTGACAGCGCTGAGCCGTGTTGTCTCTGTCTTTCTGTTCACCAACCGGCCCGTAACAACACCCCCCCCCCCCCACTCTGTCACTACCAAATACACACAGTACACACCGAGTACATACACAAAATATAGACTAAAATACTGCTCTGTTTGTTCTGGTTTTTGGTTTGATGTATCTTGTATTTTCTTTAGATTTGATTTGATTAGAACAGTAAAACACTTATATGCTCCTACGCCCCTTCTTAACTTACATTCACTTATTGAACAATCCTTATCATCTATCAACATACAAATTCAAAAGTTCTATAAAGATTTAGATCAGAATACATTATACAAATTATAAAAAATTCTAATTATTAAAAAAAAAATGTAAACAGACTGTGGCTGTGTTTTCATGACAGAAATATGTAGATTCTACCGTTTTATGTAAAAATGATTCTGTTTAGGGCTCAACGCACTCACAACCGCCTCAGCCTGTTTGTACGTAGGGGCGGTTTATGCATCTTCACTGAGGCCTTCGTATATCGAATGTTTCAGCTGTTTTATTTTAGTTTGGCGTTATTTCAAAGGTCGAGTGTAATTAAGTTAATATAAGCAATATAAGTTCTCCATATAGGTGTTATAGATGTTTATAAAAAATCGCTGTGCAATATCAACATGCACCTTCAAACTTTGTCTGAATTACCCCATCAACCCAGAGATTAGCCACCTGGTTTTGTCCACTTCCTGCTTGCGTCGTGTCGTGAGTCATAACAGGCTTGATAATAAGTTGTCCAAGTAGCCAGTGTGTTCACATGTGTTCATGTGTGTTCATGTGTGTTCATGTGTGTTTATGTGTGTTCACGTGTGTTCATGTGTGTTTGTGTGTCAGCACCGACACTTTTGGATGTTTCAGAGAAATGTGGAAACATGAAACATGTAGCGTACGCCGCCTGTACATGTAGTGTACACTATTGTGTGTGTGTGTAGTTTATGTATTGTGTGTGTGTGTGTGTGTGTGTGTGTGTGTGTGTAGTGTATGTATAAAAAGTGTGTGTGCAGTTTATGTATAGTTTGTGTGTGTGTGTGTGTGTGTGTGTGTGTGTGTGTGTGTGTGTGTGTGGAGTGTATGTGTAGTGTGTGTGTGTGAGTGTGTGTGTGTAGTACTTTCTCACCCTTCCACCTTTGGCAGGATTACACTGGCAGATGGTGCAGTCCCTCCCTCCGCAGGGTATCTCGTCTCCCTGCTAACCACGCACAAACACATGCACACACACACACACACACACACACACACACACACACACACACGCAAAATCTAGTTTGTCTATTTTATTAGTCAGAAACTACACCTAAACTACGTCATCTAGACTAAATACAAACACCTAAACTACGTCATCTAGACTAAATACAAACACCTAAACTACCTTGTCTAGACTAAATACAAACACCTAAACTACCTCGTCTAGACTAAATACAAACACCTAAACTACGTCATCTAGACTAAATACAAACACCTAAACTACGTAATCTAGACTAAATACAAACACCTAAACTACCTCGTGTAGACTAAATGCAAACACCTAAACTACGTCATCTAGACTAAATACAAACACCTAAACTACTTCGTCTAGACTAAATACAAACACCTAAACTACGTCATCTAGACTAAATACAAACACCTAAACTATCTTGTCTAGACTAAATACAAACACCTAAACTACGTCATCTAGACTAAATACAAACAACCTAAACTACGTCATCTAGACTAAATACAAACAACCTAAACTACGTCATCTAGACTAAATACAAACACCTAAACTACATCATCTAGACTAAATACAAACACCTAAACTACGTCATCTACACTAAATACAAACAACCTAAACTACATCATCTAGACTAAATACAAACACCTAAACTATGTCATCTAGACTAAATATAAACACCTAAACTACGTCATCTAGACTAAATACAAACACCTAAACTACGTCATCTAGACTAAATACAAACACCTAAACTACCTCGTCTAGACTAAATACAAACACCTAAACTACCTCGTCTAGACTAAATACAAACACCTAAACTACCTCGTCTAAACTAAATACAAACACCTAAACTACGTCATCTAGACTAAATACAAACACCTAAACTACGTCATCTAGACTAAATACAAACACCTAAACTACCTCGTCTAGACTAAATACAAACACCTAAACTACCTCGTCCAGACTAAATACAAACACCTAAACTATCTAGTCTAGACTAAATACAAACACCTAAACTATCTAGTCTAGACTAAATACAAACACCTAAACTATCTAGTCTAGACTAAATACAAACACCTAAACTATCTAGTCTAGACTAAATACAAACACCTAAACTATCTAGTCTAGACTAAATACAAACACCTAAACTATCTAGTCTAGACTAAATACAAACACCTAAACTATCTAGTCTAGACTAAATACAAACACCTAAACTATCTAGTCTAGACTAAATACAAACACCTAAACTATCTTGTCTAGACTAAATACAATCTACCTCATCTAGACTTAAGATCTAAATCTAGATACAGGCCTAACCGTATTACCAATTACCGTATTACATAACCCTACTCTAATGAATAGGGTTCCTAAACCTAATTACATATCAACCCTAATTACCAGAACCCTACCATAACCCTAATTATCATAACCATACCATAACCTTTACTACCATATCATTAACCCAAATTATCATAACCCTACCCTAATAACTATAACCCTTATTACTATAACCCTACCCTAAATATTATAACCCCACACTAATTGCTATAACCCCACACTAATTGCTATAACCCTAATTACCATACTACTACCCTAATTACCATAACCCAGGCTAACCATAGCCTGTTTTACCATAACTCTGATTACCATAATCCTAACCCTAGTTGCCATAACAACTAAGGTGTGTATGTGATCCTTTACATTGTGCGTCCCACGTCCCACGTCCCACGTGGGAGACCCTTTAGGACGTAGGCTGCATTCCTCTGGCGTTGTGTAAACCAGGGTTTGCAGCCAGGCGTACCAATACTAAAGAATGTGCCTGTCTGGCTATCCGATACAATCTGACCTCAAATCATTCCTCTTCACATTGAAACAGGAACGAACACACGTCATGTGACAGTTGGATGTCACTGCGTTTTCCAACATCATTTTATTTTCCTCCTATTTTCTTTGTTTACTTAATAATCATTATTCTCTTTATTACCTCTCACAACAAACTGAGTTACTCACAGTAGTGAAAAGAGTAACAGAGTAGTGCATACAGTAATAGTGAATAGAGTAACACAGTAGTGAATAGAGTAACATTAGTGAATAGAGTAACAGTGAATACAGTAACAGAGTAGTGCATAGAGTAAAAGTAGTGAACAGAGTAACATTAGTGAATAGAGTAACAGTGAATACAGTAACAGAGTAGTGCATAGAGTAAAAGTAGTGAATAGAGTAACATTAGTGAATAGAGTAACAGTTAATCGAGTAAAAGTAGTGAATAGAGTTGCAGTGAATAAAGTAACAGCATGGTGAGTAGAGTACAACAGTAGGGAATAGAGAAACAGTAGTGAATAGAATAACAGTGAACAGAGTTACACAGTATTGAATAGAGTAACAGTAGTACATATAGTAAAACAGTAGTGAATACAGTAACAGTAGTGAATAGAGTAGCAGTGAACAGAGTAGCAATAGTGAATAAAGTAACACAGTAGTGAATAGAGTAACCGATAATAGAGTAACACAGTAGTGAACAGAGTAACAGTGAATAGAGTAACACAGTAGTGAATAGAGTAACAGTGTATAGAGTAACACAGTAGTGAACAGAGTAATAGTGAATAGAGTAACACAGTAGTGAACAGAGTAACAGTGAATAGAGTAACACAGTAGTGAACAGAGTAACAGTGAATAGAGTAACACAGTAGTGAATAGAGTAACAGTGATTAGAGTAACAATAGTGAATAAAGTAAGACAGTAGTGAATAGCGTTAACAGCAAGATTTTAAAGGCCATGGATATAACAATCATCACCATAGCAATATAAAAGTACAATAACAGAACAGGAAAAAAATATATTTAAAGGTGGTCAACAATTAAATCCAACTTACCCCTATAACTGTTTGTTTGGGTATTAGCGCCATAACCAGCAACCTGAAAAATAACAGGATGTGAACAAGGGGCTGTGCTGCTAGTTCCTGCTAAGGCAAATGATAACTAAAGCTAATGCTAACAAGGAGAGGTTGTCGCAAGTTCTTGCTAAGGCTAATGCTAACAATGAGAGTCTGTTGCTCGTACTTGCTAAGGCTAATGCTAACAAGGATAGGTTGTTGCTGGTACTTTCCAAGGCTAATGGTAACTAAAGCTAATGCCAACATGGAGATGTTGTTTGGAGTACTTGCCAAGGTGAATGGTAACTAAAGCAAATGCTAACAAGGAGAGGTTGTGGCTAGTACTTGCTAAGGCTAATGCTACTCCGATACTCTGATCTAACCTGGACTAACTGGTCTTAGGGTTGGGCGATATGGCCAAAATCTTCTATCCTGATATAGGTAATTTAATATTTCAATAACAATATATATATATATATATATCACAATATAGTATGTTTTCTGGTAATTCAATAAATAAATATTCTATACAAAATAACCCCACGGTAAAGCCTATTTTTGTATAATTGTGTGTGAATGAAATACTTTTTTCATGACTTTACTGTAATGCAGCCTTTCAAACCAGGAAAAAGCAACACTTATGCCATATCACGATATTACGATATCCAAAATCTAAGACGATATCGAGTCTCATATCACGATATGGATATAATATCGCTATATTGCCCAGCCCTAGACTAGACTGGACTAACTCTAGTCTAACTAGACTATCTTTGGTCTTACTAGACAAAGTTATGAATTGTTTTGTTGTTTGTTGTTATTGCACTAGTTCAGTACAATAGCTAATTAC
Source organism: Merluccius polli (assembly GCA_030340625.1). Lineage (NCBI taxonomy): Eukaryota > Metazoa > Chordata > Actinopteri > Gadiformes > Merlucciidae > Merluccius > Merluccius polli. The sequence continues at coordinate 45,682 of JAOPHQ010004317.1, read as the reverse complement.
CTTCTATAACAACCTGGAATCCAAAAACAACAATCCCTCACCACAAATGGACGAAGCTGCTGGAGGCAGGACACAATGACAGCTGCATCTTAGCCAGTTAGGACCAGCCGCTCTCTGCGATGTCTCTCCACCTCTGCCTTAAACAGAGAGATGGCCAGTTTATCTCTTGATAGTTCATAGCAAATTCTATAGAATTAAAAAATAAAATAATTAAAATAATAATATATATAACAAGACTTCTTCTGAGGACTCAACTGAGGTTTTAACTAAGGAAGTGCACTCAATGGCACATACTATATATATATATATATATATATATATATATATATATATATATATATATATATATATATATATATATATATATATATACTGTATATATATATATATACACTCACCGGCCACTTTATTAGGTACACCTGTCCAACTGCTCGTTAACGCAAATTTCTAATCAGCCAATCACATGGCAGCAACTCAATGCATTTAGGCATGTAGACATGGTCAGGACGATCTGCTGCAGTTCAAACCGAGCATCAGAATGGGGAAGAAAGGTGATTTAAGTGACTTTGAACGTGGCATGGTTGTTGGTGCCAGACGGGCTGGTCTGAGTATTTCAGAGACTGCTGATCTACTGGGATTTTCACGCACAACCATCTCTAGGGTTTACAGAGAATGGTCCGAAAAAGAGAAAATATCCAGTGAGCGGCAGTTCTGTGGGCGCAAATGCCTTGTTGATGCTAGAGGTCAGAGGAGAATGGCCAGACTGGTTCAAGCTGATAGAAAGGCAACTGTAACTCAAATAACCACTCGTTACAACAGAGGTATGCAGAAGAGCATCTCTGAACGCACAACACGTCGAACCTTGAGGCGGATGGGCTACAGCAGCAGAAGACCACACCGGGTGCCACTCCTGTCAGCTAAGAACAGGAAACTGAGGCTACAATTCGCACAGGCTCACCAAAAGTGGACAATCGAAGATTGGAAAAACGTTGCCTGGTCTGATGAGTCTCGATTTCTGCTGCGACATTCGGATGGTAGGGTCAGAATTTGGCGTCAACAACATGAAAGCATGGATCCATCCTGCCTTGTATCAACGGTTCAGGCTGGTGGTGGTGATGTAATGGTGTGGGGGATATTTTCCTGGCACACTTTGGGCTTATTAGTACCAATTGAGCATCGTGTCAAAGCCACAGACTACCTGAGTATTGTTGCTGACCATGTCCATCCCTTTATGACCACAGTGTACCCATCTTCTGATGGCTACTTCCAGCAGGATAACGCACCATGTCATAAAGCGCAAATCATCTCAGACTGGTTTCTTGAACATGACAATGAGTTCACTGTACTCAAATGGCCTCCACAGTCACCAGATCTCAATCCAATAGAGCACCTTTGGGATGTGGTGGAATGGGAGATTCGCATCATGGATGTGCAGCCGACAAATCTGCAGCAACTGCGTGATGCTATCATGTCAATATGGACCAAACTCTCTGAGGAATGTTTCCAGTACCTTGTTGAATCTGTGCCACGAAGGATTAAGGCAGTTCTGAAGGCAAAAGGGGGTCCAACCCGGTACTAGCAAGGTGTACTAAAGTGGCCGGTGAGTGTATACCTGTATATATATATATATATATATATATATATATATATATATATATATATATATATATCATAAAACTTACTGATATAGATAATATATATCATAACACTTACTTTTATAGATAATATATATCATAACACTTACTGATATAGATAATATGCATCATAACACTTACTTATATAGATAATATATATATCACAACACTTACTTATATAGATATTAATTTATTAATCTACACCTCCACCAATGTTCCAAACTATTGGTCTCCTATAGGGGAGGCAAACATCTCCACCTATGCACAGGTAAGATTAATCAATTATTCATTTCAGGTGTATGCATTTATATATGTGTATAAACACAAGTCCCATTCCCACCAAAAAAACAAACAAAACAATATTTAACATAACAATATATATATATATATATATATATATATATATATATATATATATATATATATATATATATATATATATATATATAACAATATTTATTTATTTATTTATTTACCTTTATTTAACCAGGGAAGAATCACATTGAGATAGATATCTCTAAGCAATATGATATTCATTGCAAGAACCCAAACTGATTGTAGCACACCAGTTCTAATGGTCGCACATTGGTTTCATCAGTGAACATCAGCACTTCTATATGTTATATAGGAAGGTGTTTTCACCTGATGATGTCATTGACTTACACTGTTCATATACAACAGAATATACGTTACATGATAAGTATTAGTCGGTTTTACTGGCTCCCAGGGGCCCTCATGACCAGAGTACTAGTATGATTTACCGGCTCACAGGGGCCCTCATGACCAGTACTAGTATGATTTACCGGCTCCCAGGGGCCCTCATGACCAGTACTGGTATGATTTACCGGCTCCCAGGGGCCCTCATCACCAGTACTAGTATGTTTTACTGGCTCCCAGGGGGCCTCATGACCAGAGTACTAGTATGTTTTACTGGCTCCTAGTGGCCCTCCTCACCTATTAATATGTTTTACTGGCTCCCATGGGCCCTCATGACCAGTATAAGTATATTTTACTGGCTCCCAGGGGCCCTCATCACCAGTATTAGTATGTTCACTGGCTCCCAGGGGCCCTCATCACCAGTATTAGTATGTTTTACTGGCGCCCAGGGGCCCTCATGACCAGTATTAGTATGTTTTACTGGCTCCCAGGGGCCCTCATCACCAGTATTAGTATGTTTTACTGGCTCCCAGGGGCCCTCATCACCAGTATTAGTATATTTTACTGGCTCCCAGGGGCCCTCATCACCAGTATTAGTATGTTTTACTGGCTCCCAGGGGCCCTCATCACCAGTATTAGTATGTTTTACTGGCTCCCAGGGGCCCTCATCACCAGTATTAGTATGTCCACTGGCTCCCAGGGGCCCTCATCACCAGTATTAGTATGTCCACTGGCTCCCAGGGGCCCTCATCACCAGTATTAGCATGTTTTACCGGCTCCCAGGGGCCCTCATCCCCAGTATTAGTATGTTTTACTGGCTCCCAGGGGCCCTCATCACCAGTATTAGTATGTTTCACTGGCTCCCAGGGGCCCTCATCCCCAGTATTAGTA
>JAOPHQ010004317.1:0-37500 GCA_030340625.1 Merluccius polli | reverse complement strand
AAAGCCAGTATCTAATCCTAAAGCCAGTATCCAACCCTAAAGCCACTATCTAACCCTAAAGCCAGTATCTAAACTTAATCCATTATCTAACCCTAAAGCTATTATCCAACCCTAAAGCCAGTATCTAACCCTAAAGCCATTATTCAACCCGAAAGCCAGTATCTAACCCTAAAGCCAGTATCTAACCCTAAATCCATTATCTAACCCTAAAGCTATTATCCAACCCTAAAGCCAGTATCTAACCCTAAAGCCATTATTCAACCCGAAAGCCAGTATGTAAATGAGGATTGCTGACCAGTTGTTGTTTGCAGGGGGCTAAGGGGTTCCCAGGCTATGGTGGACTACCTGGGATCATTGGTTACCCTGGCAACGAGGGCCTCTCAGGGCCACCGGGAGCCAAGGTGAGGATTATTATTATTATTATTATTATTATTATTATTATTATTATTATTATTATTATTATATTCTGATCAGAATACACAGAATAGATTTTGTCTCAATATGTAACTTATGCTTTCTCTTCAGGGTCACCAGGGTGTTGTTGGAGCCTCAGGGCCCAAAGGCTCCAGGGTAAGATGTCTCATAGTGTTCTCTTTATTGTAACCCTAACCCAAACCCAAACCCTAATTAGGGTTTGAACCCTAACCTCAGTCTGATTTTGGAAGGTGGAATTTGGAAGTTGGAAGTTTAGGGGCTGATTTTGGAAGGTATTTTTCATAAATTTCCAGAAAGGCTACAGTACAAAAGGTTAGGGTTTAAGGTTAGGGTTCGTCAACCCTAACCCTAGAAAAATATTTTCAAAACTCTGTCATTTGTTTCCTCTGAGTTATAGTGTTTTGAAAAAACGTTGCAATTCCACCAATGACCATGCAAAATTCGGGGGCGCTAGTCCAAATCTTTATTTGGAAGTTGGAAGTTGGAAGTTGGAAGTGCCTTTAATTTGGAAGTGGATTTTTCACCACCAGGGGGCAGATGGATTTTATGCTGAATTTGGAAGTTGGAAGTGCCTTTAATTTGGAAGTGGATTGAACATATGTAGATTTGGAAGTTGGAAGTTGTCATTTTTGTCAGAGTGTCACCATTGAACATATGTAGATTTGGAAGTTGGAAGTAGGTAAATGTCCTGAAGTTGGAAGTTGGAAGTTTTGTCAGAGTGTCACCATTGAACATGTGTAGATTTGGAAGTTGGAAGTTGTCATTTTTGTCAGAGTGTCACCATTGAACATATGTAGATTTGGAAGTTGGAAGTAGGTAAATGTCCTGAAGTTGGAAGTTGGAAGTTTTGTCAGAGTGTCACCATTGAACATGTGTAGATTTGGAAGTTGGAAGTTGTCATTTTTGTAACATTAATAATAATCACACATTAGTCATATTTTTATGAAGTCATTTATTAAAAATAATAAACAATATTAAAAATATTAAGGTTCAGGTCCAGCAAAGGATGACACAAGTGTGACGGCTTCATCACTCTCATCAGTGTCACTGATTTCCATCTCAACCTCACTCTCTCCATTATGGACCATGTCAATAACATCCCGCACACTGTATCGCGGCTCTCTCCTTGCTGGTGGCATTCTGAAAATAAAATAGCAATAATTAACATGTATATATATATATATATATATATATATATATGTTTTATATATTGTAGTACATAACCTGAAGGAATAGATAGGGTGGTGGACCAAGTGCTCAGGGTAGAAATGCTTTCCAGGCAGACAATACTGTCTGCCTGGTAAGTCGCTTTGGACAAAAGCGTCTGCTAAATTCCCTACATGTAAATGTAAATGCATGTATGTATGTGTGTGTGTGTGTGTGTGTGTGTGTGTGTGTGTGTTGTATTGAGACTCACTGTCTGTTATGTTTTGTATGGAAAGAGACAAGAGAATGTTTTCAAAATAAATGTTTTCTAAAATATGATCAATAATGTGTAAACCATCAACATGGAGAATATAGAAGGGGGATATAAAACTAAAAGATGGCTTTGGGTTTCAGATACATTTTCTGATGTATTATTGATTTATTTTTGACCTACTTCCAAATTCAAAATTGTAGACAGGAACCAATTGCTGTTGGTGGACTTAGACTATACATTGATTTTTAATGAACTTCAGGACATTTACCTAATTCCAACTTCCAAATCTACATATGTTCAATGGTGACACTGACAAAAATGACAACTTCCAGATTGCAACTTCCAACTTCCAGCTTCCAACTTCCATTTCCAGCTTCCAGAATCCAACTTCCAACTTCCAAATCTACATATGTTCAATGGTGACACTCTGACAAAACTTCCAACTTCCAAATCTACATATGTTCAATGGTGACACTCTGACAAAACTTCCAACTTCCAAATCTACATATGTTCAATGGTGACACTCTGACAAAACTTCCAACTTCCAAATCTACATATGTTCAATGGTGACACTGACAAAAATGACAACTTCCAGATTGCAACTTCCAACTTCCAGCTTCCAACTTCCATTTCCAGCTTCCAGAATCCAACTTCCAACTTCCAAATCTACATATATTCAATGGTGACACTCTGACAAAACTTCCAACTTCCAAATCTACATATGTTCAATGGTGACACTCTGACAAAACTTCCAACTTCCAAATCTACATATGTTCAATGGTGACACTGACAAAAATGACAACTTCCAGATTGCAACTTCCAACTTCCAGCTTCCAACTTCCATTTCCAGCTTCCAGAATTCAACTTCCAACTTCCAAATCTACATATGTTCAATGGTGACACTCTGACAAAACTTCCAACTTCCAAATCTACATATGTGCAATGGTGACACTCTGACAAAACTTCCAACTTCCAAATCTACATATGTTCAATGGTGACACTCTGACAAAACTTCCAACTTCCAAATCTACATATGTTCAATGGTGACACTCTGACACAACTTCCAACTTCCAAATCTACATATGTTCAATGGTGACACTCTGGCAAAAATGACAACTTCCAGATTGCAAATTCCAACTTCCAGCTTCCAACTTCCATTTCCAGCTTCCAGAACCAACTTCCAACTTCCAAATCTACATATGTTCAATGGTGACACTGACAAAAATGACAACTTCCAGATTGCAACTTCCAACTTCCAGCTTCCAACTTCCATTTCCAGCTTCCAGAATCCAACTTCCAACTTCCAAATCTACATATGTTCAATGGTGACACTCTGACAAAACTTCCAACTTCCAAATCTACATATGTTCAATGGTGACACTCTGACAAAACTTCCAACTTCCAAATCTACATATGTTCAATGGTGACACTCTGACAAAACTTCCAACTTCCAAATCTACATATGTTCAATGGTGACACTCTGACAAAACTTCCAACTTCCAAATCTACATATGTTCAATGGTGACACTCTGACAAAACTTCCAACTTCCAAATCTACATATGTTCAATGGTGACACTCTGACACAACTTCCAACTTCCAAATCTACATATGTTCAATGGTGACACTGACAAAAATGACAACTTCCAGATTGCAACTTCCAACTTCCATTTCCAGCTTCCAACTTCCAGCTTCCAGAATCCAACTTCCAACTTCCAAATCTACATATGTTCAATGGTGACACTCTGACAAAACTTCCAACTTCCAAATCTACATATGTTCAATGGTGATACTCTGACAAAACTTCCAACTTCCAAATCTACATATGTTCAATGGTGACTTCCAACTTCCAGATTCGGTACCCCTCTCCTTTTTGGAAGCGGGGCTAAACGATGACTGAGTTCTGAAAAGGAGCCATTTCCTCTGCAGGCGCATTCACCATCCCTAAAATAGCCCAGAGTCTTATTTTGGGGCATTTCTGTCTTTTCATTGTGGAACGGTAGACACTTCCAGATTGGGTAGGTCAAACTTTGAACCCTTATAACTTTGTGAAAGAAAGGCCTAGAGGCATGAGGCCAAGTGTTTTGGAAAGGTCTGAATGAGCTCTTCCCAGCATATGTCGTCATCAAGAGATGGCACTAGTTCTTGATATAGATATCAAATTTGGAACACTTTGCGAAACGAAAAGTTAAATTGGACTCTGCAGGCGTGTTCGCCATCCCTGAAATAGCCCAGTGTCTTATTTTGGGGCATTTCTGTTGTTTCATTGTGGAATGGTTTTCACTTCCAGATTCGGTACCCCTCTCCTTTTGGAAGCGGGGCTAAACCATGACTGAGTTCTGAAAAGGAGCCATTCCCTCTGCAGGCGCGTTCACCCTCCCTGAAATAGCCCAGTGTCTTATTTTGGGACATTTCTGTTGTTTCATTGTGGAATGGTAGTCACTTCCAGATTGGGTACTCCGCTCATTTTGGAAGGCCTCACTTGACCTATTGACATTTGGGAAGCGTTCAACGGTGCCGCTCTGCCATCTTAAGAGGCTGAAGCTCCAAACTTATAGCCAAAAGAGAAGGTTGTTGGTGCTACAACATACCTCAAGTTCGGACAGAAAAACCATTTCCTTGGCTTTTTACAGAGGGTGAAAGGTGCTTCCAAAAGGCAATATAAGTGAATGGGGAAAACCCTAACCTACTAATTTCGTGACCTTTCGAGATAGCGAGAGGTACCAAAACGCATACACGCGTCCCTCTTGTTCCCATGAACGACATATGCGACAGTCGGCCTTTTTCGCCCAACAGAAAAAAAATTCCTTGTTAAGGTCACTTTTTCTATCAGAACTACTCAAAAGTGTAACCCCCAAGTGCTTCTCGCTCAGCATTTGGGCAAGAGACCAATTAAGAGACAGGAAGGTGTCAGCGCCCCGAGACTTGACAAGCTTGTCACAGGGTCTGACTGGGACCTCCACTCCGAATCTCAGCCCTCTGCGACCTCGGGGTCGCCAACCCTAACCCTAACCCCTCCCCCGATAGGTCAACTTTGAACCCTTATAACTTTGTGAAGGAAAGGCCTAGAGGAATGAGGCCAAGTGTTTTGGAAAGGTCTGAATGAGCTCTTTCCAGCACATGTCATCATCAATAGAAGGCACTATTTCTTGATATAGAAATTACATTTGGAACACTTTGTGAAACGAAAAGTTAAATTGGACTCTGCAGGCGTGTTCGCCATCCCTGAAATAGCCCAGTGTCTTATTTTGGGGCATTTATGTTGTTTCATTGTGGAATGGTTTTCACTTCCAGATTCGGTACCCCTCTCCTTTTGGAAGCGGGGCTAAACCATGACTGAGTTCTGAAAAGGAGCCATTCCCTCTGCAGGCGCGTTCACCCTCCCTGAAATAGCCCAGTGTCTTATTTTGGGACATTTCTGTTGTTTCATTGTGGAATGGTAGTCACTTCCAGATTGGGTACTCCGCTCTTTTTGGAAGGCCTCACTTGACCTATTGACATTTGGGAAGCGTTCAACGGTGCCGCTCTGCCATCTTAAGAGGCTGAAGCTCCAAACTTATAGCCAAAAGAGAAGGTTGTTGGTGCTACAACATACCTCAAGCTCAGACAGAAACATCTTTTCTTTGGCCTTTTACAGAGGGTGAAAGGTGCTTCCAAAAGGCAATTCTAAGTGATTGGGGAAAACCCTAACCTACTAATTTCGTGACCTTTCGAGCTAGCGAGTGGTACCAAAATGCATACACGCGTCCCTCTTGTTCCCATGAATGACATATGCGACAGTCTGCCTTTTTCACCCAACAGAAAAAAAGAAATTCCTTGTTTAGTTTCACTTCCAGATTGGGTACTCCGCTCATTTTGGAAGGCCTCATTTGACCTATTGACATTTGGGAAGCGTTCAACGGTGCCGCTCTGCCATCTTAAGAGGCTGAAGCTCCAAACTTATAGCCAAAGGAGAAGGTTGTTGGTGCTACAACATACCTCAAGTTTGGACAGAAAAACCATTTCCTTGGCTTTTTACAGAGGGTGAAAGGTGCTTCCAAAAGGCAATTCTAAGTGATTGGGGAACCCTAACCTACTAATTTCGTGACCTTTCGAGATAGCGAGAGGTACCAAAACGCATACACGCGTCCCTCTTGTTCCCCTGAACGACATATGCGACAGTCGGCCTTTTTCACCCAACAGAAAAAAAATTCCTTGTTAAGGTCACTTTTTCCATCAGAACTACTCAGAAGTGTAGCCCCCAAGTGCTTCTCGCTCAGCATTTGGTCAAGAGACCAATTAAGAGACAGGAAGGTGTCAGCGCCCCGAGACTTGACGAGCTGTTCACAGGGTCTGACTGGGACCTCCACTCCGAATCTCAGCCCTCTGCGACCTCAGGGTCGCCAACCCTAACCCTAACCCCTCCCCCGAAAAGTCAAATTTTGAACCCTTATAACTTTGTGAAAGAAAGGCCTAGAGGCATGAGGCCAAGTGTTTTGGAAAGGTCTGAATGAGCTCTTCCCAGCATATGTCGTCATCAAGAGATGGCACTAGTACTTGATATAGAAATCAAATTTGGAACACTTTGCGAAACGAAAAGTTAAATTGGGCTCTGCAGGCGTGTTCGCCATCCCTGAAATAGCCCAGTGTCTTATTTTGGGGCATTTCTGTTGTTTCATTGTGGAATGGTTTTCACTTCCACATTCGGTACCCCTCTCCTTTTGGAAGCGGGGCTAAACCATGACTGAGTTCTGAAAAGGAGCCATTCCCTCTGCAGGCGTGTTCACCCTCCCTGAAATAGCCCAGTGTCTTATTTTGGGACATTTCTGTTGTTTCATTGTGGAATGGTAGTCACTTCCAGATTGGGTACTCCGCTCATTTTGGAAGCGGGGATTCAAACTTCCAACTTCCAAATATACATATGTTCAATGGTGACACTCTGACAGAACTTCCAACTTCCAGATTCGGTACCCCTCTCCTTTTTGGAAGCGGGGCTAAACGATGACTGAGTTCTGAAAAGGAGCCATTTCCTCTGCAGGCGCGTTCACCATCCCTAAAATAGCCCAGAGTCTTATTTTGGGGCATTTCTGTCTTTTCATTGTGGAACGGTAGACACTTCCAGATTGGGTACTCCGCTCATTTTGGAAGGCCTCACTTGACCTATTGACATTTGGGAAGCGTTCAACGGTGCCGCTCTGTCATCTTAAGAGGCTGAAGCTCCAAACTTATAGCCAAAGGAGAAGGTTGTTGGTGCTACAACATACCTCAAGTTCGGACAGAAAAACCATTTCCTTGGCTTTTTACAGAGGGTGAAAGGTGCTTCCAAAAGGCAATATAAGTGAATGGGGAAAACGCTAACCTGCTCATTCTGTGACCTTTCGAGATAGCGAGTGGTACCAAAATGCATTCACGTGTCCCTCTTGTTCCCATGAATGACATATGCGACAGTCTGCCTTTTTCACCCAACAGAAAATAAGAAATTCCTTGTTTAGTTTCACTTCCAGATTGGGTACTCCGTTCATTTTGGAAGGCCTCATTTGACCTATTGACATTTGGGAAGCGTTCAACGGTGCCGCTCTGCCATCTTAAGAGGCTGAAGCTCCAAACTTATAGCCAAAGGAGAAGGTTGTTGCTGCTACAACATACCTCAAGTTCGGACAGAAAAACCATTTCCTTGGCTTTTTACAGAGGGTGAAAGGTGCTTCCAAAAGGCAATATAAGTGATTGGGGAACCCTAACCTACTAATTTCGTGACCTTTCGAGATAGCGAGAGGTACCAAAACGCATACACGCGTCCCTCTTGTTCCCATGAACGACATATGCGACAGTCGGCCTTTTTCACCCAACAGAAAAAAAATTCCTTGTTAAGGTCACTTTTTCTATCAGAACTACTCAGAAGTGTAACCCCCAAGTGCTTCTCGCTCAGCATTTGGGCAAGACACCAATTAAGAGACAGGAAGGTGTCAGCGCCCCGAGACTTGACGAGCTGTTCACAGGGTCTGACTGGGACCTCCACTCCGAATCTCAGCCCTCTGCGACCTCAGGGTCGCCAACCCTAACCCTAACCCCTCCCCCGAAAAGTCAAACTTTGAACCCTTATAACTTTGTGAAAGAAAGGCCTAGAGGCATGAGGCCAAGTGTTTTGGAAAGGTCTGAATGAGCTCTTCCCAGCATATGTCGTCATCAAGAGATGGCACTAGTTCTTGATATAGAAATCAAATTTGGAACACTTTGCAAAACGAAAAGTTAAATTGGACTCTGCAGGCGTGTTCGCCATCCCTGAAATAGCCCAGTGTCTTATTTTGGGGCATTTCTGTTGTTTCATTGTGGAATGGTTTTCACTTCCACATTCGGTACCCCTCTCCTTTTGGAAGCGGGGCTAAACCATGACTGAGTTCTGAAAAGGAGCCATTCCCTCTGCAGGCGCGTTCACCCTCCCTGAAATAGCCCAGAGTCTCATTTTGGGGCATTTCTGTCTTTTCATTGTGGAACGGTAGACACTTCCAGATTGGGTACTCCGCTCATTTTGGAAGGCCTCACTTGACCTATTGACATTTGGGAAGCGTTCAACGGTGCCGCTCTGTCATCTTAAGAGGCTGAAGCTCCAAACTTATAGCCAAAGGAGAAGGTTGTTGGTGCTACAACATACCTCAAGTTCGGACAGAAAAACCATTTCCTTGGCTTTTTACAGAGGGTGAAAGGTGCTTCCAAAAGGCAATATAAGTGAATGGGGAAACCGCTAACCTGCTCATTGTGTGACCTTTCGAGATAGCGAGAGGTTCCAAAACGCATTCACGTGTCCATCTTGTTCCCATGAACGACATATGCGACAGTCTGCCTTTTTCACCCAACAGAAAAAAAGAAATTCCTTGTTTAGTTTCACTTCCAGATTGGGTACTCCGCTCATTTTGGAAGGCCTCATTTGACCTATTGACATTTGGGAAGCGTTCAACGGTGCCGCTCTGCCATCTTAAGAGGCTGAAGCTCCAAACTTATAGCCAAAGGAGAAGGTTGTTGGTGCTACAACATACCTCAAGTTCGGACACAAAAACCATTTCCTTGGCTTTTTACAGAGGGTGAAAGGTGCTTCCAAAAGGCAATATAAGTGATTGGGGAACCCTAACCTACTAAGTTCGTGACCTTTCGAGATAGCGAGAGGTTCCAAAACGCATTCACGTGTCCATCTTGTTCCCATGAACGACATATCCGACAGTCGGCCTTTTCCACCCAACAGAAAAAAAATTCCCTGTTAAGGTCACTTTTTCCATCAGAACTACTCAGAAGTGTAGCCCCCAAGTGCTTCTCGCTCAGCATTTGGTCAAGAGACCAATTAAGAGACAGGAAGGTGTCAGCGCCCCGAGACTTGACGAGCTGTTCACAGGGTCTGACTGGGACCTCCACTCCGAATCTCAGCCCTCTGGGACCTCAGGGTCGCCAACCCTAACCCTAACCCCTCCCCCGAAAGGTCAAACTTTGAACCCTTATAACTTTGTGAAGGAAAGGCCTAGAGGAATGAGGCCAAGTGTTTTGGAAAGGTCTGAATGAGCTCTTTCCAGCATATGTGGTCATCAATAGAAGGCACTATTTCCTGATATAGAAATTAAATTTGGAACACTTTGTGAAACGAAAAGTTAAATTGGACTCTGCAGGCGTGTTCGCCATCCCTGAAATAGCCCTGTGTCTTATTTTGGGGCATTTCTGTTGTTTCATTGTGGAATGGTAGTCACTTCCAGATTCGGTAACCCCTCTCCTTTTGGAAGCGGGGATTCCAACTTCCAACTTCCAAATCTACACATGTTCAATGGTGACACTCTGACAAAAATTCCAACTTCAGAACATTTACCTACTTCCAACTTCCAAATCTACACATGTTCAATGGTGAGACTAACCCTAACCCCTCCCCCGATAGGTCAACTTTGAACCCTTATAACTTTGTGAAGGAAAGGCCTAGAGGAATGAGGCCAAGTGTTTTGGAAAGGTCTGAATGAGCTCTTTCCAGCACATGTCATCATCAATAGAAGGCACTATTTCTTGATATAGAAATTACATTTGGAACACTTTGTGAAACGAAAAGTTAAATTGGACTCTGCAGGCATGTTCGCCATCCCTGAAATAGCCCAGTGTCTTATTTTGGGGCATTTCTGTTGTTTCATTGTGGAATGGTAGTCACTTCCAGATTCGGTAACCCCTCTCCTTTTGGAAGCGGGGATTCCAACTTCCAACCTCCAAATCTACACATGTTCAATGGTGACACTCTGACAAAAATTCCAACTTCAGAACATTTACCTACTTCCAACTTCCAAATCTACATATGTTCAATGGTGACACTCTGACAAAACTTCCAACTTCCAAATCTACATATGTTCAATGGTGACACTCTGACAAAACTTCCAACTTCCAAATCTACATATGTTCAATGGTGACACTCTGACAAAACTTCCAACTTCCAAATCTACATATGTTCAATGGTGACAACTTCCAGATTGCAACTTCCAACTTCCATTTCCAGCTTCCAACTTCCATTTCCAGCTTCCAGAACCAACTTCCAACTTCCAAATCTACATATGTTCAATGGTGACACTCTGACAGAACTTCCAACTTCCAGATTCGGTACCCCTCTCCTTTTTGGAAGCGGGGCTAAACGATGACTGAGTTCTGAAAAGGAGCCATTTCCTCTGCAGGTGCGTTCACCATCCCTAACATAGCCCAGAGTCTTATTTTGGGGCATTTCTGTCTTTTCATTGTGGAATGGTAGACACTTCCAGATTGGGTAGGTCAAACTTTGAACCCTTATAACTTTGTGAAAGAAAGGCCTAGAGGCATGAGGCCAAGTGTTTTGGAAAGGTCTGAATGAGCTCTTCCCAGCATATGTCGTCATCAAGAGATGGCACTAGTTCTTGATATAGAAATCAAATTTGGAACACTTTGCGAAACGAAAAGTTAAATTGGACTCTGCAGGCGTGTTCGCCATCCCTGAAATAGCCCAGTGTCTTATTTTGGGGCATTTCTGTTGTTTCATTGTGGAATGGTTTTCACTTCCAGATTCGGTAACCCCTCTCCTTTTGGAGGAGATTCCAACTTCCAACTTCACATGTTCAATTTTTATACTAACAGTTTTTTTTAAATGGATTATAAAGAAGATTGTTTTATATTCATGCTTTTGTTATTTTTGTTGTGTATGCAAAAAACGGGAAATAACGGGAGTGTCAGATAGGGACTCCTAGATGTTTAAACACTGGGTATTTATTGGTGTCTTTTGTTGGTTGTTATAGTCACTGGATTTTCTTTTCATGTTTTTTTCGTTAACGCAACAATCTTGACAATTGTTAAATGTGTGAGTGCATTGTCAGACTTTTGTTTGTACAAAGTTTTTGTTCTTTCAACTTTTATAGATTGTTGTTCAAGTGTCAGTACTACAGTTCACTAAGTCTTATCACTGAGTTTGTGTTAGATGGTTAACGACAAAATATGTAGAGAAAAAAATGGCATTCCTGATAACAGTGTTGTTCAATGGTGACACTCTGACAAAAATGACAACTTCCAACTTCAGGACATTTCTACTTCCAACTTCCAAATCTACACATGTTCAATGGTGACACTCTGACAAAAATGACAACTTCCAACTTCAGGACACATATAGCTACTTCCAACTTCCAAATTGTAGACATGAACCGATTGCTGAGTGTATGAATAAATTTTGAATTAGCTTCCAAATCGCTGATGTTTGGTTTTAACATGGTACACTACTGCCCCTAGAGTTTTCCGAATTTTACTTCCAAATCCAGACATTCATTTTTTTCGACTCAGTGGTGCCCCCTTTTGCATGGGAGTTCGATTTTCCAAATTCCAAATTCAGCTTCCAACTTCCATCTTCCATCTTCCAACTTCCATTTACAACTTCCAGATTCCAACTTCCAAGTTCCGAATCTACATATGTTCAATGGTGGCACTTAGACAAAAATTCCAAAATGGACAGTGTACGGTGGGGGTGAATTTGGGCTTTCCAAATCGGCTATACAAACCCATGTTAAATCGGCTCCAAACCCTAACCCTAACCCTAACCCAAACCCTAACCCTAACCCAAACCCAAACCCTAACCCAAACCCTAACCCTAACCCAAACCCAAACCCTAACCCAAACCCAAACCCTAACCCTAACACTATATCGGAGAAACAAAACACACAATGATCACCCGACTCAAACAGCACCTCTATAATATTAAACACCAGCACCCACAAACCACTCTGGTTCGCCATTTCACATCACACCCCATCACCCACCTCACTATCACTGGACTAGAATCAAACCCCAGATGGACCACTTCACAACGCAAACACACAGAGCACCTATGGATCACCCGATTACACACACTCACACCCACAGGGCTTAATGAAAAACCATAAACCAGACCACACCTCCACTTATCCACTACACCCACACACACATTGTTACTATTTCACCCAGACCACACCTCTACCCATTTACTACACCCACACACCAATACACACAACACATGGATTATTACTATATGTACATTACACCCACTACAAACTAATTACACATCTACTACACCACAGACGTCCATTACACACAACTCCCACAAACACTCTTTATCACACATCTATTACAAACATCTTCCACTCATCACACACAACTCCTACAACCAGCCTACAAACATTACACATCTATTACATTACACCTATTACAAACATTCTCCACCCCTTACACACAACTCCTACAATCACCCTACAAATATTCTCTAATTACACATTTATTATATTACACATCTATTACATTACACAGTACACCTACTACAAACAACTCCTATAACCACCCTATAAACATTCTACAATTACACCACAGACGGTACAATAGGCCAGTTGCACCTGTGACCATACAGTCCCCACCAACATTTACCCATCTCACCTAACCCTAACCCTAATCCTAACCCAAACCCAAACCCAAACCCTAACCCTAACCCTAATCCTAACCCAAACCCAAACCCAAACCCTAACCCTAACCCTAACCCTAACCTTAAACCTAAACCTAAACCTAACCCATATGAGGATAATACGGAAAAAATATAAAAGAGTAGTTTGAGCATTTCTTTAAACACTCTTTGGTTTGACTTATCATTTGACTTTCTGTTTGTGGTGGCTCCAATACAGGCCCACACTAGCCTGGCAAGCCAGACCCACATCAGCAAGATGTAGGGTCTGGCGCAGCTCCATTGGCAGTGTGGGCGGGATGAACGGTTGTCTTTCAAGTTCCCTCTGCACGCAATAGGATAGCGCTACAACCAATCAGAGCAACGAAGAAGGTGACGTAGTCAGAGCGACGGCTCTGTCTACGTAATTAATCAAAACTCCCAATACATATTTCTTTTCGAGGAAAGACTTCAGTGCCGTTCTTTGTTCTTTTCTCAAATAAAATATTAACTTCAAGTCTTGAAGAGTCGCGGCCAAAGCCGAGTCGAAAGACAGCCGTTCGCCAGCAGCAGCAGCCATTGTTTACCTCTAACTCGGAACCGTCGCAACTCTGTCGTCATGGTAGCCCTGCTTCCGACTCCGCCCCTCACGCTGTGATTGGTCTGACAGATTTTCTGTTTCCAGCACAGAAAGCCGACGGAGCCGTGCTAGACCCCCCTGGCTGCAAATTAAATTTGCTGCCGCTAGGGGGCGTCTAGATTTCTAGGCTAGGCCCACACTGCAACCCTTTAAATTAAAACATTGCAGAATATTTACTGTATAATTAACATAATTAGCCATAATATTAAACCATCTCATTGTCCTGCAGGGTATTCCAGGAAAACCAGGTTTACCCGGGACTCCAGCGTATCCAGTGAGACACACACACACACCCACACATGCACACACACACACACACACACACACACACACACACACACACACACACACACACACACACACACTCAGCAAGGTGGTGTAGAAGGACACCACCTCAACCTGCTGTTTTCTGTCTTGTATGAATACAGTGAATATTTAAGTTATGATATAGTAGATATAGTAAATATTTGTATCGTTCCCTAGGGAATACCTGGCAGTGAGGGACCTATCGGCCCGCCAGGTCTCCCAGGATGTAATGGAACAAAGGTGAGTTGGGTCTAAACCATAATAAAGCAGCTCTAAAGCACCAAACATGAATATAATGATTGGTCAGTTAATTGAGAAGTTATTTTGTGTTTCTAGGGAGAAGGGGGGTATCCGGGCCTGCCTGGTGTTACAGGACATGTTGGCTTTCCAGTAAGTTATAAACACGTTCAGCAGAAACATACAAACCTAAATATGTTATGGTCACATTCAGTAGAAACATACAAACCGAAAGATGTTATTATCACATTCAGTAGAAACATCTACAAACCTAAATATGGTATGATCACGTTCAGTAAAAACATCTACTAACCTAAATATGGTATGATCACGTTCAGTAGAACCATCTACAAACCTAAATATGTTATGATCACATTCAGTAGAAACATCTACAAACTTAAATGTAATGATCACATTCAGTAGAAACATCTACAAACTTAAATGTAATGATCACATTCAGTAGAAACATCTACAAACTTAAATGTAATGATCACATTCAGTAGAAACATCTACAAAGCTCAGTTAATGCAGTGTGATTGTAAGCCAGTCCCTGAAGCAAAGTTCATGTTATTTCTGCAGGGTAGGCCAGGTCTACCAGGACCCAAGGTAAGACAGATTTTTAATAATAATGCATGCTGCCTGTTTCAAAACAACTACAACATATAGTTTTATTCCTTTCCCAAATATAATTGTATCATTGTTTTCTTACTGTTTTGAATGCAACACTGTACATACTGCTGTGCTTCCTGCAGGGGGATTCATTCTTCTTTGATTTGGGTGAGGAAATTAAAGGCAACCGTGGGCCTCCTGGTCGAGATGGACATGCTGTGAGTCTGAAATAAAAATAAATAACCCTAATAAAATAAAATAAAACAGTTAGGTCCTACTATAAAAACACAGTTAGGTCCTACTGTAAACACACAGTTAGGTTCTACTGTAAACACAGTTAGGTCCTACTGTAAACACAGTTAGGTTCTACTGTAAACACACAGTTAGGTCCTACTGTAAACACACAGTTAGGTTCTACTGTAAACACAGTTAGGTCCTACTGTAAACACACAGTTAGGTTCTACTGTAAACACAGTTAGGTCCTACTGTAAACACAGTTAGGTTCTACTGTAAACACACAGTTAGGTCCTACTGTAAACACACAGTTAGGTTCTACTGTAAACACAGTTAGGTCCTACTGTAAACACACAGTTAGGTTCTACTGTAAACACAGTTAGGTCCTACTGTAAACACACAGTTAGGTTCTACTGTAAACACAGTTAGGTCCTACTGTAAACACACAGTTAGGTTCTACTGTAAACACAGTTAGGTCCTACTGTAAACACACAGTTAGGTTCTACTGTAAACACACAGTTAGATTCTACTGTAAACACAGTTAGGTCCTACTGTAAACACACAGTTAGGTTCTACTGTAAACACAGTTAGGTCCTACTGTAAACACAGTTAGGTTCTACTGTAAACACACAGTTAGGTCCTACTGTAAACACACAGTTAGGTTCTACTGTAAACACAGTTAGGTCCTACTGTAAACACACAGTTAGGTTCTACTGTAAACACAGTTAGGTCCTACTGTAAACACAGTTAGGTTCTACTGTAAACACAGTTAGGTCCTACTGTAAACACACAGTTAGATCCTACTGTAAACACACAGTTAGGTCCTACTGTAAACAGTTAGGTTCTACTGTAAACACAGTTAGGTCCTACTGTAAACACACAATTAGGTCCTACTGTAAACACAGTTAGGTTCTACTGTAAACACAGTTAGGTCCTACTGTAAACACACAGTTAGGTTCTACTGTAAACACACAGTTAGGTCCTACTGTAAACACACAGTTAGGTTCTACTGTAACGCACAGTTAGGTCCTACTGTAAACGCACAGTTAGGTCCTACTGTAAACACAGTTAGGTCCTACTGTAAACACACAGTTGGGTCCTACTGTAAACGCACAGTTAGGTCCTACTGTAAACACAGTTAGGTCCTACTGTAAACACACAGTTGGGTCCTACTGTAAACGCACAGTTAGGTCCTACTGTAAACACACAGTTAGGTTCTACTGTAAACACAGTTAGGTCCTACTGTAAACACACAGTTAGGTCCTACTGTAAACACACAGTTAGGTCCTACTGTAAACACAGTTAGGTCCTACTGTAAACACACAGGTTCTACTGTAAACACAGTTAGGTCATACTGTAAACGCACAGTTAGGTCCTACTGTAAACACAGTTAGGTCCTACTGTAAATGCACAGTTAGGTCCTACTGTAAACACACAGTTAGGTCCTACTGTAAACGCACAGTTAGGTCCTACTGTAAACACAGGTTCTACTGTAAACACAGTTAGGTCCTACCGTAAACACAGTTAGGTTCTACTGTAAACAGTTAGGTCCTACTGTAAACACAGTTAGGTCCTACTGTAAACACAGAGTTAGGTCCTACTGTAAACACAGTTAGGTCCTACTGTAAACACAGGTTCTACTGTAAACACACAGTTAGGTCCTACTGTAAACACAGTTAGGTCCTACTGTAAACACAGGTTCTACTGTAAACACACAGTTAGGTCCTACTGTAAACACAGGTTCTACTGTAAACACACAGTTAGGTCCTACTGTAAACACAGGTTCTACTGTAAACACACAGTTAGGTCCTACTGTAAACACACAGTTAGGTCCTACTGTAAACACACAGTTAGGTCCTACTGTAAACACACAGTTAGGTCCTACTGTAAACACATAGTTACGTCCTAAATTATTAGCTGATTTTGAGATGTATATTAAGAGATGTATATTATATTCGGTAGGTGTGTAGTGTATACATCCCTCTGTGATATGTTATGGTTATTTTAAGTTTTTAGATCCTGTTGTCCAGCACTATAATAATTATCGGTTATTGGCTGCTTGCTTTCCAGGGGAAGGAAGGACCTCCGGGGAACCCTGGGCTGTCAGGGCTACTGGGAGCAGCAGGCCGGCCTGTGAGATTAACTACTAGTAGTAACCACTAATCGATAGTTATCCATCATTTAACCAGTGCCATTCTCCAGTCCTGTGTTCCATACCAGTGTAATGATATTAAAAATGTGTATCTACTTAAAGCATGTTAATCAATAATGTGATTAATGTAGGGCATGCCAGGGACACCAGGAATACCAGGAGAGAAGGTGAGTTGCCCTCAGCTATAGCCCTGTGTATTTTCATATCTGCAGAGAAACTTTGAGTAATGTTTAGCTTAATGTTTAGTGGTCTATAATGTAGTCTGAGTAATGTTCAGCTAAACATGTAGTGGTCTGTAATGTAGTTTGAGTAATGTTTAGCTAAATGTTAAACTAAATATTTAGTGATCTGGTCTATAATGTAGTTTGAGTAATGTTTAGCTAAATGTTAAACTAGATGTTTAGTGGTCTATAATGTAGTTTGTTTGTCTATTAGGGCCTGGAGGGCATCAGTCCAGTGATCCCTGGACCTAGAGGACAGAAGGTAAAAGATCAAATCACTTATTACTGTACTATTACTGTGCTATTGCTGTATTACTGTACTGTTTCTGTGTTACTGTATCACTTTTTTCTTGCCTTAGCCATGGCACAATAGCTTGTCTACAGATGGAGAACACAGTTGCAAGGCAGTTAGAGTTACAGTTAGGGGTTATAGTTACAGTTAGAGTTACAGTTAAGGGGTGGGGTTACAGTTAGACTTACAGTTAGCGGTTAGAGGTACAGTTAGAGTTAGTTAAGTGGTAGGGTTACAGTTACAGTTAGGGGTTAGTTACTGGTAGGGGTAAGAGTTACAGTCAGGGGTTAGAGTTACAGGTAGGGGTTAGAGTTACAGGTAGGGGGTAGAGTTAAAGTTAGGGGTTAGAGTTACCGGTAGGGGTAAGAGTTACAGTCAGGGGTTAGAGTTACAGTTAGGGGTTAGAGTTACAGGTAGGGGGTAGGTGTTCGACTTGGAGCTCATGGTGTATCTGTTGCCGTGACCCATTTCCAAATGAAATATCTTGTTTTCCTAAATGTATTTGCTAAACACGGTCACCCCATTTTCAGGGTGACCGTGGCCCTCCAGGCATCCCTGGACTAAAAGGGATCAAACTCTATGCTGAAGGGCCAACAGAACTCAAGGTATGACTGTCTTTAAGTGTGTATTGATTCACCATAATAATAATAATTGATTGGATTTATATAGCGCTTTATTGGAGGTCACTCAAATAGCACCATAGGCCTATCTAGAGCTCTGATTATGTCCTACTGACCAGCTAAGGGGTCACACAGGACGCCCGGTCCACTGACATCAACGTTCTATCAATTCCAAACCATTATTTTCAATGACAGCACAGTCTCGCTCCTGTGTGTGTATCTCACTCACTGACTTGAGTCGCAATGCTTAATGGGATGCACAGATTTGACTGGCTGAGTAGCATCACGTGAGATGATTTACAACGCATGCAATTTGTCTGTGAGTTTCCTGGGCCGCTAAACCAGTTCTTAATAATTTATCGGGTATAAGTCCGAGTCCGGATAGGATGGCATCTTGGTCTGGACCGCGGTCCCCCTATTAGTGACCTCTGCTCTACAATAATCAATAACCTCTACAATAATCAATTGCCTCTACAATAATCAATAACCTCTACAATAATCAATAGCCTCTACAATAACCTCTACAATAATCAATAGCCTCTACAATAACCTCTACAATAATCAATAACCTCTACAATATTCAATAAACAATAACTTGTACAATTATCAATAAACAATAACCTCTACAATAATCAATAGACAATAACCTCTACTATAATCAATAAACAATAACATTGACAATAATCAATAACCTCTACAATAATCAATAACCTCTACAATAATCAATTACCTCTACAATAACCAATAATCTTTCAATTACATTTTGGTTGAAGGGAGAGCCAGGAGACTTTGGAGAAAAGGGATCTATTGGAACCCCTGTAAGTACTTGTCTGTCTGTCCACCTGTCTGTCTGCCAAGCTGCCTGTCCACCTGCCTGTCTGTCTGCCTAGCTGCCTGTCCACCTGTCTGTCTGCCAAGCTGCCTCTGCCTCTGTCTGTCTGTCTGTCTGCCAAGCTGCCTGTCCACCTGCCTGTCTGTCTGTCTGTCTGTCTGTCTGTCTGCCTAGCTGCCTGTCCACCTGTCTGTCTGCCAAGCTGCCTGTCCACCTGTCTGTCTGTGTTTTTGCCAAGCTACCGGTCGACCTGTCTGTCTGCCAAGCTGCCTGTCCACCTGTCTGTCTGTCTGCCAAGCTGCATGTCCACCTGTCTTTCTGCCAAGCTGCCTGTCCACCTGTCTGTCTGCCCACCTGTCTGCCTACCACCTGTCTGTCCACCTGCCTGTATGTCAACAACATGTCTGTCTGTCCACCTGCATGTATGGCAACATGTCTGTCCACCTGCATGTCTGTCAACATGTCTGTCTGTCCACCTGTCTGTCTATCAAGCTGTCATTCTGTAAACCTGTGTTTGTTAGTCTGTTGCTATGGGAACCCTTTTATTAGGGGAACCTAACCCTGTTGCTAGGGGAAGCTAACCTTGTTGCTGTAGGAACCTAACCCTGTTACTAGGGGAACCTAACCTTATTGCTATAGGAACCTAACCCTGTTACTATAGGAACTTAACCCTGTCTCTATAGGAACCTAACCCTGTTACTAGGGGAACCTAACCTTATTGCTATAGGAACCTAACCCTGTTACTATAGGAACTTAACCCTGTCTCTATAGGAACCTAACCCTGTTGCTATAGGAACTTAACCCTGTCTCTATAGGAACCTAACCCTGTTGCTATAGGAACTTAACCCTGTCTCTATAGGAACCTAAGCCTGTTGCTATAGGAAGCTAACCTTGTTACTAGGGGAACCTCACCCTGTTACGAGGGGAACCTAACCTTGTTACTAGGGGAACCTCACCCTGTTACGAGGGGAACCTAACCTTGTTACTAGGGGAACCTCACCCTGTTGCTATTCCATCCCCTAGGGCCTCCCGGGACGACGGGGCCGTAAAGGAGCTAAGGGCGAGTTGGGGGACCCTGGACCTATGGTAACAGACATCAAATAATATATATACATAAAATATACCGAAAAAATATATAAAATATAAATAAATGTTTCAGCTCGAATTAGCACAGTATGAACATTTAAAATATGTGTTTTGGGCTGAGAGTTCTAGGAAGGACGGGGAGGTGTTGTCCCCATGGTTATGACCCATGCCAACTTTGTGATACTTTTTTAAGCTAGCGCGCATTGTTTAGCAGTCATACAGAGCCATGTTGTACATGAAGTGTGCCACACACTGTGGCGTTACTTTAAGTGCCTGAGAAGCTTAACCCTCTGGGACGCAGCCATCCCACCGCTGGTCAGAAAGAGCTCCCCACGTCATCATACACCGTGGCGTTAACGTACCGCGTCGGTGTACCTTGGTCGTAACGTCGAGGTGCCTCTTGTGGCACTTGAGTCGGAGCAGAGTAAAACGTTCAAGTGGTTGGCGAAGAGTGGCAAAAACATAGGATTTACACCCGTTTTTTGACATATTAGGATGTTTAAAGCAAAGAAAAGATTATTTTTGGGTTCATTAGCACTTTAGTCAAATGCCAGGTCTAAATGTTTTTCGCTTTTGTGTTTCAGGGAAGACCAGGGAAAGATGGAGCTCTTGGGCTTGATGGGATACCAGTATGGCGAGCTACATATATTTTATTCTTCTACGTCTTCTTCTTCTTATTATTATTACTATTGTTATTATTATAGTATATATTTCTATATATATAGTTTATGGTATATAGTCACCTGTGTTGTATGTTGGTGTTTTATCCAACAGTGACTGGAGATACTTCTAAGCTATGATGTGAAATGTTGCTCTTAAGTTTGAATGACTCATTAAATAGTATTGAACCTGTTGACCTACTGCATTGCTGGAAGCAATACAAACCACCTCCTTCAGAAATTAATGCTTGATGATGTCATACAGCTGCTGTCATACAGATTGATGATGTCATACAACTGATGTCATACAGCTGATGTCATACAGGCTGATCTATCTACCTACCTGTCTGTCTGTCTGTTGACCTGTCTGTCTACCTGTCTGTCTACCTACATGTCTGTCTGTCTACCTGCCTATCTGTCTGTCTGTCTACCTTTCTGTCTGTCTACCTACCGATCTGTCTGTCAACCTGTCTGTCTACCTACCTATCTGTCTGTCTACCTGTCTGTCTACCTACCTATCTGTCTGTCTGTCTGACAGGGAGAGTCAGGGGACCAAGGAGCCATTGGGGTGCCTGGAATAGAAGGTTCAAAGGTCAGCTGAAGTCACACACCTCACCTAACCCTAACCCTATCCTAACAAGGTAGTTAATGTTATCCTAACACGGTAGTTAATGTTATCCTAACAAGGTAGTTAATGTAATCCTAACACGGTAGTTAATGTTATCCTAACAAGGTAGTTAATGTTATCCTAACACGGTAGTTAATGTTATCCTAACATGGTAGTTAATGTTATCCTAACACGGTAGTTAATGTTACCCTAACATGATAGGTAATGTTATCCTAACATGGTAGATAATGTTATCCTAACATGATAGGTAATGTTATCCTAACATGGTAGATAATGTTATCCTAACATGGTAGGTAATGTTATCCTAACATGGTAGATAATGTTATCCTTGGTCTTGGTACTAGTGGAAGGGCGGAATGGGCAGCTCGATGGACCAATGGCCTGTTTATCTTTAACTGTTTATCTCTGTTTATCTCTAAGGGGCAATTGCTCTGTCGCTACGTTAGCCACTTTTTAGAGTTTAACGGTTTTAAACTCGTCAGTGACGCAAGAAGTCACGTGACGTCTTAAGCTCCATTGCTGTGTCGTATGTACCTGTGGTTTAACCTGCAGCTGCGTTCTGATCTCAATTGCTGTGTCTTCAGAGAAATTCACATCAGACACTAGAGGCGTATTTTGTGCGTGTTAGTCTAGTCTCCAAACGGACATGGTTTTAGAGGAGACTAAACCAGTTTGCAGGATGAAACAAGGCTCCATTATAACCGACACACACAGACTTAGTTTTATTAATTATTATTAGTAGTATTAATAATAATGTATGATACATTTACACTTATTACGCCAGATAGGCCTTCAGTACAATAACAATATTGGACATAGTAGATATGGAATGAGCAGTGATATTTCACGGCTCACGGGGCCCAGGTCTCGGTCGTGCGTCCGCTCAGCAATAGCATTACGCGCTTCAACTTTCAAGCGCTTCCATAAATTCTTTAAACGTGCCGCTGCTCGGTCTTCTGCTGGAAGATCTACTGTTACATGTGTTTGAGAGATCATCCCAAACAGACTTTCTTCGGAGCGTGGTGGTGGTGTCTTTCCTCGCGTCTTCCACCGTGTCCACAACACCTCGAATGCAGTACAATAAATATAACTTCTGCTCCTTGTTATAGTTCTCTATCCGAGACATGTTCATCCTAACTACCCTCCTTCTCGGCGTGGAATTACCCTAATTACTCGCATATTAATTTGTCTTCAATTAATTAATCACGTTTGCATGCACACCAAGATAAAACAATGACAAGTAATTGATTGATTGACGTAGGTGAGGGCAGATTCAGATTCCAGACTCAGATTTCCACAAAAAGTAGGCTAGACTATTTCATAATATATTTCAACATTATTTGCGTTTTATTATATTAAAGTTCACTTTACATTCCCATTAAGTTTTTGTTGGTAATTATAGCACAAAATGCATCCAACATTAAGTTAAGACTGCGTCTGCTGGAGTATAACGGGAAATCAGAGTACTTCCGGTTCAACCCGAGTTTAACTAGGAATCAGCTGAACCTGTGTCGGTCAGTACACAGCAATCAGGTTTAACTTCGTGCGCAGCTGCGTGTTAAACTCCAAAACCTCCGGTTTCCGGAGTACGGTTTTAAACCGCAGCACAGCTAATGCAATGCTAACTGACAGAGCAATTGCCCCTAACTGTTTAGCTTTTACTGTTTATCTCTAACTGTTAATCTCTAACTGTTTATCTCTAACTGTTAATCTCTAACCTGTTTATCTCACTGTTTATCTCTGTTTATCTCTAACTGTGTATCTCTAACCTGTTTATCTCTAACTGGTTATGCCTAACTGGTTATCTCTGTTTATCTCTAACTTGTTGTCCCTAGGGGGAGAAAGGAGATGCTGGGCCTTTAGGTGTTCCAGGAGATGTAGGATTTCTTGCCAAACACAACAAATATAAATATATGATAAATAAATAAATAAATACATACAGTAAAAATGTCAAAGTATATATATATATATATATATTTTTTTGTTTGTTTTGTTTTTGTTTTTTAGCTCATCCAGGTGAACAACTTCCTGAGTGGCAAGCGGGGAACTCTTGGTCTCCCTGGACCCCCTGGACTTCTTGGAGAGCAAGGTACTATTACTATTGCTACTCCTGGCAACGTTGATGTTGCTTGAAGTTGCTTGAAGTCTCCTTTTCATCAATTTTCCCCTCTGCTTCATCCAGTCTGTCGTTTGCTCTCTTCAGTTCTTGTTTGATGTTGGAGAGCTGTACCTTGTTGTCTCTTCTTAACTCCCGAAGTTCGTTGAGAATACTTTGCAGGCTAACTTCAGGATCATCCTTGCATGTGGGTATAGGCCCGGAGAGCTGCTTGGCTGCATTGCCTCAATTCGGGATAGTAATCTATCACGTTTGTGATCATCCTACTTAGTAGTAACCCCTTTCTCCATTATTAAACCAAATGTGTGCTGCAATTGATAAAACTTAAGTTTTTGGGGGTTATTTCACCAATCCGTTCGGGAGCTTGGCTATTACGTTGTCATCCTCTCTGGCGGAAACGGGAACCTGTCCCCAAGAGTATCTTAAGAACAAAAATCTTCGTAACTGCTGTTTATTTCTGAAGATTTTACTAATGAAGAAAGTTAAGAAAAACTGCTATTGACCAAAATAATATTTGCATCTTTCTTCATTCAGATTCATGATAACTAAGATCTTAAATGTCTTCTTTAAAACTTTAACAGTTTGCTTGTCTTAAGTTGTGACATTTTAAAGTTTTGCCTTGGTATTACTTGATAATATTGATTTTATAGTTTTAATTGCTCTTATTTACAATATTTTTTTCATCTCATTGTAAGGTGTTGCTACTCAAATTAAAATTTGCATGATATTATTATTATAATATAGAAAAAGATAGAGGTCTAGGCTACTACACATTATGATAAATATGCAATTTGTTTATCACTTGATTGAATTTCACTTATCCACACACATGGCCCAAAAGTTACGGTACAAATGTAAGAAGTTCCTCAGAAAATGAACGGTTCTGAGGAAAATATGAGGAATTGCGGTTAAGAACATTCTTAGGAACTTCGTAGAATTTGTCTTTTTTTTCTTTTCATCTTTTTATTGTTTTTTTTTCTTTTATAAACACAACAAAAACACACACAAGGAACATTTGTCTCATCATGAGTATACATTGCAAATTCTAACAATGAAAATAAGCATAGATTATAGAATTTGTATTTACCTACTGTATTATTATTTTATCTTTTATTTATTATCTTAAGATACTGGTTCAGGTCTTATATTATATTATATATTATGATTGGACAGCTCACTAACCGCCTATGTTTTCCTCCTCAAGGCCTGATTGGTTTCCCTGGACTTATGGGTGAGCCAGGTATGCAACCTCTGTCTGTCTGTCTGTCTGTCTGTCTCTCTCTCTCTCTCTCTCTCTCTCTCTCTCTCTCTCTCGGAATTGGTGATACTTTCATTGAGTTTAGCCCATGGACACCGAAATTATCTTTTGGGTCCTGAAAAAGTAACAGAGAATAAAACACATCCTATTGCTTCAGGTGAGGACCTTCCTGGCCCCAAAGGCTTCCAGGGGCGCCCAGGCATCGACGGCCCCAGTGGAGAGAAAGGAGAACCGGCTCCACGTCTAACTGGACCCCCAGGCCTCCCTGGAGAACAAGGGCTGCCTGGAGAGGCCGGAAGTCAAGGAATACCAGGTAGGCTCTACTAGAGTAGAGAATGCTCTCTCTCTAGACTAGATGTGTGTTGTGTTTCAGTCTAGACTAGATGTGTGTTTCAGTCTAGACTAGATGTGTCTTAACTAATATAACTTGAATGTGTTGAATTACTTTCTATAGATTTCTTGCCAGGGGATGTTGGCTCTACAGGGACAAAGGGCCACAGGGGCCTGGTAGGGGTGCCTGGAAACAGAGGAAACTATGGAGTAAAAGGTTCAAACACACAATATCCACAATAAAATAGCATATATACATACCATGTATTTATATCATATAATTGTATGGTTTATATGACACACATGTGTGTGTGTGTGTCTGTGTGTGTGTTAGGTGAGAAAGGGGGTGTGTGTGTACTCTGCTCTCGTATTCTTATACCTGGCCCTCCAGGACCTCAAGGTGAGCCTGGTGAACCAGGAAAAACAGGTAGGACCCCAAATGTCATGAACACTTTCTAAACCTATTATAACCTATATAAACCTTGACCCTGTATAAACCCTAACCCTGTATAAACCCTAACCCTGTATAAACCCTGACCCTGTATAAACCCTAACCCTGTATAAACCCTAACCCCATCTCTTCACCAGGTCATGGCGGCGCTGCAGGGTTGATAGGTCAACAAGGGCCTAAAGGCCTTTCAGGACTTCTAGGTCCCCAGGTCACACATTTAAATCCATTTACTGAACAGATACTAGTTGCTATAGTAACTAGATACCTGACAGCTACTAGTTGTAGTAACTATATACTGAACAGCTAGTTGCTATCGTAACTAGATACTGAAAAGATACAAGTTGCTATAGTAACTAGCTACTGAACAGCTACTAGTTGCTATAGTAACTCGATACTGAACAGCTACTAGTTGCTATAGTAACTAGATACTAAACAGATACTAGTTGCTATAGTAACTAGATAATGAACAGATACTAGTTGCTATAGAACATCGATAATGAACATCTACTAGTTGCTATAGTAACTCAATACTGAACAGATACTAGTTGCTATAGTAAATAGATACTGAACAGATACTAGTTGCTATAGTAAATAGATACTGAACAGATACTAGTTGCTATAGTAACTAGATACTGTACAGATACTAGTTGCTATAGTAACTAAATACTGAACAGATACTAATTGCTATAGTAAATAGATACTGAACAGATACTAGTTGCTATAGTAACTCAATACTGAACAGATACTAGTTGCTATAGTAAATAGATACTGTACAGATACTAGTTGCTATAGTAAATAGATACTGAACAGATACTAGTTGCTATAGTAACTCAATACTGAACAGATACTAATTGCTATAGTAAATAGATACTGAACAGATACTAGTTGCTATAGTAACTCAATACTGAACAGATACTAGTTGCTATAGTAAATAGATACTGAACAGATACTAGTTGCTATAGTAAATAGATACTGAACAGATACTAGTTGCTATAGTAACTAGATACTGTACAGATACTAGTTGCTATAGTAACTAAATACTGAACAGATACTAGTTGCTATAGTAAATAGATACTGAACAGATACTAGTTGCTATAGTAACTAGATACTGTACAGATACTAGTTGCTATAGTAACTAAATACTGAACAGATACTAATTGCTATAGTAACTAGTAGTAACTTTGCTACTTGATTCATTAATTGGTAACGTTTGTTGGATTATGTGAAATTAATATATGAATATCTCAACTTGTGCATGTAGGGTCTGTTTGGGATACCAGGTGTGGTCGGCCCACAAGGGTCTAAAGGTGAGAAGGGCTTCATGAAGGGGCCAGGAGAAGCTGGAGGTGTAGGGGACCCGGGACCCCCTGGGGACCCTGGTCTCCCTGGACTCAACGGACACCCCGGTCTTCCAGGACTAAAAGGCCTTCAGGGACTGAAGGGTAACTTGGTGAGTATCAGCTGTAAGACACACTAGGCTATGAAGGGTAATCTGGTAAATCTCAGCTGTAATACACACTAGGCTATGAAGCGTAACCTGGTGAGTGGATGGGTGGGAATATTGGGAATATTCTGCAGGAATATTCTGTTCAGCTCGGATGAAGTTGAAGATGCAGACAAAGAGGTCGCAGCGACAAGTAGATTTGCAGTTCAAGCGGTTTAATATAAATCTGGGTACAGCCAGATACTCTTACATTTCACTCACTAATACCTGACGGATGATTATACCACACATCCATCTAATGTGTATAATAATGGTGTAGCCTCAGTGCTGTAGAACTGCTCTAAAGAGGTTATATCACATCCATCTGAGATATATAATAATGGTATATTCACAATAACCCGTAGATTGTGTTATTTGTACATTAGCAGTTAGTTAGCATTTAGTTAGCATTAGCCCATCCACAGATTAAATAGACAGTGTTTCTCATTTTATAGCATTTAGCTCCATTCACCCTCATGCGGTCTATACTGTCTACTAGTACTCTGCCCCCGGTGCTCAAGCATGGTATTGCAGTTTTTTTCCTGTTTCATTACAGTCAACAGGGCATAGCATATCTCTCTCTCTATAATAGCTCTGACTTCACCCTCTTTCCATCCGGCTGCAAATTTAGGGCACTAATCTGTCAAACAGTTTGGGAAGAGCTTTGTGCCGTCTGCCATCACACTACCTGGTGTCTCATGTGTTCATGTACATGTGCTCTGGTTTTTGTGCTGTTGTGTTCATGTACATGTGCCCTGGTGTCTCGTGTTGTTGTGTTCATGTACATGTGCTCTGGTTTTTGTGCTGTTGTGTTCATGTACATGTGCTCTCTGTGTTCTCTATGTAATTCATGTTCTTTATGACCCCTCTGGAGGACACTAGAATGTAATCTAATCTAAAGAGCAGTATATAGATACCATTATGTTATGTTTTATTAGTTACTTATATAGGAGTTGACATATTTGGCTTCAGGGGCCAGCAGGACCGAAAGGAGACCAGGGAACGATCGGGCAGCCTGGTCCTCAAGGGCTAACAGGACCGCCAGGGATCATTGGACTGCCTGGGTTAGGACTTGTAGGGGACCCAGGACCAAAAGGCAGCCCAGGAGTGACTGGACAGTGTGGGGTGTCCGGAGACCGGGGTGAGTTTGGTGAAGAGGGTTAGGGTTTGGGTTATACTTACTGGTTTACTCCCTATCTGTCTGTAACAATATGGGTGTAAAAAGTTTATCTTTTGGAAAAGTATCCAAAAGTAGATAGAAAGATTGACCTTCATTCAGCTACTACATACAATACTATACTACACTAATATACATATACTATATACATACTGTACTATAACCTACTAGCTCTTGTT
This sequence comes from Merluccius polli, assembly GCA_030340625.1. NCBI lineage: Eukaryota > Metazoa > Chordata > Actinopteri > Gadiformes > Merlucciidae > Merluccius > Merluccius polli. The sequence continues at coordinate 9,231 of JAOPHQ010004317.1, read as the reverse complement.
CATCTCCTGGTGGGTTTGTTCAGGGGAAGATGGTGCACCTGGAAAAACAGAATGTTCTCCTGGAGAACATGGAGAAAAGGGGGGGAAAGGCCTTCTTGGAGACCCAGGAGCCCACGGTTGGTCTTATTGATATGGTTATACTATTTTAGGGTTAGGGTTATTTACAAGGTTAGTGGTTAGTTACAGGGTTAATGGTTATGGATAGTTACAGGGTTAGTACAGGGTTAGTGTTAGTTACAGGGTTACTGGTTATGGTTAGTTACAGGATTAGTGGCTATGGTTAGTTGTAGTAGTAGTATAATAATGAAATTGTAACCTTAGGGCTGTAGTCAGCATAAGAGGGAGGAACGGGAGGGTGACAGGAGGAGAGAGAGTCGCAGCCATGTTGCGTCATCTGACCTGAATACTGCGCCCTGATTCGCTGAACGAATTTATCGGGTTCAGTCGTGTTTGACAGCTGTCGGTTCTGTTGGTGCACTTAACACTTTTTCTTTTTTTATATTAAAACAGATGTTTTTTAATACAGTGCTTAATATAACACTTTCAAGAAATAATGAAATAATTTTTTGAAATATATATTTATTTCATATGCACTGCTGAAATGTTGTTTCTACAATGCCAAAGTTAAGGCTGTTATTGTTCTCAATAAATAAAGATTAAAAAGGCAATGTTTTCTCAATTTTCTTTTATCCGATTACTCGATCAATCTTCAGAATAATCGACAGAATACTCGATTATCAAAATAATCGATAGTTGCAGCCCTTGGTTTGTGGTTGTGGTTAGTTACAGGGTTAGGGTTATGGTTAGTTACAGGGTTAGTGGTTATGGTTAGTTACATGGTCAGGGTTAGTTACAGGGTAAGTGGTTATCATTAGTGGTGACTAACCTAATGCTCCTCCACAGGGGCCACTGGAGTACATGGCTTCCCTGGGTTCCCAGGGCTGTGTGGAGTGAAGGGGGTTTGTGGTCTCTCTGTCCAGGGGCCCCCAGGGAACACAGGGCCGAAGGGTGAGTTTGTTAAATATGGACTTCTGTTATGTCATGTAAACAAACCATGTGACAACTCCTCATTTCAACTAAATGTCCTACAGCATTTCAACATGAGCTCACAATGGTGTGCTGTGTAGTGCTGCGTCACTCATGGCCAGTTAGGACATTCCAATAGAAAACAAAGCAATTGAACTGATTTTGTCGCTGACGCTCACTCGCGTCAGATTCAGTTAGGACACAGTTTACATTATATGGTTCCCCTCTGCTTCCAGGAGAACATGGGCCTCCAGGTTCCCCTGGTCCTCCAGGGTTTGGCAGCAGAGGACGGCCAGGTCCCTCAGGGGCCCCAGGGATGCCAGGCCACAAGGTAAAGCGATGGTTAAATAACAACAAACAACAGAGTAACCTCTAGATAGACTGACCAAGAGACAGACCAACCTCTGGATAGACTGACCAACAGACAGACCTCTAGATAGACTGACCAACAGACAGAGCTCTAAATAGACTGACCAACAGACAGAGCTCTAAATAGACTGACCAACAGACAGACCTCTAGATAGACTGACCAACAGACAGACCTCTAGATAGGCTGACCAACAGACAGACCTCTAGATAGACTGACCAACAGACCAACCCCAATAGATCAACAGATAGAGGGTTAGGGTTAGCTAGTTAGTTAACTCTAACCTCAGGGTTAACTAGTTAGTTAACCCTAACTAATATTCGATATTAATAAATGTATTGAGGGAACTGTATCTTATACATAATGGGACCCAAGCAATGAATTTTGTTTTTGTGTTTCCAGGGTGAACAGGCGGTAGGTGTCCAAGGCCAGCCAGGGCGACCAGGTCCACCAGGGGAGGATGGCTCCGTGGGGCCCTGCGGAGACCCTGGCCTTCCTGGGCTCCTTGGTTCCCCAGGGACCCCTGGAAGGATTGGACTCAAAGGAGCCAGTGGTAGAGAACCTACTGTAAAACTTTAGAATAAGCAGAGTCTCCATTAGTGGCCGGGTGTAGCAAAATAATAATAATTTCGGGCAGACTACTTTCATTTAAAGTAAATATTTATTAGCCTATTAAAAAATAATAGTAATATTTATTAGCCAGGGCAACGCATTTTTCTTTGGTGGTGTGGCCATTTAGCCAGAATTCCCAGAGTACAGCAAATATACCAGAACCAGCAGCAACATGATATTCACATCAAGTCAGTTTGTTATATAGCCTCTAATCTAGCCTCTAGTATAGCCTCTAGCCTCTGCAATCACAGTTCCAAGGGCGTTAGAGGCTGCATTATGTGACACCCCCTAACCCTAGGGAAAAACTCCCCTAATCTCAGGAAGAAACCTTGAGAAGGAACCCAGAGACACCCCGGGTTAGGAGTGCAATAGCTGCCATAATTGGTAGATGTAATGGTAGCATAACAAGTGGTGTAAGAAAAGATTTAACTGGAAGCCATCAGCAGGATATCAGAGATATAGCATAGTGTAATACAACTCAACATGACAGCTGTCATTAAGTTACTAACTTACTATGTCATTAAATTACTAACTTACTATGTCATTAAGTTAGCACCCTAATGTGTAATAATATAATTATATATTTATTATAATAATAATAATAATAATAATAATAATAATAATAATAATAATAATAATTCATAATTCAACTCATTCTTCTTACCAGGATGTCATGGTGCAGATGGTTTGCCTGGTCCAGTCGGTCCTACGGGACTCTGCAGTCCAGGGCCCAGAGGGCCACCCGGACCGATGGGGGAGATGGGCATTACCGGCTTCACAGGTTACTGCAAGTTAATAATACAAGTTAATAATACAGGAAAATACAGTTTAATAACATAGGTTGATACTACAAATACAAGTTAATAATACAGGTTAATAATACAGGTAATTTACAGTTTAATAATATAGGTTAATAATACAGTTAAATACAGTTTAATAATATAGGTTAATAATACAGATTAATACAGTTTAATAATATAGGTTAATTAATACAGGTTAATACAAGCTAATAATACCGATTTATACAAGTTAATAATATAGATTAATAGATTACAAAAAACACAGGATAAGATGACAATATCCTTTGTGCACTTACAAGAGTGTTGATGGAGGGTTGACACAGAGGAGTTTTCAAGTGGGCAACCTTCTTCCTTGACATTTCATTGATGAGCCCACTACGCCTCTGGAGGGCTCAACAGTGACCTCTGGCGTCCCAGAGACCTCCCCCCCCCCTCTGGCCTTCTACTTCGGGGTCTTGCCTCTTCATCCACAGCCACTGGCTGCTTCTCTCTGCTGCCACCGACGCAGCTTTGATGGCTAAGTGCAGGCTCTGGCCTCTGATTCCCAGGTCTCCAAGCAATCTGGTGGTGGATGTTGCCATGAAACCTCTGCACCCCACCTCTACAGGGCTTCAGTGTTTCAGGGTTTGAGGGAGGCTAGCATGGAACAAAGGGCACACCCTGTATAAACCTACCGGTTAATACAAGTTACTAATATGGGCTAATACAAGTTAATAATACAGGTTAATAATACGGGCTAATACAAGTTAATAATACAGGTTAATAATAAAGGTTAATACAGGTTAATATAAGTTCATAATATAGGTTAATACATGTTAATAATACAGGTTAATTATACTAGCTAATACATGTTAATAATACAGGTTATTACAAGTGAACACATATACAGGTTAATACAGGTTAATAATACAGGTTAATACAGAGAGTCACCAAGGTTTTTTATTCAATATGCTTCCTGTCATCCCAGGGCCCGGAGGGCAGAAAGGTCAGCCAGGGGACTGTGGTCTACCAGGGAAAGGGTGCCCAGGGTCGCTGGGTCCATATGGACTTCCAGGGTTCCATGGGACTTCTGGAGCCAGAGGGGGCCCAGGCCTGAATGGATTCCCAGGAAGGACTGGCGAGACAGGGGCCACCGGTAAGATGAGAGCTTAGAGGACAGATAACCAGTAAGATGAGAGCTTAGAGGACAGATAACCAGTAAGATGAGAGCTTAGAGGACAGATAACCAGTAAGATGAGAGCTTAGAGGACAGATAACCAGTAAGATGAGAGCTTAGAGGACAGACCACTGGTAAGATGAGAGCTTAGAGGACAGACCACCGGTAAGATGAGAGCTTAGGTGAGAGACTTATGTCACACCAAATGCAGCGGCTTTTTCGCCTCGCGTGTGACTTTGCCTGGGGGATCATTTGTGTTTACTCGCTGCTTTCACGACGCAAATTTTCCGCTTTAAGGTAAGGCAATGATGGTGAGGTAAGGTAATGATGGTGTGTGATAAATGTGTGTCTGTGTCCAGTCTTTTGTCGTTGTTTAGGACTGTTAAAGTCTTCTTTGGGTTTTCCGCTATTAGTTTTCTCTTGGAAGAGAACCATTAATTGAGGACTGTATCTGCATGTCTTTGGAACCAGGGCCCAGAGGAGATATAGGGCCAGCTGGAACTTGTGGAACCAAAGGACCTCATGGGAAGCCAGGGCAGGCGGGGCAACCAGGAGCAAAAGGTATCCATAGACACCTCCGTTTGAACCCTAACCCTTGCTAGCCCATGTCTCCAGCTGTCCTTTGTCCTTCTGTCAGGATGCCTGGGGGTTGAAGGACTCAAAGGCTGTGCAGGTCAGCATGGCGCCCAGGGAGAGATGGGAGAACCGGGATGCAAAGGGAAGGAGGTGACCATCAAGATGTGTGGGGATCTTGGAGATGCTGGACTTATTGGTAATTCCTGGCTTCTTCGCAACTTTGTGCTGTAGAGGGAGACATTTCGGAGGAAAAAAAGTAAAACCCCAGTGTGGTTCAATTAGAATTTTGGCCAATCCTCTGGTTTCACCCTAACCCTATCCTCTTGTTTGATCCTAACCCTAACCCTAACCAATCCTCTTGTTTGATCCTAACCCTAACACCTAACCTTTACCAATCATCTTGTTTGATCCTAACCCTAACCAATCCTCTTGTTTGATCCTAACCCTAACACCTAACCTTTACCAATCATCTTGTTTGATCCTAACCCTAACCAATCCTCTTGTTTGATCCTAACCCTAACCAAACCTCTTGTTTGATCCTAACCCTAACCAAACCTCTTGTTTGATCCTAACCCTAACACCTAACCCTAACCAATCCTCTTGTTTGATCCTAAGCCTAGAGTGCAGTATGAAAACATCTGGTCAGTCAGACCTGACTTCTTTGTGACCGGATCTGCCAGATCCATCATGGACATTGTGTCCAGACACTTGAATGTGAACTCTTTGTGATCAAATCTCTTGTTCACATTTTTTTATACTTCCTGGTAAACTGACGTTAATAACAAAAGAGAGGCATCTTTTTCTTTTTACTTGAATGTTTTGCATTTGTAGCTTAACTTTGGTGTGGACACAGACGCTCTACTCATGTGTTTTCTTGGTACGATCAGCAACAGAGAGGCATGCCGCAATTCAGGGCATATATGAAGTTAGCATGTCTGTATGTTCATGTAGCCTGGAGCTAACTAGCATGTGTCTACTAGGGTGCCATGGTCCCACTGGTCTCCAAGGGGAGGAGGGTTGGGAGGGGCCCTGTGGTCCAGCTGGAAAGAATGGAGAACCAGGGGCCTTAGGACCCCAAGGTAACTTCTACATAATATTATCATAACCTAACCCTACATAATATTATATCATATAATAACCTAACCCTACATAATATTATACGGTTAGTATAATGTGTATAAGTGTGTTAGGATTAGTACAATGTGTAGGTGTATGTGTTTGTGTGTGTTAGGGTGCCCTGGAGACATGGGGAAAGATGGAGAGACAGGAGCTGCTGGTCTCCCTGGAGAGCCTGGATGTCCAGGAGACATGGGGCTCCCAGGTGAACCACACACACACACACGCACAAATAAGACAAACACACACACCAATAACATAAACGCACGCACACCAATAACACAAACACACACACACACACACACACCAAACACATAAATAACACAAGCAAACACACACACCAATTATACACACACACACACACACACCAATAATATAAATAAACACCAATAACGAAAAAAGCGCACACACACACACACACAAACCAACAACACACCAATGACACACATATACCAATAACACACATAGACCAACAACACACCAATAACACACACATACACACCAATAACTCACAAACACCAATAACACACCATGTTTGTGTGTGTGCCCGCGTATTTGTGTGTCCATGCCGGCATTTGTTTGCATGTGTGTGTGCATGCGTGTTTGTGTGCATGTGTACATTTGTGTGTGTGCGTGTGTGTGTGTGTGTGTGTGTGCATGCGCATGTGTGTGTGTGTGTGTGTGTGTGTGTGTGTGTGTGTGTGTGTGTGTGTGTGCGTACCTGCATGCGGGCGCATGTGTTGTGTGCGTGCGTGCATGTGTGTGTGTACAGGTCTTAAAGGAGAACAGGGTTCTGCTCCTCGAGGTGATCCTGGTTCTGATGGAGCTCTGGGCTCCACTGGCCTCAAAGGTTGTAAAGGAGAACCAAGTTCTGCTGGAATTGGAACCAATGGAGTGCAGGGGAAGAGGGTAGCGCTACAACACTCTAAACACACCCTAACTAAACCCTAACACTGACCCTAACTAAACCCTAACACTGACCCTAACTAAACCCTAACACTGGCCCTAACTAAACCCTAACACTGACCCTAACTAACCCCTAACACTGGCCCTAACTAAACCCTAACACTGACCCTAACTAAACCCTAACACTGACCCTAACTAAACCCTAACACTGGCCTTAACTAAACCCTAACACTGACCCTAACTAAACCTAACACTGTCCCTAACTAAACCTAACACTGACCCTAACTAAACCCTAACACTGACCCTAACTAAACCTAAAACTGACCCTAACTAAACCCTAACACTGGCCTTAACTAAACCCTAACACTGACCCTAACTAAACCTAACACTGACCCTAACTAAACCTAACACTGACCCTAACTAAACCCTAACACTGGCCCTAACTAAACCCTAACACTGGCCCTAACTAAACCCTAACACTGACCCTAACTAAACCTAACACTGACCCTAACTAAACCCTAACACTGACCCTAATTAAACCTAACACTGACCCTAACTAAACCCTAACATTGACCCTAACTAAACCCTAACACTGGCCCTAACTAAACCCTAACACTGACCCTAACTAAACCTAACACTGACCCTAACTAAACCCTAACACTGACCCTAACTAAACCCTAACAATGACCGTAACTAAACCCTAAAAATTACCATAACAAAACCCTAACTAAACCCTAGCACTTACCCTAACACTGACCCTAACTAAACCCTAACACTAACCTTAACTTAACCCTAACACTAACCCTAACTAAACCATCAAAATACAGGGGTTTCGATTCCGCCGGGTGCATTTATTTAATTCTCGTTAATGGCTGTCGAAAACAAATCAAAACACTATGTCTGTTTCCCGCTCGACCAATCAGAGATTACTGCTGTGTCTCAATTCCCATACTAGTTTGATGCTCATTCACTAGATATACTAGTTAGTTTGATGCTCATTCACTAGATATACTAGTTAGTTTGATGTTCATTCACTAGATATACTAGTTAGTTTGATGCGCATTCACTAGATATACTAGTTAGTTTGATGCTCATTCACTAGATATACTAGTTAGTTTGATGCTCATTCACTAGATATACTAGTTAGTTTGATGCTCATTCACTAGATACAGTATACTAGTTAGTTTGATGCTCATTCACTAGATATACTAGTTAGTTTGATGCTCATTCACTAGATATACTAGTTAGTTTGATGCTCATTCACTAGATATACTAGTTAGTTTGATGCTCATTCACTAGATATACTAGTTAGCTTGATGCTCATTCACTAGATATACTAGTTAGTCTGATGCTCATTCACTAGCTACAGTATACTAGTTAGTTTGATGCTCATTCACTAGATACAGTATACTAGTTAGTTTGATGCTCATTCACTAGATACAGTATACTAGTTAGTTTGATGCTCATTTACTAGATATACTAGTTAGTTTGATGCTCATTTACTAGATATACTGTACTAGTTAGTTTGACAGACCACTCCTCTTCTGCTGCTCAGGGAGAACCAGGTTCAAATGGAGCACCTGGGCTGAAGGGAGAGAAAGGGGATTCAGGCCCAGCTGGCCCAACCGGAAAGATCGGTCTCTTTGGGCCCAAAGGATGTTTTGGGAGCCCTGGACCCAGAGGTGTGTATTACCTTATCTAGACACACAGGTGTGTATTACCTTATCTAGACACACAGGTGTGTATTACCTTATCTAGACACACGTCCAGGTGTGTATTACCTTATCTAGACACACAGGTGTGTATTACCTTATCTAGACACACAGGTGTGTATTACCTTATCTAGACACACATCCAGGTGTGTATTACCTTATCTAGACACACGTCCAGGTGTGTATTACCTTATCTAGACACACGTCCAGGTGTGTATTACCTTATCTAGACACACATCCAGGTGTGTATTACCTTATCTAGACACACTTCCAGGTGTGTATTACCTTATCTAGACACACATCCAGGTGTGTATTACCTTATCTCCACACACAGAGGTGTGTATTACCTTACCTACATACACACATCCACATATTATTCGTTATTCATTATTCATACATACGTTTTACTAACTGAGTGTAATTGATTAACATGATGGCTCTTTGTGTCCCAGGACCCCCTGGGTTGCCAGGTAAGAGAGGTTTTGCGGGAAGTCCGGGAGCCAATGGCTGTCCAGGACCCAACGGCCTCAAAGGTAATGTTGGGTAAAAAGGTAATGTTGGGTAATAATGGGCTAATGTTGTGTGAGTGAGTGAGTGAGTGAGTGAGTAAGTGAGTGAGAGGAGCTAGCTAGCTGCTAGGTAGTCAGTGTCTGTGCCCACCAGGTAACAGATGAGCTAGCTAGCTGCTAGGTAGTCAGTGTGTGTAGGTAACAGAGGAGCTAGCTAGCTGCTAGGTAGTCAGTGTGTGTAGGTAACAGAGGAGCTAGCTAGCTGCTAGGTAGTCAGTGTCTGTGCCCACCAGGTAACAGAGGAGCTAGCTAGCTGCTAGTTAGTCAGTGTGTGTAGGTAACAGAGGAGCTAGCTAGCTGCTAGGTAGTCAGTGTGTGTAGGTAACAGAGGAGCTAGCTAGCTGCTAGGTAGTCAGTGTCTGTGCCCACCAGGTAACAGATGAGCTAGCTA
>JAOPHQ010004316.1:120000-128135 GCA_030340625.1 Merluccius polli | reverse complement strand
TTGAAAAAAAAAACTACAGATGGATTTGGACAGCTGAGCTCAGAGGAGGAAACCACACGAAGTGAAACGCTGTCCAGGAACGTCCTTCAGCTGCAACACTGCAAACTTTATGTAGTTTTGGATTCTCATGCATTCATGTTCAGGCAAATATGAGTTTATTTTTAGTAGGTGTGTATATATATATATATATATATATGTATATATATATATATGTATGTGTGTATGTCTTAAGACAAGTTTCATAGTATTTGTAGACTCGAAGAGCTGATCCCTCAAAAGTCAGAGAAACTCCCGAAACCCAAGTCTCCAAAATGTTGCTTTAACCAAATGAGATTATCCTCAGAAACAGTCTGGGGGAGGGGAGGGGGAGGGGAGGAGGAGGGGGGGGGGGGGCAGGCGTACGTGTCTCCAAAAGTGAATTCATGCGTTCACCAAGTTCACCCCCTCCACCCTTTGTCTCCCCCCCCCCCCCCCCCTGGCGCTGGCCCCGAGGTCACCCTGATGTCCTCCTCCTCTTCCTCGCTCCGTCACGTGGGGGCGGGGGCCTGGCTTGGCTCGGCGTGGAGGTGGAGGAATGTTCTGGAGAAGGACGCCGTTTGTTTCCAGCGGAGCGAGGGTGGAGACAGCGGACAGGGAGGGTGGAGACAGCGGACAGGGAGGGTGGAGGCTGTGGACAGGGAGGGTGGAGACAGTGGAGGCTGTGGACAGGGAGGGTGGAGGCTGTGGACAGGGAGGGTGGAGACAGTGGAGGCTGTGGACAGGGAGGGTGGAGGCTGTGGACAGGGAGGGTGGAGACAGCGGACAGGGAGGGTGGAGACAGTGGAGGCTGTGGACAGGGAGGGTGGAGACTGTGGAGGCTGTGGACAGGGAGGGTGGAGACTGTGGACAGGGAGGGTGGAGACAGCGGACAGGGAGGGTGGAGACAGTGGAGGCTGTGGACAGGGAGGGTGGAGACTGTGGAGGCTGTGGACAGGGAGGGTGGAGACAGCGGAGGGTGGAGACAGGGGAGGTGAACGGTACACAGTGTGCAGCTCTCCTCACATCCCATCGAAAACTTTCCTTCAGGCTCAACCGCTTACATAACCGGAGGAGGAAAAAAAGTCTTAAGTCAACAAGTCAGTAAGCTGTGGGTGGAGAGTCTTCTGACGAGAAGTCACCGCTGACCACTTCATGGTCTCCTCCACCCTCCGCTGTCTCCACCCTCCACACCGGTTTATCACTCATTAGTCAAATAAAATATACTGTACACCGGAACAACAACAACTGGTGGTTCTCCCGCCGGGCGTCTCGTTGGACGCTGGGGTTTGACTTTGGCGCGTGAGGTCACCGGCGGCGGCGGCGGCGGCGTCCTTGTAAAATGTCAGCGATGTGTCAACAGTGGCGGCGGTTTAGTAACGGCCCATTAATGCTGAAGACACATCAGAAGGACATCAAGCGGACCCCTTGTCCTCCTGAACGCTGCGCTACAGGATCCAGGATCCAGTCCGTGTTTCTGGCACACAAAACGGTCTGAGAGCCGTAAATCATATGAAGTGTATCGGCAGATGTTTTCTCCGATGTTTTCTCGTCCTTCGGTGATTTGTCTTCTGGCTGTGGGGGGACAGGAATGTCCAGAAGCTGCAGCTGAGCTTCGCCTCCACATGTTTACACAAAGTGGGGCCCAGGACCGGTCCATGCGGCGCTGCAGGGGCTTCACCAGGCCTCAATACCTGCTCACTGTGTGTGTGTGTGTGTGTGTGCGTGTGTATGTGTGTGTGTGTGTGTGTGTGTGAGCCAACACCCTTCAGATGACACCGAGGTGAACCCATTTCCTGACACGCAACACGCGTGTTACATAAACACCCCCATGAGTCTGTAGCGTCCTCACACCAGAAAGGACAGTAATAGTGATGATAACAGAGGAGCATGGCGGAGCGGCTCCACGCATCACAGGCGACCCGGCGCTCACATTAGAGGATATAGGGGAGAGAAAACAGTGAAGGTCTGTGAAGGTCTGCGCGGAGACGCTCCCGCAGAGCTTCACATCAACAAGCAGAGCGTTATTTTCCATGAATCCATCAAAACCTCCCATTTGGACTCTTTCCCTGCAGAACCGTCTGTGGATGAAACTGAACCGGCGTTAGTCAGCTCATGTTAAAGTAGAAAGTAGGAAATGTAAAAATCCCCCTTTCAGTGTTCAAGCGTTCGCTCATGAGTTTGATTTCCACATTCCTCACTGTTCTGACCTAAATGTGTGGACCTGATATGTCCAGATGAGCCCCAGACCCAAGAAGAACCACAGGAGAACAGAACCACAGGAGAACAACAGAAGAACAACAGGAGAACCACAGAAGGACCACAGGAGAACAACAGAAGAAGAAGAAGAAGAAGAAGAAGAAGAAGAAGAAGAAGAAGAAGAAGAAGAAGAAGAAGAAGAAGAAGAAGAAGAACAGAGGAACCACAGGAGAACAGAAGAACAACAGGAGAACAGAAGAACCACAGAAGAAACACAGGAGAACAGAACCACAGGAGAACAACAGGAGAACAACAGGAGAACAGAGGAACCACAGGAGAACAACAGGAGAACAACAGGAGAACCACATGAGAACAACAGGAGAACAGAAGAACCACAGGAGAACAACAAAAGAACAACAGGAGAACCAGGGGAGAACAACAGAAGAACAACAGGAGAACAGAAGAACAGCAGGAGAACAACAGAAGAACCACAGAAGAACAGAGGAACCACAGAAGGACCACAGGAGAACAATAGGAGAACAGAAGAACAACAGGAGAACAACAGAAGAACCACAGAAGAACAGAGGAACAACAGGAGAACCACAGGAGAACAACAGGAGAACAGAAGAACAACAGGAGAACCACAGGAGAACAACAGAAGAACAACAGGAGAACAACAGGAGAACAACAGAAGAACCACAGGAGAACATAGTCTGCCTTTCTCATCGGTGTCAGTAAATCCTTTTATGTTTCAGCCTGTAGGGACGCTTTGTCCAGAGACGTCCTTTATTATCAGTGTGGTCTTCTCCTGTCTGTTGTCTAGATGTGTGTGTGTGTGTGTGTGTGTGTGTGTGTGTGTGAGGTACATCTCCAGGTCTTCATAATGCTCTATAGGTGAGGATGAAGGTACTAACAGATGGAACGGGGGAGATCTTCGGTCCGGTCTGGTCTTCAAGGTCGGTGCAGCAGCGGTGGCACCTTGAGGAGGACATCTTGTTGAGGTCCAGCCCCTCGCTGTGTTGTTCTCATGTGAAGGCATGTGGTGGTGGTGGGGGGGGGGGGGGGGGGAACAACGACATACATGGCTGCAGACATAACTGGGAACCAGCCGAGCGTGGGAGGAGTCGGGGGGGGGGGTGAGTCAGGGGGGAGACAGGGGGAGTCAGGGGGGACTCAGGGGGGCCAGCGGCCGGGCTGTGGTTATGTAACACTGTAAGAAGCCGCACCTTCTAGCACACACACACACACACACACACACTGGCCCTCGTCCAATCATCTCCCCCATCACTCACCCCCCCCCCCCCCCGTTGCCAACACAATGACCTCGCTTGCGGCCGGTGGGACGGCGCTGAGGGGATCAGAATCCTTGAATCTGATTGGGCCAAATATTGAAAAAAAGACGAGCCGGCTTCCTATTGGGTAGCAGGTGGCCGCATCACACAGCATCAGGAGATGGGGGAGGGAAAGAGTCTGCGTCTCTCTCTCTCTCTCTCTCTCTCTCTCTCTCTCTCTCTCTCTCTCTCTCCCTCCCTCCTCCTCTCTCCCTCTCCCTCTTCCTCTCTCTCTCCCTCCTCCTCTTTCTGTCTCTCTCTCTCTCTCTCTCTCTCTCCCTCCTCCTCTCTCTCTCCCTCCTCCTCTTTCTGTCTCTCTCTCTCTCCCTCCTCCTCTTTCCCCCCCTCTCTCCCTCTCTCTCTCTCCCTCCTCTCCCTCCTCCTCTCTCTCTCCCTCCTCCTCTTTCTGTCTCTCTCTCTCTCTCTCTCTCCCTCCTCCTCTCTCCCTCTCTCTCTCTCTCTCTCTCCCTCCCTCTCTCCCCCCTCTCTCCCTCCCCCCCCCCTCCCTCTCTGCTGATGGAGAGAACAGGGGGGGGGGGGGGGTTTCACCACAGTGGCTGTCGACGCGTTGGAAACCAGATTATGACGTCATGTAATGTAATGCATTTAGAGAAATGTGTGAACCAATTCAAGTTCAAATTCAAATTCAACTTTATTGGTCATTTGTAAAAATTAAAAAAAAATTAAAAAAATGTTTTGCCGACCTGGCGGCGCTCCTCTGATTACAAACTGTACTTTCTGTACTGTACTGCACTTTGTCCATAATAAAAAATAATAATAAATCATCTTTCTTACCCACAATGCATTTGACAATCAAACAGGTGATCTGTAAGGATTAGGATGACGTCATGTCTAATAATAATCTAATATCTGCAGCGCGTCTGCAGGCTTAGTGAGGACTAATAAAGTTATTATCCTGCAGGTGAAAGTCCGTCCAGATCCGGCGCCACTCCTTCCTGAGTCAACAACCGTTCAGTTCCCTGCATGACCCAAGTCACGTCTGCATGCTCTAAAACATGGCATGTGCATGTGCATGTGCATGTGAGGAGGGGGGGGGGGGGGGGGGGGGGGGCTGTATGTTACATAGGGGCCGCATGCCATCCTGGTCCGGACCACGTGGCAGATCTGCACAAAGACCTCATCCATAGCCAGCTGCACCTCCTTGCATGGGAAGTGCTCACACTGGCCCCTCACACACACACACACACACACACACACACACACACACACACCCCCCACACACACACACACACACACCCTGCCTCCCCCCTCCCTCCCTCCCTCCCTCCCTCCCTCCCTCCCTCCCCCCCAACTACATACACACCCTGCCTCCTCTCTCCCCCCCCCCACACACACACCCCCTGCCTCCCTCCCTGCCTCCCTCCCTGCCTCCCTCCCTCCCCCCCCCACCAACACACCCCCCCCCCCCCTCCTCCCTCCTCCCTCCCTCCTCTCTCCTCTCTGCTCCGCACTGAGCTCCTCTCTCCAGTCCAGTCTCACCGCCGCTGCGACACCAACCAGAGGATCATCTCTACATGTATGTACCGCACCTTTATATGTGGGGTTCCTGTGTGTGTATATGTGTGTATGTGTGTGTGTGTGTATGTGTGTGTGTGTGTGTGTGTGTGTGTGTGTGTGTGTGTGAGAGAGAGAGAGAGAGAGAGAGAGAGAGAGAGAGAGAGAGAGTCGAGAGTCGTGCGCGCCGTCTCGCCAGCAATGGATGCGCGCTGCAGGGAAACCGCCGCCATCTGCAAATGGATGAATGTCGATGATTATGGATGTGATGATTATGGATGTGATTATTATGGATGTGATGATTATGGATGTGATTATTATGGATGTGATGATTATGGATGTGATGATTATGGATGTGATTATTATGGATGTGATGATTATGGATGTGATTATTATGGATGTGATGATTACGGATGTGATTATTATGGATGTGATGATTATGGATGTGATTATTATGGATGTGATGATTATGGATGTGATGATTATGGATGTGATGATTATGGATATGTAATTATTATCGATATCATTATTATCGATATGATTGTAATGGATGTGATTATTATGGATATGGCGCATTTTGGTGTTTGGTATTTGCATGATTTCGGAACCGGTCTGGCGTACACAATATATACGTTACAGTTACAACTGTAACTGTAACTGTAACTACACAGTTACAGTTACTGTTACTGTTGTAACTGTAACTGTAACTGTGCAGTTACTGTTGTAACTGCACAGTTACGAACTGTAACCAATGTGTAATTACAACTGTAGCTGTTGCAGTTACAGTTGTAACTGTAACTGTAAGTGTACAGTTACAGTTACAGTTACAGGTGTACCTGTGCAGTTACAACAGTGGCGGTTGAAGGAACTCGAGGGCCCCTACTGCACCATGGATGAGGAAATAGTCTTCATCCTTGATTAAGACTAACATTGTTATGAGGCGATCCAGATTAAAATATAACCTCGCGAGCGCACACACACACACACACACACACACACACACACACACACACACACACACACACACACACACACACACACACACACACACACCTGTGTCACCCAGTATCAGTCTGGTTTAACTGGTTAGATGCTGTTCAAATCTTCAAAACTGTCCTCTCAGCATCACCACTAGAGGGCACTTCCTATCTCCTACTGTAGCTCCTATCTCCTATAGCTACCATCCTATCTCCTACTGTAGCTCCTATCTCCTATAGCTACCATCCTATCTCCTACTGTAGCTCCTATCTCCTATAGCTACCATACTATCTCCTACTGTAGCTCCTATCTCCTACTCTAGCTCCTATCTCCTATAGCTACCATCCTAGCTCCCACTCTAGCTCCTATCTCCTATAGCTACCATCCTATCTCCTACTGTAGCTCCTATCTCCTACTCTAGCTCCTATCTCCTATAGCTACCATCCTAGCTCCCACTCTAGCTCCTATCTCCTATAGCTACCATCCTATCTCCTACTGTAGCTCCTCTCCTTTCCATGTGTAATATCACGATGTTTGATTCGACGGGATATTCGCTGCTATAATCTGTGCAAATTAGGTTAAATTAGTTAAATAAACTTAAATAAAGTAGGCTATTACGTTGTTCCTGTATGGCTTTTGCACGTTGTAGTATTCATGTATTTATAGTATATATTGTAGTATTCATGTATTTATAGTATATATTGTAGTATTCATGTATTTATAGTATATATTGTAGTATTCATGTATTTATAGTATATATTGTAGTATTCATGTATTTATAGTATATATTGTAGTATTCATATATTTATAGTATATATTTATATGGCTCCTCACTGGCAGCCTTGTTTATAAATAATAATAACAGTATACATTCTGACCATAGTTTAATATTAAACCAAAGTTATATACATTTATATTTTTTACATATCACTGACCCACATGCTTTTGTTTTATCTACCAAAGAGTAAGTGGGTGAATGAGTGAGGGAGGGAGGGAGGGAGGGAGAGAGAGAGAGAGAGAGTGAGAGAGAGAGAGAGAGAGAGAAAGAGAGAGAGTGAGAGAGAGAGAGAGAGAGAGAGAGAGAGAGAGAGGGGGAGGGAGAGAGAGAGAGAGAGTGAGGGAGGGAAAGAGAGAGAGAGTGAGGGAGTGGGGGAGGGAGGGAGGGAGGGAGAGAGAGAGAGAGAGTGAGGGAGAGTGAAAGTGTCACCTGCCCCTGGGGTCAAGTTTAAATACACTTAAATACACGTGTAGTACTGCTGTGTGTGTGTGTGTGTGTGTGTGTGTGTGTGTGTGTGTGTGTGTGTGTGTGTGTGTGTGTGTGTGTGTGTGTGTGTGTGTGTGTGTGTGTGTGTGTGTGTGTGTGTGTGTGTGCATGTGTGTGTGTGTGTGTGTGTGTGTTCATATCTTTTAGATATAATAGCGGCTGTATGTTGTGGGGAGCAGCTGGTAGTATTGGGCTGTGTGTCCATGCGGCCGTCAGACAGCTGTGTCATGTGACTCAAGATGGCCGCCGGGATAAACCCACGCAGCGTGGGCTCAAGGTCCCTGCAGAGGTCTGGCTCACAGGGTGGCAGCCATGTTGTCCACTCAACTGACAACCCTGAATGACATCATGAATCGACGAATCAGAAAACTTTGTTACATGTTAAAAACGAGAAATACAGCGAAAACTGAAACAATATGACGTCATAGTTTAGGGATTTATCATCAAAGTAAGAGCAACTTCCTGTCAGACACTTTCAGCCTTTTTTAACATTTCTCATATGATTTTTACTCTTTTTATTCTGCAGTTTGAGTGCAAAATGACGTGTGACACGTGTGTGTGTGTGTGTGTGTGTGTGTGTGTTGGCATTTGAGTGTGTCCATGTGAGTTCTGTCCTTGTACGAACACGCGCGTGTGTGTGTGTGTGTGTGTGTGTTCACATGCATCTGTGCGTGTCCTCAGACAGAAGCAGAGCCACCGTTCTAACTGACGCCTCACTGTACCGCCAGCCACATGTTGTTTCACTTCTTCTGCCCCACGTACAGCCAGCGTCTGTAGACTAGGTCTGTAGATCAGGTCTGTAGATCAGGTCTTAGATTAGGTCTGTACTGGAC
>JAOPHQ010004316.1:102500-115000 GCA_030340625.1 Merluccius polli | reverse complement strand
TAACGTGTCTAAGGTGTCTAGCGTGTCTAGCGTGTCTAACGAGTCTAGCGTGTCTCACGTGTCTAGCGTGTAGCGTGTCTAAGGTGTCTAACGTGTCTAGCGTGTAGCGTGTCTAGCGTGTCTAAGGTGTCTAACGTGTCTAGCGCGTGTAGCGTGTCTAGCGTGTCTAGCGTGTAGCGTGTCTAGCGTGTAGCGTGTCTAGCGTGTAGCGTGTCTAGCGTGTCCAACGTATCCAGCGTGTCTAGCGTGTAGCGTGTCTAGCGTGTCTAACGTGTCTAAGGTATCTAGCGTGTCTAGCGTGTCTAGCGTGTCTAACGTGTCTAGCGTGTCTAGCGTGTCTAACGTCTCCTCTGCGTCCTCTCAGTGCCTACGAGGTGATCAAGCTGAAGGGTTACACCAACTGGGCCATCGGCCTGAGTGTGGCTGACCTCACCGAGAGCATCGTGAAGAACATGAACCGCATCCACCCCGTCTCCACCATGGTGAAGGTGAGGAGGTCCAGGGGTCAGGGGTCAAGGTCAGGGGTCAGGCGGATAGGAAGAGGGAGAAAGACAGGTAGATAGGTGGATGGACAGGAAAAGAGCCGGAGAGGGAAGATGGACAGGTAGATAGAACAGACAGAGGGGCGACAGGAATACGGACAGGAAGGAGAGATAGACAGGTAGATAGACAGGAAGACAGACAGAGGGAAGAGAGACAGAGAGGGAGATAGACAGGTAGATAGGAGGACAGACAGAGACAGAGGCAGAGGAGAGACAGAGGAAAGGCATGAAGAGTGGAAGACAGACAGGTAGATAGGTGGACAGACAGACAGAGGAAAGATAGACAGTAAGAAAGACAGAGAGATAGACAGGCAGAAAGAGACACAGACAGACTGACAGGTAGAAAAAAAGATCAATCAAATATATAAATATATATATTTTATATAATATATAAATATATAGCTGTGCAGATCCACCCACATTATGCTGACCTATCTATGTCGGTGTGTGTGTGTGTGTGTGTGTGTGTGTGTGTGTGTGTGCGTGTGTGTGTGTGTGTGTGTCCAGAACATGTACGGCATCGACGAGGAGGTCTTCCTGTCGCTGCCCTGCGTGCTGAACGGCGGCGGCGTGAGCAGCGTGGTCAACATGACGCTGACCGACGACGAGGTGGGCCAGCTGAAGAAGAGCGCCGACACGCTGTGGGGCATCCAGAAGGACCTGAAGGACATCTGAACACGCCTGCCTCCCCCTCCTCCCCCTCGTCTTCCTCCCCCTCGTCTCCCCCCCTAGGACATACAGCTAGACATACAGCTCCCACCCCCCTTCCTCCACACACACACACACACACACCTATATGCAATACTTCACATCGGGAGTTCAACGTCAAACGTTCTCATCTCGGGACCCAAAACACAATTTCCGTGCGTCGATTGTTTTGGGGTCGCGACCCCAGGTTTGTTAGAAACGCCGCCCGCCGCACACGTTGCGCACACGCACTCGGGACATTCGTACGCAGTCATCAATATCCTGTTCTGTTGTGTGCCGTCTTCACCAGCGCTGTTCATGTGTTCACCAGCCAGTTGCGTTTGTATCCCCGCTGTGAGTTTGACAATATGGCGGTGAGGAAAGCGGTGACATCAGTGGACTCTCGCTGCAGCACTTTCAACGGACAATTGAGAAAAGAAAATTGAAAAATTGTGGTCTCCCCTGTAAGGGAACCGGTATAGTAGTGCCCTGATGTCTTGACAAAGACAATAAAATATAGCGACTGATTGTCCGTGTGTAACAGCGACGGTCGGCTCGCTTTGCCCATGAACAAAAGAATAGAAAAAAAAGCCAGCGAGCAAAAGTCAAAGTCCAAATTGATGTGTTGTTGTGCTACCTGTGAGTCCTACACACCTTTGTTGTAAATGTTGTAAGCGGTGATAAGTGGATTAATAAATGACAAACCTTTATGTGTGTGTGTGTGTCTCTGTGTGAGTGTGTGTGTGTTGTGTAATTGAGGACCCACAGCTCCCCCACGTGGAGAGACCATGTTACTACAGCAGCACGTGGAGGCGGCCTAACAGCACACGTGACTGAATGGCAACACACGTGGTTTACTAAACATTTAAATAAGCTTTAAGAGATCACATTAAGAGATTATTAAAGAGACTATATTATTAAAGACACTTTATTATTAATGAGACTATATTATTAAAGACACTTTATTATTAATGAGACTATATTATTAAAGACACTTTATTATTAATGAGACTATATTATTAAAGACACTAGATTGTTAAAAGGTTATTAAAGAAGTCCTTCATTCACAGAGAAGAAGAGTATAAAAGTTTTATTCAGGGACAGAAAATAAAACGGGATCCTAAAAAACATGGAAGAAGCGAATCACAAAACGGAAGTGACGACATTATAATGAAACACGTGGGACGCACGAGGCGAAGTCTCGCGTTAGGTCGTCCCCTCCGTAGACGTGTGTGTGTGTGTGTGTGTGTGTGTGTGTGTGTGTGTGTGTGTGTGTGTGTGTGTGTGTGTGTGTGTGTGTGTCACTGTACATATGTATCATGACTAATGGGATGGAATATAAAATCATTTCCCACATTTGATGCAGTGGATAATTAATAAATAAAACATAACATTGTTCGCTAATAAGCCTAAAACACGGATGTGTGCTTACAGGTACAGAGGACTTCTTCGCTGTGCACAACATACGATTCCATCTTCCCGTCTGCGTCCGAACCGCACCACAATATTTAGTAGAGCTGTGAGCAAACAACCGATTTGGCTTCCAGTGTCTGAAAGAGGAGACCACCTCCATGTGTCTCTGAAGAGGCCAATCCAGACCTCGTGACCATCGGCTTCCTCCTGGACCACCTGGTTCTCCGCTGGGTTCCTGATGCTGACCAGGTCTGTGTGGTGCGTCCTGCGGTATTCCCGCGCCGCCTTCATCGCTTGGAGGACTCGGACATATCTGTCTCGACCTTGTTTGTTAGCTGTAGAAAAAAGACAATATTTAAAACGTGTTTAACTTTGATTATGTGTATAATCATGTTTTTTGTGTGTGGTCCATATTCCCGTTAGCGTGTTTGTGTATACCTGTAGCAGTGCATTCCTTACCATCATAACACATGGGAAAGCTTAATTTACGCAATTTACGTAAATAACGTAACTTACGTAAATTACGTAAATAACTTGCGTAATTTGCGTAAGTTACGTTATTTACGTAATTTATGCAAATTACGTAAGTTAGCCTATTTACATAATTTACGTAATTTGCGTAAATTGCGTAACTTACGTAAATTACGTAACTTACGTAAATTGCGTAACTTACGTAAATTGTGTAGCCTAAATAACTTACGTAATTTGCGTAATTACGTAATTTACGTAAATAACGTAACTTACGCAATTACGTAAGTTATTTACGTAAATAACATAAATTATTACAAGTTTTGTCTGACTATCAAACCAGACAATAAAATAAAGTTAAATGTTTTTCTTTTGCTGTATTCATTCATGTTTTACAGAGGATTTAACCTGAACCAGGCTTTGCAACAATAATAATCACATCACATTCATGGGGGCATAGTATATACTAACTCCTAGCGTTACTCTGTGTGTGTTGTGTGTGTGTGTGTGTGTTGTGTGTGTGTGTGTGTGTGTGTGTGTGTGTGTGTGTGTGTGTGTGTGTGTGTGTGTGTGTGTGTGTGTGTGTGTGTGTGTGTGTGTGTGTGTGTGTGTGTGTGTGTGTGTGTGTGGGTGGGTGGGTGGGTGGGTGGGTGTGTGTGTGAATGATAAAGTTATTTTTCAATAGACATATTTTTTGTTTTTGTGTGAAAAAAGGGTGGGTGGTGGCAGTGGGGCTCATTGGGTGCTCAGCACCCCTAAAGCTCTGACGCTAGAATGGCCCCTGATAAACAGACTTACCGTTAGTTTTCCTTGTTGAGCTTTTTAAAAGCATTACCGGTTGTCGCCACAAGAGTGGAGTGTTTACCCATTTTGAATGCAGTACCGGTTGTCGCCACAAGAGTGGAGTGTTTACCCATTTTGAATGCAGTACCGGTTGTCGCCACAAGAGTGGAGTGTTTACCCTTTTTGAATGCAGTACCGGTTGTCGCCACAAGAGTGGAGTGTTTACCCTTTTTGAATGCAGTACCGCTTGTCGCCACAAGAGCGGAGTGTTTACCCATTTTGAATGCAGTACCGGTTGTCGCCACAAGAGTGGAGTGTTTACCCTTTTTAAAAGCATTACCGGTTGTCGCCACAAGAGTGGAGTGTTTACCCTTTTTGAATGCAGTACCGGTTGTCGCCACAAGAGTGGAGTGTTTACCCTTTTTAAAAGCATTACCGGTTGTCGCCACAAGAGTGGAGTGTTTACCCTTTTTGAATTTATTTTCATTGCTTTATGTACACACTTCATAATGATGTTGTAAAATGCAGTATTTTATTAGTTATGTAATGGGCAGAAAGGACGTCTGCTGCAGGCGGACCAAACCTTGCTCATATGTCCTATGTTTGTTTGCTGACCCTTTGTGCAGATAATAAACACCTCCATCCGCATGCTGAGAATGTCCCAGTCCTTCAAGTATCGCTAACACAACGCAGGTTACACACACATAATAAGATGAAAAAACAAATGCACCAACCTGAGATTAGAAAAAATGTTATCCATTCCATAGCTTTCATGCCTACATAATAGAAAATGACTTTAAAATTGTAACTCGCATAACATTTTTACTGAAACATGAATGAACTTTGTGGTTTCTTGGAAGAATCCGCATTGATATGTTCAAAGGAGGTTCTTTCTTCATGATGATAAAACATGACATTTTTTTCATTTTTTAATTAAATGAAGACAAATTAAAAAAAATTCTAACAAATAAAGACATGTAGGTAATTATTAAATAAGTCAATTTGAATATGTTTTACTTAATGTTTAAGTACATGTCTTAACTTTCATGCAGCAAAAAGTATTATAATATAAACAGACTTACCGTTAGTTTTCCTTGTTGAGCTTTTTAAAAGCATTACCGGTTGTCGCCACAAGAGTGGAGTGTTTACCTTTTTTGAATGCAGTACCGGTTGTCGCCACAAGAGTGGAGTGTTTACCCTTTTTGAATGCAGTACCGCTTGTCGCCACAAGAGTGGAGTTACCCTTTTTGAATGCAGTACCGGTTGTCGCCACAAGAGTGGAGTGTTTACCTTTTTTGAATGCAGTACCGGTTGTCGCCACAAGAGTGGAGTGTTTACCCTTTTTGAATGCAGTACCGCTTGTCGCCACAAGAGTGGAGTGTTTACCCTTTTTGAATGCAGTACCGGTTGTCGCCACAAGAGTGGAGTGTTTACCCTTTTTGAATGCAGTACCGGTTGTCGCCACAAGAGTGGAGTGTTTACCCTTTTTGAATGCAGTACCGGTTGTCGCCACAAGAGTGGAGTGTTTACCCTTTTTGAATGCAGTACCGGTTGTCGCCACAAGAGTGGAGTGTTTACCTTTTTTAAAAGCATTACCGGTTGTCGCCACAAGAGTGGAGTGTTTACCCTTTTTGAATTTATTTTTCATTGCTTTATGTACACACTTCATAATGATGTTGTAAAATGCAGTATTTTATTAGTTATGTAATGGGCAGAAAGGACGTCTGCTGCAGGCGGACCAAACCTTGCTCATATGTCCTATGTTTGTTTGCTGACCCTTTGTGCAGATAATAAACACCTCCATCCGCATGCTGAGAATGTCCCAGTCCTTCAAGTATCGCTAACACAACGCAGGTTACACACACATAATAAGATGAAAAAACAAATGCACCAACCTGAGATTAGAAAAAATGTTATCCATTCCATAGCTGTCATGCCTACATAATAGAAAATGACTTTAAAATTGTAACTCACATAACATTTTTACTGAAACATGAATGAACTTTGTGGTTTCTTGGAAGAATCCGCATGTTCAAAGGAGGTTCTTTCTTCATGATGATAAAACATGACATTTTTTTCATTTTTTAATTAAATGAAGACAAATTAAAAAAAATTCTAACAAATAAAGACATGTAGGTAATTATTAAATAAGTCAATTTGAATATGTTTTACTTAATGTTTAAGTACATGTCTTAACTTTCATGCAGCAAAAAGTATTATAATATAAACAGACTTACCGTTAGTTTTCCTTGTTGAGCTATCAAAGATATTTCAATGGTCTGAAGGATTGTGAGTCCATGTGTGCCTGACGTGCGCATGGGCACACGGTGCCACAAGTGGAGAGGGAGCGACAGCTAAGCCCTGTGAGTCAAGCGCGGTAGAGTATGAGGAGCTTGAGAAAGAGAAGGATGAATTAAGTAATACAGAGAATCTAATCAATTTAGAGGATGGAGATTGTAAGAAGAGGGAAGAAAAGGAAAACACTTGAAAACAAAGGGGATGAAGGCAAACCGAATGAAATAAAGGACGGTTATCATTCGATTCCTAACTCCGGGTGCATTGAATCCTTTAAAAGTTAGTGATGCTGTGTATAAACTAGTAGGTGAGGTGCATGCTGTTAAAACACTAAGGGATGGAAACTTGATTGTAGGGATAAAGATCAACAGGTTGGTCTAATGAGGTGCAAAACCCTGATGGGGAAAGAATATTAAACCGCAGGTTTAGCTGATCTGACTGAAGAAGAAATTAAAACCAACGTAAGAGGAGCTCAAGTAAACCAAGTTAAGCGTCTGACATATACCAGAGATGGAGTTAAGGGGCCTAGTTTGTCAGTAATGATATCATTGGATGAGGATAAATTACCGGAGAGAGTAACGGTTGGATATGTAAGTTACCCAATAAGACCATACATTCCTCCCCCAACAACGTGTTTTAAATGCCAAAGGTTTGGTCACATAGCTGTAGCTTGTAGGGCTAAGAATCGTTGTGCTAAGTGTGGGGGAGATCATACGGTAATTGTGGTGAAGGGACTAAAATGAAGTGTTGTAACTGTGGGGGTGACAGTGCTGCGTACAAGGGATGTATAGCGCACAAGAGAGCAATTCAAGTTCAGAATGTAAAAGTTAAAGGAAACATTACATATGCAGAAGCAATAAGAAAGGTAGACTATAATAGGCTTACAAGATCTAGTGCAAGCCCAAAGGTGTCACAGGTGGTTCAAGCTCCAACCCAAAGAGCAAAAGTGCTGCAAGGTTTCAGAAAAAACTTTGGCGGTAGATAAAGAGAAATGTGTTGCCTTTATAGTGGAAGTAATCAACTGTACTGCACAAACAGACAGCAAGACGGTGAGAATTAAGATTATAATCAAAGCAGCAGAGAAGTATGTAGATGTAGAAGGACTGACTCCTGAGTCTATTAACGAAATACTCAGAGCAGAGGGAACTGATAGGCGTCAGATGGTACGGTAAAATGATGGCTGTGTCAGTTTTACAGTGGAATACAAAGAGGTTTATTTCAAATGGACAAGAATTCAAACAGTTGTCGATCGGTGCCAAGAGGTGCTGGAGTAGCGTCAGGAGTTGGTGTTGGTTTACCTGAGCAGATTCAGAATCACAACTCTCAGAATATAAGGAATAACAGTCGGGCTGCAAATAAAACACATATTGCAGTGGATAATGTTACCTTTGTAGCATTCTTTTTTAAGAGATTATTAAAGAGACTAGATTATTAAAGACACTAGATTATTAAAGACACTATATTATTAAAGACACTAGATTATTAAAAGGTTATTAAAGAAGTAATTCATTCACAGAGAAGAAGAGTATAAAAGTTTTATTCAGGGACAGAAAATAAAACGAGATCCTAAAAAACATGGAAGAAGCGAATCACAAAACGGAAGTGACGACATTACAATGAAACACGTGGGACGCACGAGGCGAAGTCTCGCGTTAGGTCGTCCCCTCCAAGTCTTGCGGGTCGAGGAAAACGGGCAGAAACCCGAGTGTCCTGGGTCTCGCGAGAGCGGGAAGGAACCGCTTCCCGAAGCGGAGGCCGAACGGGTTGTAGTTGAAGCTCCGCGGGTCTCCGCAGCGCAGCCGCCGCGCCGCGCCCCCCCGCAGGGCCAGACACGGTCCTGGTCCTGGTCCTGGTCCCGGGTCCGGGAGGTCCGGGAGGTCAGTCCTCTTGGAGGGTCCCCGTCCTGCGGGACCAGACACTGCTTTATGTATTATATTATTAATCGGTACTAGTACTTATCGTGCTTAACAAAACGTGTGAGTATCATAAACCTTTGTTTGCCACAGAGCTTATTTTCTGCAGTAATGCAAAATCCAATGGAAAAACCAATTGGCTTGTTGTCATGGGAACCCAGGAAGACGCTCACTTCCGGGTTGGCCTACAGAAAAACGTCATCCCTGCACTACACTTTAGAGTGGTTAGTTATTACTAACCACTACTTTATTATATTATACTCTACTTTTGTTATATTATACTCTACTTTATTATATTATACTCTTCACTACTTTATTATATTATACTCTTCACTACTTTATTATATTATACTCTTCAATACTTTATTATATTATAGCCTACTCTTAACTACTTTATTATATTATACTCTTCACTACTTTATTATATTATACTCTTCACTACTTTATTATATTATACTCTTCACTACTTTATTATATTATACTCTTAACTACTTTATTATATTATACTCTTCACTACTTTATTATATTATACTCTTCACTACTTTATTATGTGTTATTAACTAAACAGAAAGTCATGAGAATCATCATTATTGCAGTATTGAATATGTTCACTAACCTTCTTTAGTGTTGTTATTATTTCTTAAAGTCTGTGTAAATCAAACTCTGAGATTAGTTTCTTACACACGTGACACAAGTTACTAAGTCACGGCTGAAAACGTGAAAAGAAACCAAAGTAAAACCATTTAATGTTGAATTGTGGAGTCAGACCGTTTTTCTATTTTTCACCATTTTCGTGTTCAGGATTTTCTGGGCGGGGCTTAAATTGTACATGATGACGTAACGTGCTACCCCTTAGCAACGCCCCGCCCCTAACAACCAGAGCGCAGTTCCACTGCTTGTCACGCTCAATCACAAGTTTAACAGTTATTATTTGACAGTTGTGAGATTAACAGTTATTAGTTTAACAGTTATTATTTGACAGTTGTGAGTTTAACAGTTATTATTTAACAGTTATTATTGGACAGTTGAGAGAGGCTCCGCCCCCAGTGGGCGTGATTTAGCGCCTCCAGTGGACACGCCCCCAGCGTCTCAGAGCTGAGAATAATGATTATTTTTTCACAATTTTTAAACCTAATTTTATATACTTGGTGACTTTTTTAATCCTTCACATTTAACTGGGTGTTTAATAACACGTTTCTATAGTGTGACAAACTGCGAACACATATTTGCTTTTTTTATGGACTGGATTTGACCATAATTAAATTTTAAAGCAATACACTGAAAGTAAATATTTCGACGTACCTGCAGCGCGCGTCCAGTCAGCAGGATCAGACCCAAGGCGCCGCAGGCTCCTGGCCAGCGCCGCGCGGTGACACATGATAATTATCGCGAGAACCAACACCAGCGACAAACTCCTCATTTTTATCGGAGGATTTTTCTTCGGCGTTTTTCCAGCAACCTGTCCAGGCTACGCTTGGTCTTCAGAAGTGGATGCTGATCAACCGCCGGACCCTAAAATGAAACATGCCTCATGTTTACGGGCGGCGGGTTTTATACTGTCCACCGAGGTGACCTCTCGTGACCCCGCCGCACGCCGGAAGGGACGCGCGGCAAATGAGAGCCGCCTGCGT
Source organism: Merluccius polli (assembly GCA_030340625.1). Lineage (NCBI taxonomy): Eukaryota > Metazoa > Chordata > Actinopteri > Gadiformes > Merlucciidae > Merluccius > Merluccius polli. The sequence continues at coordinate 105,268 of JAOPHQ010004316.1, read as the reverse complement.
CTCGAGCGACAAATTGCGGCGCCGAGATGAATTATTTATTAGCTCTTCCCGGAAATGTGGACAATTACCTTTCACTTTTCAGCTGAAATCATCCGCCCATTTGGAAATAAGTACATCTAATCACACGGAGGTTGCAGACCAGACGGTGGCGTGTTGGAGTCCAACGTATCCGTGTTTCAGTCATGAAACCATTTCAGCACCCAACTGTTTGGTTAGCAGTAAACCGATGGTCTTAATTCTTCATAAAGGTTAGACACATGACACACACACACACACACACACACACACACACACACACACACACACACACACACATAAACACACACACACACACATATAAACACACACACACACACACACACACATAAAAACACACACATACACAGACACACACACGCACACACATAAAAAGATACACACACACACACCCACACATAAAAACACGAGGTTAGTGTGACCCAATTCATTGGTCATCTGATAGATCTAACATATAACCATACCTTCAACACACACATACACACTTTCAGATGCCTAATCTGTAAATGCTGATTCCAGATACAAATCTTTGATAGGCCACAAATTTCTTTTTAGATCAACATTTTGTACAGCATTTAAATATTGGATTGATAAATATTTACATTGATTTGTATTTTGTTTCAGATAAATAGGCTGTGCCATCGTTTTAGTCTATTATTATAATCTGGTCATCTCCGTGTCGTTCATTTTACCAATCTGCTCCACTTTGTGCGCTCTATGGCTCAACCAAATGATCCGCGTTGACGTCCGCAGACCAGCTTGAAATGTTTGTTTTGACGTGACGGGCGGGGACGGCCCCTGATCCCTCCGCCAATCACGTCGCTTCCTCCAAATTGAATCCAAGTGAACTCTGGGACGACTGCCCACAGTTGTTTGCACAGTAACACCAAACTCTGCGTTTAGACAGCGTCCACACGGTAGCGGTGAGTCTCGTACAGCGATCCTCTAACGTCTCGCCATGCCCCTGTCCCGCTCCTTCTCCATGACCTCGCTGAGCGGCGTCCTGCCCCAGTGGGACGAGGAGGACCTGCCTGTGGACGACCTGCTCCTCTTCGAGGTGGCCTGGGAGGTCACCAACAAAGGTCAGGCGAGGAACCGCTCACTAACCCCCCTAACAACCGTCTCCTCCGCTCCGCCTCCTGTCACGGTTACGGAGCGGAGGATGCATCGGAAACAAACAGATGGCAGTTGGTGTTAGTCGTAGGATTGATCATTGTTCCATATTTCTACTCGTGTTTTATGAATTTGCGTTTATTCTGTGATGAACGTTGTGCCGTGATGAAATGAAATGGAATGGAGCCGTTAGCTAAGTCCTCCAGACGCCCGCGGCCCAGCGGGGAGCCGCACTGGAATTACACAATACACACACACATGCACACACACACACACGTATGCACACACACACACGCGCATGCACACGCACACACACCGTATACACACACATTCACACACACGCATGCACACACACACACGCATGCACACACACACGTATGCACACACACACACGCATGCACACACACACACGTATGCACACACACACACACACGTATGCACACACACACACATGCATGCACACATGCACACGTATGCACACATGCACACACACACATGCATGCACACACACACACACCATATACACACACACATTCACACTACACACACGCACACACACACAGGTAGGAGGAGGTTGCGTTCAATAACGGGAAAAAATGAAAGTTCTTCCATTTTTTATCTTTAAAATTGTCAATCTTTGATCCTTTAAAGAGCAAATATTGGAAGTCTTTGCGAGCGAAGATACACACACATCATGTCAGGATGTGATGTCATCACAGTAGTTAAATATTAAGCGGCAGACAGGTGCTGCGTCTGAAAGAAGGGGCCGTTATCATTTGGTGGTGAAACTGTATTAGTATATATTTGAGTACATATTAGTATTATTACTGCTGCGGAGGCGTTTTCCCAAATAACTTCCTATTGGTCTGTCCTTTGGTTTCTGACTGTAGAAAACTAGATAACATGTTTATACCTCATAACAAACACCTATCTATCATGCATGTGAGCATAAATATAGCACATAGAAATAGTACTGATTCATAATTAATATGAATAAATGAGTATCAGTAAGGCGACCCTCACACAAAAGATGGAACATATTTAGATGTTCATATTTAGATTTAGTAGATATTTTATTCCTCAGTTAGAATAAAAATGGTAGAAATGTTCATACAATGCGACTAAATGTTGGACTCTGTCCATGAGTACACGGCACAACACGCGAGATATGACCTCAGTAGACCGGTGTGTGCATGCTGGAGTCTCCTGGCGTGTATCAGGGGACCCCGTGGGGTCGTGGGGTCGCGGGGTCAAGTCAGGGTTTGTCTGTTGTGGTGAATTGTCAATATTTGGTTTCTTGGGGCCAAATTTTTGTTTGTTTTGGGCTCTGACTTCAAATGGGCTTCAAATGAGTTTTTAAATGACACTACAAGCTCCATTTGGAAAGCTGCATACAGGTTGTGGTTATTTAAACAAATTAAAAACAGCAATATTACAGTAAGAAAGAACAAATTCAGCTTTAAGTGGTTTACATTTAGGCTGCTGACTTTAAAAAGATTGAAATAGAAAAAACAAGAATTCATTTTATTTATTTATTTTACTTTATGCCCCTATTTTATCACCAGGTGTGCGTTTGATTAGCCATTACCAGCCATTTTGAAATCTGCCCTCTAGTGACA
>JAOPHQ010004316.1:95000-97500 GCA_030340625.1 Merluccius polli | reverse complement strand
GCCCTGCTGTGTTCCCGTCCAGACGTGATCACCCCCAACGGGCTCAACGTGAAGAAGTTCTCCGCCATGCATGAGTTCCAGAACCTGCACCGCACCAGCAAGGCCCGCATCCAGGAGTTCGTCCGGGGACATTTCTACGGGTCGGCGCGCCTTAAATACATACAGGGCCGTTTCTAGCTATATGGGGACTATGCGGCTGCATAGGGCCCCGCCGCCACCAGGGCCCCCCCCCCCCCCCCCCCCCCCCCGGTGTCGGCCCTAGGTCCGGGGTGGGTTATGACCGCACCCCCCCCCCCCCCCCTATCGGCCCTAGGTCCGGGGTGGGTTATGATCGCGCATGCACCCCCCCCCCCCCCCCCTCCCCGTCGGCCCTGACAAAATAGGGGCCCCAAATTTGTATCTGGCACAGGGCCCCCAAACAGCTGGAAACGGCCCTGTATACATATATACATATATTACATATTTTATACTCACCTCAGCATGCAGGTCAGTTGTGCTCTCATGTTATTAGTAACTTTTCTAACTTTTAGTGTCTTTCTTGTTGGATTTAACGTCAGTAAATGTAAACGTTGTTTTGCGCTGCGTCCGCCCGCCAGACATCTGGACTTCAACCTGGAGAAGACGCTCTACTTCTTCATCGCCGGCCGCTACGAGTTCTCCAACAAGGGAGCCGACCTCTTCCTGGAGGCTCTGTCCAGACTCAACTACATGCTGAGGGTAGGCATGCTAATGCTAGGCTAACCCCTAGCCTCAACGTCATGCTAAGCTAACCTCTAGCCTCAACGTCATGCTAATGCTAGGCTAACCCCTGGCCTCAACGTCATGCTAATGCTAGGCTAACCCCTGGCCTCAACGTCATGCTAATGCTAGGCTAACCTCTAGCCTCAACGTCATGCTAATGCTAGGCTAACCCCTGGCCTCAACGTCATGCTAATGCTAGGCTAACCCCTGGCCTCAACGTCATGCTAATGCTAGGCTAACCTCTAGCCTCAACGTCATGCTAATGCTAGGCTAACCCCTGGCCTCAACTTCATGCTAAGCTAACCTCTAGCCTCAACGTCATGCTAATGCTAGGCTAACCCCTGGCCTCAACGTCATGCTAGGCTAACCCCTAGCCTCAACGTCATGCTAGGCTAACCCCTAGCCTCAACGCCATGCTAATGCTAGGCTAACCTCTAGCCTCAACGTCATGCTAATGCTAGGCTAACCTCTAGCCTCAACGTCATGCTAAGCTAACCTCTAGCCTCAACTACATGCTAGGCTAACCCCTGGCCTCAACTTCATGCTAAGCTAACCCCTGGCCTCAACTTCATGCTAAGCTAACCTCTAGCCTCAACGTCATGCTAGGCTAACCCCTGGTCTCAACGTCATGCTAGGCTAACCCCTGGCCTCAACTACATGCTAAGCTAACCCCTGGCCTCAACGTCATGCTAATGCTAACCCCTGGCCTCAACTACATGCTGAGAGTAAGCTAACCCATGGCCTCAACTTCATGCTAAGCTAACCCCTGGCCTCAACTACATGCTCAGAGTAAGCTAACCCCTGGCCTCGCTAGCGTAACGTCCCGGATGCTGCAAGCGGAGAACAACACAGCCTCATGTCACAGTTCCCATCTGTCCTGTGAGGTTAGCATCACGTAGCTAATCATCCGGTTGAAGCTACGCAGACCAGAGCAATCGGTTCAGAGAACCAGATTGTCTCCCGCTAGGAACCCAAGCAGACTGACCAAACGCTGAAGTCACAGCGCAGAGACGAGTCTTAAAATCAATTAATTCAATTCATGAATTGGATGAACTCTGTCTGTCTGTCTCTCTGTCTCTCTGTGTCTCTCTGTCTGTCTGTCTGTCTGTCTGTCTGTCTCTGTGTCTCTCTGTGTCTGTGTCTCTGTCTGTCTGTGTCTCTGTCTCTCTGTGTCTCTGTCTCTCTGTCTGTCTGTGTCTCTGTCTCTCTGTCTCTCTGTCTGTCTGTCTGTCTGTCTCTCTCTCTGTCTCTCTGTGTCTGTCTGTCTGTCTGTCTCTCTGTCTGTCTGTCTCTGTGTCTCTCTGTGTCTGTGTCTCTGTCTGTCTGTGTCTCTGTCTCTCTGTGTCTCTGTCTGTGTCTCTGTCTCTCTGTCTGTGTCTCTGTCTCTCTGTCTGTCTGTGTCTCTGTCTCTCTGTCTCTCTGTCTGTCTGTCTGTCTGTCTCTCTCTCTGTCTCTCTGTGTCTGTCTGTCTGTCTGTCTCTCTGTCTGTCTGTCTCTGTGTCTCTCTGTGTCTGTGTCTCTGTCTGTCTGTGTCTCTGTCTCTCTGTGTCTCTGTCTGTGTCTCTGTCTCTCTGTCTGTGTCTCTGTCTCTGTCTGTCTGTCTCTGTCTCTCTGTCTGTCTGTCTCTCTGTATGTCTGTGTCTCTGTCTGTCTGTGTCTCTGTCTGTGTCTCTGTCTCTCTGTCTGTCTGTCTGTCTCTCTGTCTGTCTGTGTCTCTGTCTCTCTGTCTGTCTGTCTCTCTGTCTGTCTGTCTGTGTCT
>JAOPHQ010004316.1:27500-92500 GCA_030340625.1 Merluccius polli | reverse complement strand
CTCACACACACACACACACACACACACACTCACTTACACACTCACTCACACACACACACACTCACTTACACACACACTCACTCACACTCACTCACACACACTCACAGACTCACTCACTCACTCTCACACACACACACTCACAGACTCACTCACTCACACTCACACACTCACTCTCACACACACACACACTCACTCACTCACTCGTTACCTTGTAATGTCTTGAAATTTCATGTAATTTGCTATAATTAGGATCAAAATGGTTTCCATCCTAATTTCTGATTGGTGCCAGGTGATGTCACATGTCATTGGAGCTGTGGCGTCACATGACCCCAGTCTGAACCGATGGTGAAGAGGCTGTAATGTAATGTTTGCGTTACTGAGGCGACGCCTCGGTCACGCCAGCATTTATTGCTCCAAACTGATGAAGTTGCTGTGCTCCTCCGTCCTCCAGGGACACGGCGCACACCGTCAAGGAGAAGTTCGGGACGCGGCTGTATGAGGCGCTGCTGAAGTGAGCCTTTCAATCCGCTTCTCACACAGTTTCCTCTCTCTTGTCTCTAACTACTAGCAACTCCAGAACATAAGTGAAAGTAATGTTTGTGTTTGTGCTGTTTGTCCCATGCTAAAGAGACGTGTGGATTCTGCATATTGTGTTGAATGTAGAACATATTTAAGCATTAAGTAAAGCGTTAACATTAAGGAAGGTAGCTAGGCAGAAAGTAATGACCCACAACTTAATGTACTGAATAGTTTCATTTTCTGTGTTTCATTTGAACAATGTAATGCGTTTGTCTCCAGGGGGGAGATCCCTGAGATGAGCACCATCCTGGACCGAGACGACTTCACCATGATGAAGAGAGCCATCTACGCCACCGAGGTGCCGCTCCGCTTCTCCCCCTCGTCTTCTCCAACATGGCTTCACTTGTTTCTTCACGTTTACTTCTTCTTCCACAAATTCTTCTTTAAATTCTTCAAATTCTTTTCAAATTCTTTTTCAAATTCTTTTCAAATTCTTTTTCAAATTCTTTTTCAAATTCTTTTCAAATTCTTTTTCAAATTCTTTTCAAATTATTCAAATCATTACTTTGAGCATTGGTCTTGTCCGTTCCTGTGCATGGTATCTTATGAATGGATGATGGTTGTGTCAGATTGCTGCAATCTACTGTCTAAACAAAAATAAGCCATTGATTTACCATAAAGTAGATAAATCACCCGCAGCACGTCGTTTATCTATTTTATGGTAAATCTATTTTAGATTTGTGTTTCTTGAAACATGTTGCTGTTGCCGTGGGTGAATGTGAATAAGTCATTCAGTCATGTTGTTATCGTGTTTCCTCTCACTAAACTAAAGGGATTTACATTTCATCATGTGATCATATCTAGTGTGCACAAGTGAAATCTGAAATTCAGTTTATTCACAGCTCCCAGGACGACTAGGAAGAGTATCCACTATCCCAGGGTTTACTGACTCTGTGCTCTTGGACATAGTACACCCTGTGTCACGGTCTCTAGTGGCTCAGTTCTTATGAATGGCGGCGTTGGAGACGTCCCCCAGGCGTCAGATTGATGCGACGCCAAGCGGTTATCAATTGCCCCGAGAGGGATTCCCTTGAGCAAAACAAAATACCAACCGAACATGAATGAATGGAAGCGGGCGCTGTAAGTGAGATGAGACAGGGAGGTAATTACATCACCGCCGAGCCACGCCATTGGTCGACGGAGGGGATGTGTGGCGTGGAGCGGCGCGCCGTCAATTGTTGATGGCACTCTTAAAGGCAAAGCGCCAATAACAGAGCCTTTCTCAATTAAAGGAATTTATGTCCATGTCAATATTCCAGGAAATTGAATGCTGGGGGGGAGGAATTGATCACAAGTGTTGGTAATAGAAAAGGAAAAGAGGGGGGAGGAGGAGGAGGAGGAGGAGGAGGAGGAGGAGGAGGAGGAGGAGGAGGAGGAGGGAGGGAGGGAGGGAGGGAGGGAGGGAGGGAGGAGAGGGGGGAGGGGGGGGGGGGGGGGGGGAGGAGGAGGAGGAGGGGTCACCTCTGTCTAACTTGTGAATGGAGAACATAGTTGTGATTAATTCTCCATTAAATGCATTTCTCTCTCTCTCTCTCTCTCTCTCTCTCTCTCTCTCTCTCTCTGCTTCAAAATATGTGTTTCCTTGCACAGGTAAACTCACCTGTAGCCGTGGGCATCCCAGAGCAGGATGTCTCGTTATATTCAATACAAATACACTTCAGATGAGAGCGTCTAAATGTCTAAATGGTAAAAAGTAATATCTGAGACTTTGCAAACTTCCATCAGATACTCAGGAAGGTAAACCAAAGTTCAGTCTCCGATGGCCGGGTGCATTTTTAATTCGCGTACAGGAAGTTTGTTCCTCCAACCTTTTGACGCATCATTTCGTAGCCACGCTGTGCGTCGGTACGGCAACAACAACAACAACAACAACAACACACACACTAGAGTGAGTCACCGGGTGATCAGATATCATTAGCCGCATCGCTAACATATTTTATGTTTGGCTGATCAATACTTGAGGTTCAGACTCCAAAAGGTTATTTTCCACGGATCAGCGCCTCGGCCTGATTAAACGTGTTCAGGTCCTCAGGAACCATTTGGTGCGATTGATTCACACGGCCTGCGTTACAGGTTGGGTTATAAGGCCCGCTACATACATGTGGATAAGCCACAGCTACATGTACATGTGTAGCAGGAAAACACGCCAACATACATGATGGTGACTAATGTCCGTATGTCTCTATCAGTTCGGGGGAAGCGTGCCCAAATATCACGATTGTATTTGCGATGGCGGTGTCAGATATGATCACTTAAGTGACTTTAATCCTCTCCTCATCTCTTATCATGTTGTATCCTTCCAGACGTGACATAAGCGTGTAAATCACATGTTTACACGAAACACAGCCGGTATTAAAGTACCAACACGGGTGTATTGGTGAAAATGAAGACTTCTGCTAGAGTTCTACTTTACTGCAATTATCAATTATAATGTTTCCATATCTTCTTTCTCCTCTTTCCACACACACACACACACACACACACACACACACACACACGCACGCGCGCGGCTACAGAGACACACTCTTCCTCCGGTGACGACTCACAACATGCTGGACGACTCCAGCGACCCGATCCTGGCCAACGTGCGGCGCATCGGCCTCTTCAACTCCCGCACAGACCGGGTCAAGGTGGGCTCCTCAGATCATCTCCACCAGGAGGTGTTGTGTGTTCAGATCTCCACCAGGAGGTGTTGTGTGTTCAGATCTTCACCAGGATGTGTTGTGTGTTCAGATCTCCACCAGGAGGTGTTGTGTGTTCAGATCTTCACCAGGATGTGTTTGTGTGTTCAGATCATCTTCCACCCAGAGTTCCTGTCCTCCACCAGTCCTCTTCTGCCCATGGACTATGAGGAGTTTGTGCGCGGGTGTAACCTCGGCGTCTTCCCATCCTACTACGAGCCGTGGGGATACACACCCGGTAGGCCATGTTTGTTATGAGGGACGTGTGTTACAAACCCCGCTTGTCCTTGGTGGCCGAGTTTGTGTTCGCTGTTAGCCAATCAGATCCAACCAGATCCCGCCTCCAGCGACGTGATTGGTCAAAAACAAATGTGAGGCCGAAAGAAAGTGAAACGCCCCATTCACCCGTGTGTGTGTGTGTGTGTGTGTGTGTGTGTGTGTGTGTGTGTGTGTGTGTGTGTGTGTGTGTGTGTGTGTGTGTGTGTGTGTGTGTGTGTGTGTGTGTGTGTGTGTGTGTGTCCAGGAGAGTGTACTGTGATGGGCATCCCCAGCGTGACCACCAACCTGTCTGGGTTCGGCTGCTTCATGGAGGAGCACGTGTCAGACACGGCTGCATACGGTACACACACACACACACACACACACACACACACACACACACTCAAGCACAATAAATACAATTCTGAAGCAGAATTTGAAATGGACAAGATATACTTCCATAACTGTCTGTCTGTCTGTCTGCCCCCCCCCCCCCCCCCCAGGTATCTACGTGGTGGACCGTCGGTTCCGCTCGGCCGACGAGTCGTGTAGTCAGCTGACTCAGTTCATGTTTGGGTTCTGCCAGCAGTCGCGGCGCCAGCGCATCATCCAGAGGAACCGCACCGAGCGGCTGTCCGACCTGCTGGACTGGAGGTTCCTGGGACGGGTCTGTTGGTTCTGTTGGTTCTGTTGGTTCTGGTCACATGACTGCTGACATGGCAACGCAATGTGCATTCACAACTGTCACATGTAGTCCAATCGCATGTCTCAGAACTAGACTGTCTTGTTTGAAAATGAGCCAAACTACACAATTTATGGTTGTTTGTGTGTTTGTGCTCGGCTAATGATTGGTTTCTGGTTCTCTCCTGGCGTGTGATTGGTTTCTTGGTTCTCTCCTGGCGTGTGATTGGTTTCTGGGTTCTCTCCTGGCGTGTGATTGGTTTCTGGGTTCTCTCCTGGCGTGTGATTGGTTTCTGGGTTCTCTCCTGGCGTGTGATTGGTTTCTTGGTTCTCTCCTGGCGTGTGATTGGTTTCTGGGTTCTCTCCTGGCGTGTGATTGGTTTCTGGGTTCTCTCCTGGCGTGTGATTGGTTTCTGGTTCTCTCCTGGCGTGTGATTGGTTTCTGGGTTCTCTCCTGTCGTGTGATTGGCAGTTCTACGTCCACGCCCGCCTCCTGGCCCTTAGTCGAGCCTTTCCTGACAAATTCAAGATGGATCCCATGGCCCCCCCCAAGGTGAGGATCACAACTACTGGACATACAGAACCGAACACACTGGACTCATATGGTACAGAGATTAGAGACAAATGAAGGGATGAATTTAACAGGATTTAGATTCAGACCAGAGAAGAGAAGGGCTCCAATCAAATCCCATCCCAGTATTGTGAAGCCACTGTGGGTCCAGAACCCCTCACCCCCCAGCAGCCGACAGGTCAAACCGGTCCTAGACTTGACCCACATTTCCCAGCGCTGTAATTGACAGCCTAACATTTGGAAGAGTGACGGACGGACGGCGTGGCGGCGCTGGGCAGCGGCGCGCGTTTACACTCAGCAGGAACCCGAATACAGCCAATCCAATTAGTTCCTGTGTTCCTCACACACACACACACACACACACACACACACACACACGTTGACTACTGTAGTATAATACTGTAGTATAATACTTGTAGTCTCTAACTTCCTGCGTCTTCCCGCCAGACGGAGGGTTTCCGGTTCCCCCGGCCGCACTCGGTGCCCCCCTCCCCCTCCGCCTCCCTCCACTCCACGCCGCACCACAGCGACGCTGAGGATGAGGATGAGGAGGATGAGCCCTACGACGAAGACGAGGAGGCGGAGAGGGACAGGATGAACATCAGAGCGCCCTTCGTCCTGGGGGGCGTCCCTGTAGAGGACCCCCTGTAGAGGACCCTGTAGAGGACCCCCTGTAGAGGACCCTGTAGAGGACCCCCCTGTAGAGGACCCCCTGTAGAGGACCCACCCCTGTAGAGGACCCACCCCTGTAGAGGACCCCCTGTAGAGGACCCTGTAGAGGACCCACCCCTGTAGAGGACCCACCACTGTAGAGGACCCACCCCTGTAGAGGACCCCCTGTAGAGGACCCACCCCTGTAGAGGACCCTGTAGAGGACCCACCCCTGTAGAGGACCCCCTGTAGAGGACCCCCTGTAGAGGACCCACCACTGTAGAGGACCCACCCCTGTAGAGGACCCCCTGTAGAGGACCCCTGTAGAGGACACACCCCTGTAGAGGACCCTGTATAGGTACTTCTGGACCAGGAGGACCACCAGATATCAACATTTCTCCATTATATCGTTCATCCATACAGAACTCCTCTCTTCAGCTTCCATCCCGGTCTTCAGATCATACATCAGACAGTTTGTATATTTTTGTAAGAATATTCTAAACATATTGTTTGTGGCCTTTTACACGCCTGACCACACGGTAGAACACGCGGACGCAGCGGTGAACACGCCGCCAGCGCCGCTGATCTCTGCAGCCAGCAGAGGAAACTCTTCATATTCGGTACATTAAGGGTGAGAATTTAAATGTCCGCCTTCGCTGTCGTCTGTGGCCAAAACTCTTAATTAATATTCAATCATTTGAATGAAATATAATTGTGTACCAGGACCTCGGAAAATACATAATGTGGAGATGAAGTTGACAGAATTTGAACTTTTTATTTTTTTTACTGTGCACATTTTTACTCTCCTAGTTTGCGGACTGATCAGATGCGATGTTTGTCATTTGATAATTTTATATTATCAAATGTAATTTGATATATTTCTACATTCTCCGCACCGCTCTCCAACGTTTGTGTTGTGGTCAGAAATTATTGCGGGCCGGTCCTGGACACCCTGCTGGACTAGTCTGGACACGCTAGACTAGTCTGGACACGCTGAACTAGTCTGGACACGCTAAACTAGTCTGGACACGCTAAACTAGTCTGGACACGCTAAACTAGTCTGGACACGCTAGACTAGTCTGGACACGCTAAACTAATCTGGTCACGCTAAACTAGTCTGGACACACTAGACTAGTCTGGACACGCTAAACTAGTCTGGACACGCTAAACTAGTCTGGACACGCTAAACTAGTCTGGACACGCTAGACTAGTCTGGACACACTAAACTAGTCTGGACACGCTAAACTAGTCTGGACACGCTAAACTAGTCTGGACACACTAAACTAGTCTGGACACGCTAAACTAGTCTGGACACACTAAACTAGTCTGGACACGCTAAACTAGTCTGGACACGCTAGACTAGTCTGGACACGCTAGACTAGTCTGGACACGCTAGACTAGTCTGGACACGCTAAACTAGTCTGGACACGCTAGACTAGTCTGGACACGCTAAACTAGTCTGGACACGCTGAACTAGTCTGGACACGCTAAACTAGTCTGGACACGCTGAACTAGTCTGGACACGCTAGACTAGTCTGGACACGCTAAACTAGTCTGGACACGCTAAACTAGTCTGGTCACGCTAGACTAGTCTGGACACGCTAAACTAGTCTGGACACGCTAAACTAGTCTGGACACCCTGCTGAACTAGTCTGGACACCCTGCTGAACTAGTCTGGTCACGCTAGACTAGTCTGACACGCTGAACTAGTCTGACACGCTGAACTAGTCTGGTCACGCTAGACTAGTCTGGACACGCTAAACTAGTCTGGTCACGCTAGACTAGTCTGTCACGCTGAACTAGTCTGACACGCTGAACTAGTCTGGTCACGCTAGACTAGTCTGGACACGCTAGACTAGTCTGGTCACGCTAGACTAGTCTGACACGCTGAACTAGTCTGGTCACGCTAGACTAGTCTGGACACGCTAGACTAGTCTGGACACGCTAGACTAGTCTGGACACGCTAGACTAGTCTGGACTACTGCTGGTCACACAGTACTATAGTGAATATTATGTCTGCTACAGTCCGCTGTGTGGGTTTATCAGAACTCAGGCGATGCGCTATGAAGTCAAACTTGTTTTATTAAAACAATACAGTAAACATAATCTGAGTGTTTGTATTTACAAAACCGTTTCTCTTCTCAATTATTATAAACCAAATCCAAATCCCAGAAGAAGATTTGCGACTCCATCAGAAGTATTCCCTCTTCCACACGGGGAGGTCCTGGAAGTACAGCTGCTCTGCGTTCTCATTGGCTGGGAGGGAGAGACGGAGGATATGAGCTGCACACACACAACTCACCCAGATAATGTACAATATCTTTATTTACATTTTATTTTATTTGAACAAGAACGACACTATAATAAAAAAAGGCATCGCTTGTAAAAGTCATGACAAATAAACAAACTAAACTTTAAAGTCATTTTGACTTCAACACATTAAAACCAGACCGGCGGTACGAAGCACATCGTGTCTGAATGAGACTCCAGTCTCATTTCCAATATATATTATGATATATAATTATATATAAATATATATAAACTTTATAGTTTACCTTCATCCTTCACCTGCTGCAGGAAGTTGAGCAGCACTGCGGCCGCCTGGCCGGCGCTCTGCTTCTCCGGGTTCGGACTGCGGCCCTCTGAGGAGAACCGGACACTCATTACTCATTATTACTCATTATTATTCATTATTATTCATTATTATTCATTATTATCTTTATTATCTTTTTTTTCCCTATGGGAAACAGTTGTAGATTTCATACAAAAAACAGGATTTGATATAAATACACTTCTATTTATGTTTAGGTATTCAACTAATGCTGTTACCAGGCGGTCACACTGTTAGTTTACCAGCATTAGTGAATAAGTGAATGCATTAATCATATGAATAATTAAATGTCTCCATCATCTCCATAAGAAACTGCAGTGTTAATAATATCCAATATTAGTAATTCAGAGTAATTAGTGGTATGAGGAAGAGGAAAAAACTATAAGAAAATGAGAGTAATGTTGAGTAATAATAAGTATATGAATATAAGACGTACCCAAGTGCAGCGTGTCGTAAACGTCTCCCTCCTTCCCGTCCTCCGAGATGAAGCGTCTTCCCTCTGGAGACACGAGGACAGCAGGAGACACTCAGAATACATGTCCTATTTAATGAGGACACTGAGTGGGGCAGGACAGACGGACAGGACAGACGGTGGACAGGACAGACAGGTGGACAGGACAGACAGGTGGACAGACAGACGGTGGACAGACGGTGGACAGGACAGATGGTGGACTGGACAGACGGACAGGACAGACGGACAGGACAGACGGACAGGACAGACGGTGGACAGACAGACAGGTGGACAGACAGACAGGTACATACGTGTCCCCTTCAGGTAGAGCATCGCCTGCGGGGTCCAGTTCCTCCTCTGGAAGGAACTCTGCAGCAGAAAGCAGCAGATGAGGTCAGTGTCACTTTGAGGATGTGAATGAATGAACACATGAGTGAGATGAATACATGAGTGAGATGAATGAATACATGAGTGAGATGAATGAATACATGAGTGAGATGAATGAATCCATGAGTAGGATGAATGAATACATGAGTGAGGTGAATGAATACATGAGTGAGATGAATGAATACATGAGTGAGGTGAATGAATACATGAGTGAGATGAATGAATACATGAGAGATGAATCCATGAGTGAGATGAATGAATCCATGAGTGAGATGAATGAATCCATGAGTAGGATGAATGAATCCATGAGTGAGATGAATGAATCCATGAGTGAGATGAATGAATCCATGAGTGAGATGAATGAATACATGAGTACGATGAATGAATACATGAGTGAGGTGAATGAATACATGAGTGAGATGAATGAATACATGAGTAAGATGAATGAATACCTAAGTGAGATGAATGAATACATGAGTGAGATGAATGAATACATGAGTGAGACGAATGAATACATGAGTGAGGTGAATGAATACATGAGTGAGGTGAATACATGAGTGAGGTGAATACATGAGTGAGATGAAAGAATACATGAGTGAGATGAATGACTACATGAGTGAGATGAATGAATACATGAGAGATGAATGAATACATGAGTGAGGTGAATACATGAGTGAGATGAATGAATACATGAGTGAGATGAATCCATGAGTGAGATGAATCCATGAGTGAGATGAATGAGTGAGACAGGCCCTCACCTTGGGAGCGCTCCAGGAGTGAGAGACGAGTGTCGCCAGGAGCAGGAAGGTGAGCAGGTAGGACAGCGTCCCGGTCCGTAACCCCTGAGGAGCACAAACACTGCTGGTGGACTACTTTACATCAGAGGAAACGATTTGCTCCGAATAATAACTCTGGAGTAAAGAAATAAAGAGTAAAGAAATAAAGAAGAAATAAAGAGTAAAGAAATAAAGAAGAAATAAAGAGTAAAGAAATAAAGAAGAAATAAAGAGTAAAGAAATAAAGAAATAAAGAGTAAAGAAATAAAGAGTAAAGAAATAAAGAAATAAAGAGTAAAGAAATAAAGAGTAAAGAAATAAAGAAATAAAGAGTAAAGAAATAAAGAAGAAATAAAGAGTAAAGAAATAAAGAAGAAATAAAGAAATAAAGAGTAAAGAAATAAAGAAATAAAGAGTAAAGAAATAAAGAAGAAAATAAAGAGTAAAGAAATAAAGAGTACAGAAATAAAGAGTACAGAAATAAAGAAGAAATAAAGAAATAAAGAGTACAGAAATAATAAAGAAATAAAGAGTAACGAAATAAAGAAGTAAAGAGTAAATAAATAAAGAGTCGGTCTGTAGGTTGATTCCATAGCGCCACCAAGCATCAACATCTAGAGCGTTTCCAGCAGCAGTTGATTTTGGCATTTCAGAAAATGTCACCGGTAACGTTATGGACTGTGGAGCTGATGGAGCTGATGGAGCAGATGGAGCTGATGGAGCTGATGGAGCAGATGGAGCTGATGGAGCAGACGGAGCTGATGGAGCAGATGGAGCTGATGGAGCTGATGGAGCAGATGGAGCTGATGGAGCAGATGGAGCTGGGTGGAGCTGATGGAGCAGATGGAGCTGATGGAGCTGATGAAGCAGATGGAGCTGATGGAGCAGACGGAGCAGATGGAGTTGGATGGAGCTGATGGAGCAGATGAAGCTGATGGAGCTGATGGAGCAGATGAAGCTGATGGAGCAGATGGAGCTGATGGAGCAGCACAACATCTCAGCGGGTTTCTTACTCTCATCTCCACCGTCGGTGAGTTTCTGTCCGTCCTGACCGCTGGTGTGGAGGAGGTCTGAGGGTCTCTGCTGGTGGGACTCTCCTTCCCAGTATATATCCTCTCACCCCCCCCCAGTGGTGTGTGTGTGTGTGTGGGGGGGGGGGGGGGGGCTGATTAGGTGCTGATAGCGATAGGTCACAACGTTTGACGAATGGGGCGGTGGGTGAATAAATTGAAGCGCCGATCAATCGACGGTGTGACCTATAATTATGAATGGTGGAGCTGCCCTATAACTCCACCGGGTCACGGGGGAGGGGGGTGAGGGGGAGGGGGGGGGTGGGGTGAGGGGGGGGGGGGGGGGGGGGGGGGGGGGGTATGGTGACATGCTGGTTATGGCGCCGGTTAATAACGGCAATGTTCAGTTTTTATTATTCCAGTATTGATGTTCTGCCTTGATGCCGTTCAGAGATGAACGACTTCCACATTTTATGAATGAAATCTAACAGTGAATGACCAAATGTACTATAAATATATAATATATAATACTATACTATAGTACTATAAATATATAATATATAATATATACTATACTATAGTACTATAAATATATAATATATAATACTATACTATAGTAAATATATAATATATAATACTATACTATAGTACTATAAATATATAATATATAATACTATACTACTATATAAATACTATACTATACTACTATATAAATACTATACTATACTACTATATATATACTATACTATACTACTATATAAATACTATACTATACTACTATAAATATATAATATATAATACTATACTATAGTACTATAAATATATAATATATAATACTATAGTACTATAAATATATAATATATAATACTATACTATAGTACTATAAATATATAATATATACTACTATACTATACTACTATAAATATATAATACTATAAATACATCACATAATGTAGAGAGTGATGAAACGGTGGATCTGTTGGTTCCGGTGCTGAATGTAAAGTGTGACATTATGAACGACGACGCCAGGCTTTCATTATATATATGTATATAATATATATTTACAAAAGTGCCATAAAGCAAAACATTGTCAAAGCAGTGTTCACATGTAACCATTCTCTGTTGTCCTCACACAGAAATAGGAATAAACCGTTTCGGTATATTTATACCATTTAGGTTCATTTACCCCAAATGTTTGCTTTTATTTGCCAGTTGGTCATAAATTCACCTGATGACCAATTAAAAATGTAATTGTAACATACAACTATACTGTAAATGTATTATCCTGGTAACGCCGTAGGATTTTGATTTCAAAACACATTTTCAGAAGTAGTAACATAATCACAATTATCGTCATTATAATAAAACTTGAATATTTGACTTTATTGAACTCCAAGTAAACAATATAACCGGAGCATCACAGCTCAGCAGATTCTGGAGATTCTGATTTTCTTCATTTCTTCTCTTCAGAACGATGTTGAAAATAAGTTAATTTGATGTAACTTCAGTAAAGCTTTGATTAAAAGCCAAACAAACAAGTAAAGCAGAACCCATCAGCCAATCATACCAGGAGAAGTCGGCCATCTTGGCCACATGGTAGTCAAGCAGCTCTCCAAGAAAACGCTAAAATAGAAACTAAACCGTAACAAAAGATAACGCCGAAGACCGCTGGCTCCGGTCCAAATACATGTTTTAAAGCACAGGCACATTCATGTCACATGAGAACAACCAGCTCTGCACACGTTCCCCCCTGCTGTGAGGAGGAGCAGGAGGAGGAGGAGGAGGTGCAGGAGGAGGTGCTCGTTGGGCTGCATCACCTCCAGCGAGGAGCAGCGCCTCCTGTTGGCCCTGCGGCGGCAGCTTCACCTCTCAGGTAAAAATACAAAGTTGTCTCTTTTTTGGCCGACTGTTGAGTGTGGGTGTGAAGAGGGGGGGGGTTGGGGGGGGGGGGGGGTCTTAAGGGGGGGAGGGGTCTTAAGGGGGGGGGGGGGGTCTTAATGCATTAACGTCCTCCGTGGGGCCAGGTGTAGTTTTATAAAAGCGACCGTGTCAGCGTGTCACCAGAGAGACCTCTGGGGAGAAGGTCCAGTCGTAGTGTTACACCATTGTGTTGCTCTCCCCCACTCTGTCCACAAACTGAAAGGAGAGACAAAAGTTAAAGTTAACTCCAACCTCCACACACCTGGAGGAGACGCTCAGGTAGGAGACGCTCAGGTAGGAGACGTTCAGGTGGGAGACGTTCAGGTAGGAGACGTTCAGGTAGGAGACGTTCAGGTAGGAGACGTTCAGGTAGGAGACGTTCAGGTAGGAGACGTTCAGGTAGGAGGCACTTTCCATGCGTCTGATTTCCCATACATAGCACTCCACTGTATAAACTATATTGTTGATTGGACCGTACCAAGCGGTGCGCCTCCTCTCTGAACGCCTGCGACGGGTTAAAGGTTTAAAGGTCCGTATGTCACCACCAGGTGTGACGGCTTTCACACATCCACACCTGGTGGTGACGTAGCGGCCCTTTAACTTTTAAAGCCCTTTAAAATTAAGAAGTCATGCAGAATAATTCAATAAAGCTTTAAGAGTAAGTTAGGCCACCCGGCGTCGCCGACTACAAGCGTGGCGTGTTGCTGCTGCGTGTTGAGCGCTACCCAGTGGCGGTTCTAGACCAGTTTTAATGGGGGGGGGGGGGGGCAGGTTGGGGCACACCGTCATGTTATTATTGACGCAGACTCCTCGTTCGGGGGGGGGGGGGGGGGCACAGGGGGGTCCGGACTCAGAGTTACGGGGGCACTGGCCCCCTCTGCCCCCCCCTCCTAGAACCGCCACTGGCGCTACTGTAAGTTTAGCATCAGGTTTAGTTGTACATGCATGCTCACATGCAGCGGAGAATCGGCAGCGACTGACCGAGATGCGGATTATCCTCAGAGCCTTAGGAAGGCTTTAAAGAGACAAGAGAGACACTTCAGAACACGTCATCCACATCCACGTCATCCACATCCATGTCATCCACATCCACGTCATCCACATCATCCACATCATCCACGTCATCCATGTCATCCACATCCACGTCATCCACATCATCCACGTCATCCATGTCATCCACATCCACGTCATCCACATCATCCATGTCATCCACATCCACGTCATCCACATCATCCACATCCACGTCATCCACATCATCCATGTCATCCACATCCACATCATCCACGTCATCCACATCCACGTCATCCACATCATCCACGTCATCCACATCCACGTCATCCACATCCACATCATCCACATCCACATCATCCACATCCACGTCATCCACATCATCCACATCCACATCCACGTCATCCACATCCACATCATCCACATCCACGTCATCCACATCATCCACGTCATCCACATCCACGTCATCCACATCCACATCATCCACATCCACGTCATCCACATCATCCACGTCATCCACATCCACGTCATCCACATCCACATCATCCACATCCACGTCATCCACATCATCCACGTCATCCACATCCACATCATCCACATCATCCACATCCACGTCATCCACATCCACGTCATCCACATCCACATCCTCCACATCATCCACATCAACGTCATCCACATCCACGTCATCCACATCCACATCATCCACATCATCCACATCCTCCACATCCTCCACATCCTCCACATCCACGTCCTCCACATCCACATCATCCACATCATCCACATCATCCACATCCACGTCATCCACATCATCCACGTCATCCACATCATCCACGTCATCCACATCCACATCATCCACATCATCCACATCCACGTCATCCACATCCACATCATCCACATCCACATCATCCACATCCTCCACATCATCCACATCATCCACATCCACATCCTCTACATCCACGTCATCCACATCCACGTCATCCACATCCACATCATCCACATCATCCACATCCTCCACATCCACGTCATCCACATCCACATCATCCACGTCATCCACATCCACGTCATCCACATCCACATCATCCACATCCACATCATCCACATCATTCACATCCACATCCTCCACATCCACGTCATCCACATCATCCACGTCATCCACGTCATCCACATCATCCACATCATCCACATCCACACTGCACTTGGTTAGCCACCCGACGCACGGCTCCGCGTCTGAGAAGTTCTGCTGTGAGTGTCTGTACTGCGCTGGACAACATGGAGGATGTTTTAAATGCATAATGATAATGATGATGTCATCCTATTATAGTTTCAACGTGTTTCCTATGTGTTGCGTATATATTTCACAGTCTGCTGCCAGACCCTCGAGATTGCGTGTTGTGTGACACCGTCCGACCCGTAGTCTGTAACACGCAGACCGCCGCGGGTCGGTTCTGACCCGGCAGTAGCAGCAGCCAGGGAATTAGTAATGAAGCGTTGGCAGAAACTTCTCACACACGTTGAGCTCCCGGCCGCAGCAGGACACGCGAAACCCGGCGTGTCCTGCTGCCGAGGGCGCCGACGAACACAACACAACAGGAGAATTGGCGTGTCCACACAGACAAAATGGCGGGTTGGCGACTGGGTTTGGACCCTGCACCCGACTAGTCTGACTTTTACCACCCCCCCCCCCCCCCCCCCCCCCCAAAACGCCGCTGCCTGCTATTGGTCAACAACACCATGCGAAGGATCGCGTCTCGTCTCACCGCGACTCGCGTCATCAAACTAAAAGACGGACCCCCGAACTCGACCCGAACACGCCAGTTCGGGTCGAGTTCTGGGCGTATCGGGGGGGGCGGGGCCTTAACTGGCGCCGGCGGATACTTACGCCGCTGATGAAGGGCAGGTTGAGGATGGACCCCAGGACGGGTATTCGTCTGATGAAGCCGACGACCACCGGGAAGAAACCTCTGGATGGGATGACATCATCGACACACAGTTAGCAGACGTCCTCCACAGAAGGACAGGAGGACACATATAGGAGCGGACCGAGCCGCTCGGTAATCATCTAGTCTACATGTTTAAACATTATCCCACATGACCCTTCTGGATCTACTCCCAGCTTGCACACTAATATAAAAGTTGAATTAGTGAGTAAACACTAACTAATATAACTACTGATAACAACTGAACTAACCCATATGATGCATTAACCTCAAGTTCGGCTCACTTTGTTCCATCTATCTATCTGGGACCTGATCGTCTCCATGACAACCGAGATGGTGGTACCAGGCGAGGTGACTCTCCAGGTATCTCTCCATCATTAATCTATCTAATATCTAATATCTATATATATATCTAATATCTAATATCTATATATATCTAATATCAAATAACTATATATATATCTATCTAATATCTAATATCTATATCTATCTAATTCCCCCCCCCCCGCTCCACCGACCTGAACAGGAGGAAGAAGCCGTAGACCTCCAGCACCACGCCCACGATGGGCCAGCCGATCAGAACCACTAGCACGCCGCCCAGGAAGAACCCGGTCGCCTTCGCCTTGTGCCTCTGGAAGAAGAAGCGGAAAGTCCTCTCCAGGCCGATGACGAAGGACAGCCCCGCCACGAACAGGATCTGCGGGGGGGGGGGGGGGGGGGGGGGGGGGGGGTTAAAGCCTGAGGTGAGAGACGCGGGGGGAGGGGGGGAGGAGGCGGGAGGAAAGGCTCCTCCTCCTACTTACGTTTCCGATGGCGAGGAGAGCCTTGTCGAAGAACAGCATCATCCCGAAGAAGAGGAAGAAGACGCCGAAGCCGGTCAGTCCCATCCCAATCTCTAGGGGGGCGCACACACACACACACAGGAGGACTGGTTTGAGGTCTACGGTTCAGACCCCAGGTCGTGGTCTTCGTGGCCCTAAGAGTCACTTGTCTGGAGGGCTGAACCGTCACGCAAAGCCCAGTCTCCATGTGTCTCATCATGTGGGTGACGTGTGCACATGTCAACGTGTAACCCCTTCATACATGTAGTGCTGCAGGGCTGCCCTGGTCCACATGTGGTCTCCACATGTGAGACTACATGTATGTTTTGGTACAGACCAACAACACGTCACGTCATGGCTGAACTAGTGGTTATATCAGAGGAAATTAACATAACAGCCGACACTTTAATGTGTGGGACCACCCGGAAACAGAGGAAACAGAGGAAACAGCAGTGTGTTGTGTTGTTGTGCTGTGTTGGACATCACCCCCCACCTGGACCTGGACCTGGACCTGGTCCTGGTCCACCCTCCCCTCTCCCTCCCTCCCCCTCCCTCCCCCCTGCGGGTCTGGACGTGGTCTTACTTTGGGAGTCTGTGAGGGAGATCATGGTGACGACCGGGACCGGGACGACAGACAGCTGTTACTGCGGCGACGGCCACGTCTTCCGGAAACACGCCTTCACGCGCCGACAGCTTCCGGGTCACGGAGGGGGTCGGCCCGCCCACCGAGAGGGTTTAAATAAACTGCATTTATATAATAACTGAGTCAAACACAGATAAACGGTGAGTGACGCCATTAGGACATTAAACTAAACTAAACGCGTTACGTTAGTCCGTACTGCGGCGGTCTGTCTGCGATGCGTTTCTTGAACGCAACCGCGCCGCCAGAACGCAGCGCGCTGATTGGCTCCCGACGCCACGGCTGGCGAATCACAGCAAAGATATTAGATAAGCAAAGAGCGAACACTTCCGGGTCTTCTGGGTGGCTGAGACCGGCCGGACGAGTCTCAAACAGACGGCTTTCTGCCGGATCTACAAGTCAGAAAAACGTCAACTTACTGTCACAATGTCCACAACACCTTCATAAGAGGATGATGTTGACCTGATGTTAAATAACGGCCACATCGGCCGGAAGTAGGACGCGGGGCAGTCTCGCTTGTGAAATGTCTCTGATGCGTTTCTTCAACGCAACCGCGTCGCCAGAACGCAGCGCGCTGATTGGCTGCGGATCCTGAAGGCACGTTTGTGTTGTTTCCTCCGGTTTCCTGAGCGACCAGGACCGCCTCGTTAGTACCCTCCTCCTGGTCCGCCTCCTGGTCCAGTCCACACGGAGAGCCTGCTGGTCTAGTCCACCTCCTGGCCCAGTCCACACGGAGAACCTCCTGGTCTAGTCCACCTCCAGGTCCAGTCCACCTCCTGGTCTAGTCCACCTCCTGGTCCAGGCCACCTCCCGGTCTAGTCCACCTCCTGGTCCGGTCCACCTCCTGGTCCGGTCCACCTCCTGGTCTAGTCCACCTCCTGGTCCGGTCCACACGGAGGGCTTCTGCAGGGTCGCCTGGTGAGTCCCTCTCTTCATCCGCAACATGTTAGACCACTAGAGATGGTCCTGAGACCCAGTGACGTCACCGAGCCTCATGGAGACCATGCCAAGTGAAACACTTTCACTTTGCAAGGTCTCCATGAGGCTCATCTAGAAAGTGAAAGTATCTAGAAAGTGAAGGTGTGGTAACTCATATCTATAATATAATAATATTAATGGTAATGTAATAATATCTATAAAGTGAAGGTGTGGTAACTCATATCTATAATATAATAATATTAATGGTAATGTAATAATATCTATAAAGTGAAGGTGTGGTAACTCATATCTATAATATAATAATATTAATGGTAATGTAATAATATCTATAAAGTGAAGGTGTGGTAACTAATATCTTTAATATAATAATATTCATAGTAGTATAATAATATCTATAAAGTGAAGGTGTGGTAACTCATATCTATAATATAATAATATTCATAGTAATATAGTAATATCTATAAAGTGAAGGTGTGGTAACTAATATCTTTAATATAATAATATTCATAGTAATATAGTAATATCTGTGAAGGTGTGGTCTAAGTTGTCCTTCTTAACTACCTGGTGATGTCCTCTGGTTGCCAGGTGAACATCTGGTCCACGTGGTAGAGGTGCATCTGGATCACCATGGACAGCAGCACTACTGGTGAGGTCAAAGGTCACCTGAGGGCTTCCTGGTTTCAGTTTGGTTGTCTTTAACACGTTGCTCTCTTCCTTCTGCTCTATTTTATACTATCTTTTATACTCTCTTACAATGTTTTTTTGTGTGTAATGTTTTAATTATTTCTTATACAAGAGCTATACAAATAAAGTGTATTATTTATGATATTATTATATACACGCCCCTCTTCCAGCCGACCACACGTCTGGTGTGTGTGTTTAAGGAGGGAAACCCTGAGGGACACCGGGTCTTATACGGTCCCAGGAGACGTGTGTTAGATGATTATCTCTCCATTAGTCAGCCAGAGACACTGAGTACCTGTGGAGGTGTCAGACCGGAGGTGTGTCATCACAGTGTGACCACCGGTTACTAAGCAACCGCAGCGCAAACATCCAAGTCCTACACTGACGTACATTTCAAATCAAGCATGTAATCAATATTTACAATACCACCGAACTCCTCAATATAACGCTAACTTTAACCTTTAATTCAGTTTTCAAATGTAGAATTGTATTTAAAAGTTATTTTATTTGCGTGACTTACGCGTCATCATCCACATTTGAATAAGTGAGTGTAATGAAACGTCGGCATGAGGAAAGAAAGAATAAACGTTTACAGCTGAGCCAGCTATACTTCACACATGACCATATAAGGAGAAGATATGTGGGGGGGGGGGAGGAGACTCCCTACATCAATCATTCAGCCTATTAATAATCACATGATATAACCTTTAGTTTATTACACGCCTGCTGGTGCACCCGGAGACGGCTCTCCAACGTTTCTGATGTCACCGCAGCCCAGAGACCTGATCCTCTTCCTCGCGTCCTCCCGCCCCTCGCTCTTCATCATGTCAACAACGCGTCCTCCCGCCCCTCCTCTTCATCATGTCAACAACACGTCCTCCCGCCCCTCCTCTTCATCATGTAAACAACGCGTCCTCCCGCCCCTCCTCTTCATCATGTCAACAACGTTGTTTACATGACCATGTCCACTTAGCTCACCCGTTCCCTCGTCCCATAGTCCTGAGTGCTCACTATATAAACTATTTAGAAATCCATCGCCGTGACGCGTAGGATGTATGTAGTATGTCATATGTACAGTATGTATTTAATACATACATAGTATGTACTGTAGTATGTATGTAGTATGTAGTATGTCATATGTACAGTATGTATTTAATACATACATAGTATGTACTGTAGTATGTATGTAGTATGTAGTATGTCATATGTACAGTATGTATTTAATACATACATAGTATGTACTGTAGTATGTATGTAGTATGTAGTAAGTATGTACAGTATGTATTTAATACATACATAGTATGTACTGTAGTATGTATGTAGTATGTCATGTACAGTATGTATTTAATACATACATAGTATGTACTGTAGTATGTATGTAGTATGTCATATGTACAGTATGTATTTAATACATACATAGTATGTACTGTAGTATGTATGTAGTATGTCATATGTACAGTATGTATTTAATATGTATGTCATATGTATGCACTGTAGTATGTATGTAGTATGTAGTATGTCATATGTACTTAATGCATACATAGTATGTACTGTAGTATGTATGTAGTATGTAGTATGTCATATGTATGTACTGTAGTATGTATGTAGTATGTAGTATGTCATATGTATGTATTGTAGTATGTATGTAGTATGTCATATGTACAGTATGTATTTAATATGTATGTCATATGTATGTACTGTAGTATGTATGTAGTATGTAGTATGTCATATGTACAGTATGTACTTAATACATACATAGTATGTATGTATGTATGTCATATGTATGTCATATGTATGTACTGTAGTATGTATGTAGTATGTCATATGTACAGTATGTATTTAATACATACATAGTATGTATGTATGTATGTCATATGTATGTATGTCATATGTATGTACTGTAGTATGTAGTATGCGAGTATCGGTCGCATAAACAATCTGACACGTATTGGATGTTAACCTGCAACAGCTCATTTGCATAAATGCGGCGTGTCGACCATCCCTATTGGGTGAATCCAGTGACAGGGAAAACCGCTATGAATCATGGGATATAGTGTGGACATAAGTGTGCATCGGTTATACACTTCTTTTACAGTGCATTATGGGTATTTAGTGCACTATATTAGGGAACAAGTGAACCCGTTGTTCAAAGTGTCTTACACGCAGCGCCGGCGCTCCTCCAGATGTGCAGGTGCAGCTGGACGAGGTGGAGTCGGAGCTGGAGCTGGTGGAGCTGCAGATCGCTGAGCTCCTGGAGAAGCAGAGTGAGCTGAACTCCCGCAAGAGCCGACTTCTCAGCAGAGTGGGGAAGGACTGCGAAGCTGCTGGCCAACGTGGCTCCTCCTCCTCCTCCTCCTCCTCCTCCTCCTCGAAGGCGGGAGCTCCTCCAGCCATGAGCAAACAAGAGCTGGAGCGCTACGATAAAGCCGGTACGCTGCTGCACTACCATGTGGTCTGTGTGTTATTCAGGTTGTTATGTATGATGGGTGTGGTCTCCTACTAGATCTCCAGCTCTCCTCCTCCTCGTGCTAGGGTTCTCCTCCTGGTGGATAACTCCAGCTCTCCTCCTCCTCCTCCTCCTCCTCCTCCTCCTCCTCCTCCTCTCCTCTCCTAGGGTTCTCCTCCTGGTGAATAACTCCAGCTCTCCTCCTCCTCTCCTTGTGCTAGGGTTCTCCTCCTGGTGGATAACTCCTCCTCCTCCTCCTCTCCTCCTCTCCTAGGGTTCTCCTGGTCTAAGGACCTGCAGGAGCGTCTGAAGACCTCCTTCCGGCTGCCGGGCTTCCGGCCGCTGCAGCTGCGTGCGATGAACCTCAGCATGGAGGGCCGGGACCTCTTCCTGGTGATGCCCACCGGACGCGGGAAGAGCCTCTGCTACCAGCTGCCCGCGCTCTGCTCCCCGGGTACGTAGCCGCTAGCCCGCTACGTAGCCGCTAGCCCGCTACGTAGCCGCTAGCCCAGAATGTAGCCGCTAGCCCAGAATGTGGCCCAGAATGTAGCTGCTAGCACAGAATGTAGCAGCTAGCCCTAGGAAACATTAACTGTGTGTGTGTGTGTGTGCGTGCGCGTGTGTGCGCGCGTGTGTGTGCGTGTGTGCGTGTGTGTGTGTGTGCGCGTGTGTGTGTGTGTGTGTGTGTGTGTGCGTGTGCGTGCGTGCGTGCGTGTGTGCGTGCGTGCGTGTGTGCGTGCGTGTGTGTGTGTGTGTGTGTGTGTGTGTGTGCGTGCGCGTGTGTGTGTGTGTGTGTGTGTGTGCAGGCTTCACGCTGGTCATCACCCCCCTGGTGGCCCTCATGGAGGACCAGCTGATGTACCTGAAGGGCGTCGACGTTCCCGCCGCCTGCCTCAACGCCGCCAGCACGCGGGTAACCAATCAGAGCAGAGATCTCTCGCCGCCTCACACGCCGCCTCGTCATCGTAGTTCTACCCAATATATAGGATGTAAATATACGTAAATATATATATTATATAAGTCACTATTAACTGGCGTATAAACTTTGTCATCCTCCCACACGGAGGACAGAAGAGTGGAAGTGTTACGAACCTTCAGGCGCCATTTCATCCTCCGTTTAATCTGATTTATTATTTTATGGGGGGAATTAATCATTACCTGTCTGATTCAACACTTTAATTATTAACATAAATCCCTTTTGAAGCCATAAGGAAGTTTTTTTTTTTTTTAAATGATGCGCTGAAAAAATCGGACCGACTTTTTCACATTTTTCACGGCGCTAGATCAGTTTAATGAATAACAATCACTTTGGCGTGGTCGCCATGGTTACTGTACATGTTGTGGGAAACGGCGGAGGTACTTGAAAGCCTGTTTACATTTCTCAACCGTCGCTATGGGTTACATGAAGGCCTAGTGATCATTGATTTGGTGGCGGCGGCGCTACAAGCGCTACTGGTGCTGCGGTACGTTAATATGAGATGTGTTTGATTAACGTAACGTTAATACAACAGTTTAGTTTTGGATGCCAACTGATAGCCAACTTTTAATTATCCAACAGGGAAACAACAAAACTAACGTCTCCAAAACATGGATGTATGTTGTACACGCATATCATCATCATATCATACCTCATTATCATAATCATAATCATTATCCCCTCTCTTGGATTCAAAAGTGAAACTCCATTATAATGTAATCCTCTAAATACATAGGAGATTATAATTGAATCTAAATCCATAGGAGATTATAATTGAATCTAAATACATAGGATATTATAATTGAATCTAAATACATAGGATATTATAATTAAATCTAAATACATAGGATATTATAATTGAATCTAAATACATAGGATATTATAATTGAATCTAAATACATAGGAGATTATAATTGAATCTAAATCCATAGGAGATTATAATTGAATCTAAATCCATAGGAGATTATAATTGAATCTAAATACATAGGAGATTATAATTGAATCTAAATACATAGGATATTATAATTGAATCTAAATACATAGGATATTATAATTGAATCTAAATACATAGGATATTATAATTGAATCTAAATACTTAGGATATTATAATTGAATCTAAATACTTAGGATATTATAATTGAATCTAAATACATAGGATATTATAATTGAATCTAAATACATAGGATATTATAATTGAATCTAAATACATAGGATATTATAATTGAATCTAAATACATAGGATATTATAATTGAATCTAAATACTTAGGATATTATAATTGAATCTAAATACTTAGGATATTATAATTGAATCTAAATACTTAGGATATTATAATTGAATCTAAATACATAGGATATTATAATTGAATCTAAATACTTAGGATATTATAATTGAATCTAAATACATAGGATATTATAATTGAATCTAAATACTTAGGATATTATAATTGAATCTAAATACATAGGATATTATAATTGAATCTAAATACATAGGATATTATAATTGAATCTAAATACATAGGATATTATAATTGAATCTAAATACATAGGATATTATAATTGAATCTAAGTACTTAGGATATTATAATTGAATCTAAATACTTAGGATATTATAATTGAATCTAAATACTTAGGATATTATAATTGAATCTAAATACATAGGATATTATAATTGACAGGCTGTATGAGGTTGAGGGTTGAATCCCTCCATCCTTTCTCTCTCGGTTCTTCTCGCCTTTCGCCTCCTTTATTCGCTGTCTAATCTAAACGACCATAAGAGCCTCCATCTTAAAGTACTGATCCCCGACTCCGCGGCCCCAGGAACACGCCAAGATGGTGCTGGACGGCATGACGGACCCGCAGGCGCCCTTCAAGCTGGTCTACGTGACGCCGGAGAAGGTGGCCAAGAGCAAGATGCTGATGTCCCGCCTGGAGAAGGCCCACGCCGCCCAGAGGCTCAGCCGCATCGCCGTGGACGAGGTGCACTGCTGCAGCCAGTGGGGACACGACTTCAGACCGGGTGAGGGACCTGAGGGAGGAGGACTCTAGGGACACATGGACCTAGTCCCAACACCAGAGTCTCTCCAGGGTTGTGAGGCTGGCCTCACAATCCTGGAGAGACTCTGGTGTTGGGACTCTAGCCTCACAACCCTGGAGAGACGCTGGTGTTGACAGGTCTGCGTTCGCCCCCCCAGACTACAAGCTGCTGGGCATCCTGAAGCGGCAGTTCCCCAAGGTGCCGTTGCTAGGGCTCACCGCCACGGCAACCAGCAGCGTCCTCAAGGACTGCCAGAAGATCCTGTGTGTCCCTCAGCCAATCACACTCACCTCCTCGTTCAACCGCACCAACCTCTTCTACGAGGTAGCTATGGCAACCGCTGACCTGTCTGTCTGCAGTACACACACACCTGTCTGCCCACCTGTCTCTACACACCTGTCTGCCCACCTGTCTCTACACACCTGTCTGTCTACCTGTCTCCACACACCTGTCTGTCTGCAGTACCCACCTGTCTGTCTACCTGACACACACAGGGACAGCACCACGTTTGTAGAATAGATAAACATCTTCAGTCGTAAGATAATCTTCAGTACTTTCTCTGCTGGTGAACTTTGAGTTCTCCAGCAGAACTCAAAGTCCTCCTGAGTGTGAATGGTTTGTGTTGTTCCTCAGGTCCGAGTTAAGGAGGCCAACCAGGACCGGTCCGTCAGTGACATCGCCTCGCTGATCAAGACCAGATACAAGGACCAGTCAGGTAACCATGCACACATGGACAGGAAGTAGTGGCTGACGAAGACCAGCCAATCAGCACACACTACACATTACATACTATGCCCCTCCCAACAATCAACTGCTGACAAATTGATAAATTGCAAATTGTTGAGAAGATAAATCCGTGACAATCTTTACCGCTTTCCTTAAATGCTGCACATGCAAGGGAAATAAGTTTAATGTTTTTATAACACAGTATTCATTTCAGCAGCGATCCCATGTTGACCGCATGGTCCGGTCTTTCCTCCGCAGGGATCGTCTACGTGTTCTCCCAGAAGGACTCGGAGGCGGTGGCAGCGGAGCTCCAGAAGCAGGACATCCAGGCGTACCCGTACCACGCCAACCTGCACCCCGACGACAAGACCAAGGTGCACCACAAGTGGACCAGGAACAAGATCCAGGTACGCAGGGACCCGGAGAACCTGGGACGTCCTCGCTGTCCCCCAGTGGTCCCCAAGCACTACCAAAACCACTTCAGTCCCAGACGGTCCACTTGGATGACATAGTGATGATCATGGTTCTGGTTCTGGTTCCTCCAGGTGGTGGTGGCCACTGTGGCGTTCGGCATGGGCATTGACAAACCGGACGTCCGCTTCGTCATCCACCACACCATCAGCAAGTCCATCGAGAATTACTACCAGGAGAGCGGCCGAGCGGGTATTTATACACAATATATACATTATATACATTATATACATACTTTATACACATACTTATACATTATATACATACTTTATACACACACAATATATACATTATTATATTTATATACGTAGAGAATTACTACTAGGAGAGCGGCCGAGCGGGTATTTATACACATACTTATACATTATATACATACTTTATACACATACTTATACATTATATACATTATATACATACTTTATACACATACAATATACATTATATACATAGAGATTAGTACATTGATTCCCCCCCTCCAGGCCGAGACGACCGGCCGGCCGACTGCATCGTGTACTTCGGCTTCGCGGACGTGTTTCGGGTCAGCAGCATGGTGGTGATGGAGAACGTGGGCCAGCAGAAGCTCCTGCAGATGGTGGACTACTGCCAGAACGCACAGAGGTAGACACACACCTCCTGGAGGGTCTCCATGTTGGATGTTTACATCATGCAGATCCTTAAGTTTTATACGGGCTGAGTTCTCTGGTGCCCTCTAGTGGCGACCTGCGGTAACACAAAATACCATAAATACCAATTAACATAGGAAAATATGACACACAATACTTAAACAGGAGTAGATTGTCTCTTTTTAAAGGTGTGTTTTTGTATATTTTTAAAGGTGTGTTATTGTATATTTTTAAAGGTGTGTTATTGTGTGTGTTTTGAGGTGTGTTTTGTGCGTCTGTGTTGTTAAAGGTGCAGACGCTCGCTGATGGCGGTGCACTTCGACGAGGTCTGGGACGACAAGGGATGCAACAAAATGTGCGACACCTGCAAGAACGGCGAAGGTGTGGAGAAGCTCCTCTGTCCTTCGGGTTGTGATTGGTTCTTCTAGTGGGTTTCTGTTGTCTGTTAGCGGTTCACCTTCCTACTGAGCTGATTTATATTATCAGTTATAGATCCATAGATCCACTTTACTGATGTACACTTTACTAGTCCACATGATGTATGACGTATCCTGTATGACGTACTGAGGACTGTTCTGCTGTCAGACTACGTCAGTGTGGACCTGGGTCGCCACGGCCGCGAGGTGCTGCAGATCCTGGAGGTGGCGGCGTCGCTGGACGAGAAGATGACCCCCCTGAAGGTGGTGGAGTCCTGGCTGGGGAAGGGACCTGCCAAGCGCCGCAAGATGATCCAGATCACAGAGCTGTCCCGGGCCGAGGCGGAGGCGGTGGTGACCCAGCTGCTGGTTCTGGACTATCTGGGGTAGGGACCACTGCTGGTTCTGGACTATCTGGGGTAGGGACTGCTGCTGGTTCTGGACTATCTGGGGTAGGGACCGCTGCTGGTTCTGGACTATCTGGGGTAGGGACCGCTGCTGGTTCTGGACTATCTGGGGTAGGGACCGCTGCTGGTTCTGGACTATCTAGGGTAGGGACTGCTGCTGGTTCTGGACTATCTGGGGTAGGGACCACTGCTGGTTCTGGACTATCTGGGGTAGGGACCGCTGCTGGTTCTGGACTATCTGGGGTAGGGACCGCTGCTGGTTCTGGACTATCTAGGGTAGGGACCGCTGCTGGTTCTGGACTATCTGGGGTAGGGACTGCTGCTGGTTCTGGACTATCTGGGGTAGGGACCGCTGCTGGTTCTGGACTATCTGGGGTAGGGACTGCTGCTGGTTCTGGGCTATCTAGGGTAGGGACCGCTGCTGGTTCTGGACTATCTGGGGTAGGGACCGCTGCTGGTTCTGGACTATCTAGGGTAGGGACTGCTGCTGGTTCTGGACTATCTGGGGTAGGGACCGCTGCTGGTTCTGGACTATCTGGGGTAGGGACCGCTGCTGGTTCTGGACTATCTGGGGTAGGGACTGCTGCTGGTTCTGGACTATCTGGGGTAGGGACTGCTGCTGGTTCTGGACTATCTGGGGTAGGGACTGCTGCTGGTTCTGGGGTACCTCAGGTTGGGTCGGCTGCAGCTGTTTTCGATCGACTAATTGATTAATTGATTAATTTATTGATTGATTGTGTGTGTCTCAGTGTGGACTTCAGCTTCACGCCGTACACGACCAACTCTTACCTGAAGCTCGGCCGCAAAGCTCCTCTCCTGAAGAGCCCCTCCCACACCCTGATGATGAAGATGAGGAAGACCTCGGTCCACTCTGCTGCTGCGGTGAGACACACACACACACACACACACACATGCTTCACCCATAATGGGTCCTAATGGGGGGGGATAATAATATATATATATATATATAATACCTCGCTCACAGCCTCTAAGATGAGGCTTCCTACTGAGGCCTGAGGCCGACAGACCGGCAGTACAGCCTGCAGTACAGCCTGCAGTACAGACCTGCAGTACAGACCTGCAGTACAGCCTGCACTTTATTAGTGGTTTGCTATTTAGGAGTTTTACTGGAGTCACAGCGCGCTCCCGTCATCTCGGTCGTTAAGTGTAAGGTTAGTAATCTGCGCTCTTTCAGATCCGTCTCTTCCTAGTCTTGGGCTTAATGCGATAATATCAAACGTGTTTTGATATTATCGTAAGTCGCAGTGACGTAAACACAATCAACAACCGATAGATGAGCTCTGACTAAAGCGGAAACAGGAAACCTGACAGTTTGCACTGAAGGGCATGATGGGAAAAAATTGCATGGTGGGAACAAAGAATAACATAATCCAGTTGTAGTCTTGTAAATAGTGACCCTGCAAGACTCAGTCTGAGACTCGGCTGTGACTAAATCTCTCAACACGTCTTTAGATGTGAGCTGATGGTTTTCTGAGAGTCTTTTCCAAATCTTTTCAAAGTCTTCTGATGTGTGGGAGCATAAGGAGGAGTGTGTACTGTGACTGTCTCCGATCTGGACGCTTTAGTCAAGCCTAACTATAACCTATAGCTAGAACTAGAACTAGAACCACCATCTCTACAACATCACTAGTGACTCACAGCTCCTCCATGTGTTTCTACTCTAACCTCATTCAGCTTCTAACATTAGAAGCCGCCAGAGGAAGCGATGGGGACAAGATGTTCGCTCACCAGGAGATTTAGCGATCGTATTTAAGGAGAAGGAGGAGTCGGTGTATATTTAAGGAGAAGGAGGAGTCGGTGTATATTTAAGGAGAAGGAGGAGTCGGTGTATATTTAAGGAGAAGGAGGAGTCGGTGTATATTTAAGGAGATGGAGACTTCGGTCCCTGAAACGCAAAAGACACATTTTCCGTATGATTACTGATTTTCTCATATGAGAGTCGAGGTGGGAGGAGCCTGGATCAGGGGTCATGTGTCCCTACTTCACCACCAGGCGCCGGCGGTGCCCCACTTGTGATGTCACTAGAGGGGAGTGACATCACACATTTTGAAGTGGCTTGTAATGGATAATCACACTCACGCATGAATTCATACACACACACACACACACACACACACACACATAGTAACCACAACACACATTACCACACACACACACACACACACACACACACACACCTTTTACCCTTAGTGTTGAAACGCCTTCCGGTCATCACATGTCAACGTGAGCGCTGAACGCGATACGTCGAGCGCTAAGCGGCGAGCGCTAACCGGCGAGCGCTGTGCTGACGCCACCCTGGGGGACTTCTCTCGTTGCTGACCTGCAGGTGAAACCCTCCGGCGGGCGCGGCGCCGGCGCGTCCAAGGCGGGCAAGCGGGGATCCCAGGGAGACGCCCCCCCCCCCGGCCCCAAGAAGGTCAGGAAGACCGACCAGTAGCGGCGCCGCGGCGGGAAAGGAAAACAGGAAGAAAAAGTACAGTCCCATCATCACACCCGTCTGTCCGTCCTCCTCGCCGCCCGCAGCACGGCGCCGCTTGTCCCCAACCTTTTTATTTTCCTCGCAGTGTCAGAGGGCCGACTTCTGCAGACGGCTTTGCAATTATCCCTTTTTTAAGATAATGAATCGTTTGCTACGCATGTTTTTGTTTTTGTTTTTAACTATTTGTCATTCCTAATCAACACTTCTGATTAACGTCACTCACGGTGTCACATGATCACATGGTCTGCTGGGCCGTCTCACCTGGGGGGGGGGGGGGGGGGGGGGGGCATGCGTCTCACTAACGCCTCTAATGCATCACTAACAAACTAACGTCTCTCTCTGTCCCCTTAACTGTTCCCTACCTCCTCGCCTCCTAATGGCGTTGTGTTAATCCTCGCTCTAATCCAAACCCATCCCCGCTCGGTGTTGTGGTCGCAGGGAACCTCGGCTGTCACGGTCGAAGATGACGCGGTCGACGACGCGACCTTTGCCCTCGCCGGGGTCGTCGTCGTCGTCGTCGCTCAGCAACAAGCCAATCAGAGGAAGGAGAGAGAGGCAGAGAAACGGGAGTCCACGCCCGTCCGTGTGCAGCCGGCCGGCGCCGCCGCAGAGGGGCCACCCCACGCAGTCCAGCGCAGCGCCAAGAGGAAGTCCACCACGCCGCAGCGACGGAGGACGAAACCCTGCATCGCCGTGGCGACCAGCCCCGAAGACCGCGACGACGACGACCGTCGCCACCGCGGCCGGAGGCCCTCGTCCGTCATCTCCGACGCGGCCGCCGAGGAGCTCTGCGACCTGCGGGACTACTACAGCTCGCAGCTGCGGAGGATAAACTACGTCTCCCATGAGCACTTGGGCGCCGGCGGCGGCGAGGCCGATGGCGTGCTGGCGTGCATCCGGGGGCCGCTGAGGAGCCTCCGCCTGCCGCGCGGCGCCGCCATCGGCCGGACGGCGAGGAGTCTCTGGACACGAGTCAGCGGCCGGAGGAAGCTGGTGAGCAGGTCGTGATTCGCCTGGCGGCCATCTTGGTTCCATCTGGTTTGCGTTCAGTTCCCCCCCCCACCCAGCTGGCGTTTAGAGCCAAGATGGCGGCTTGGTGAATCATGTGACCTGAAGTCCCCAAAACACATCCCAAGCGGCCATCTTGGTATTTCTTTTCCAACCCTCTGTGTTTGCGTGTGTGTGTGTGTGTGTGTGTGTGTGTGTGTGTGTGTGTGTGTGTGTGTGTGTGTGTGTGTGTGCGGCTGGCATGGACACATGTATTTAAGTGGACTACTTGTTGCTGTCTCTCGATTGGCTGGATCTCACAGCTCCCCAGCCAATCACGGTTCGTTCCTCCAATTAGATTTAATGTTAGACGAGGTTTCCGTGTAAATACGTTCTAGTTTAGTTTAACGTGTTTAACGGGAGGTCAGAGGTTAATGTGACTAATCGGTTAATCGTAACGCTGGAAATGATTTAATTAACTTTTGTAATAAATTCAGACTAACCGATAAAACCAACCTGAAGGGTTTTTAGTTTTGTTAACACATTAATCTCATTCATTTACTTCATCATTTTTGTAATTCTACTTCCACGTTTTTATATTATTGCTTTTTCACAATTTAATGGAATATGAGAATATATAAGGAAGATTAAACATGTTGTTTCTCATGAGAGCTGACGTGTTCACGCTGAGCCTTCACGCTTCTGACAATAAAATGTTATTCAAATTGTATTTTATGTCTGTTGCTCATCTGTTCTGTATGCGGTACTTCACCATGTAAACCACTGGGGGGCGCCAGAGGCCCAATATTACAATATTACTATTATTATATTACACCAGTATTACACCCGGTACTACACCCAGTACTACACCCAGTACTACACCCAGTACTACACCCAGTATTACACCCAGTATTACACCCAGTATTACACCCAGTATGACACCCAGTACTACACCCAGTACTAACTACACCCGGTATTACACCCAGTACTACACCCAGTACTAACTACACCCGGTATTACACCCAGTACTACACCCAGTATTACACCCAGTACTACACCCAGTATTACACCCAGTACTACACCCAGTACTACACCCAGTACTACACCAGGACCAGACCCACTACACAAACTCAATATTTGATGAAGTATTTGTGATGTATTAAAACATTAAAACTACAATTCATACAATTAAATAGAAAGATGTTCCCGCCAGCCAGCGTGGTTCCTGCGTGGTTGGTATACTACAGTAGCCCACTGCACTACAGGAGGCCCACTCAGTGTTGGCATGGTAACTATGAGTGGTTATTATGGTCTGTATGTATGTGGAGTGTGTCTGTACTGCTGCTCCATAGCGACCACAGCCTGGTGATAAGATGGATAGCGGCGGTTCATCAGGAGGCCAACGGAGATAAGAAGATAAGCTGCAGGCAGGAGAGGGAGTCAAGGAAAGGTCAGTAAATCACCAACCTGAAACATCCTCCCAGTCAGTCAGTCAGTAGGACTAGCTTTCTGAAACATCCTCCCAGCCAGTCAGTCAGGACCAGCTTTCTGAAACATCCTCCCAGCCAGTCAGTAGGACCAGCTTTCTGAAACATCCTCCCAGTCAGTCAGCCAGTCAGGAACAGCTTTCTGAAACATCCTCCCAGCCAGTCAGTCAGGACCAGCTTTCTGAAACATCCTCCCAGTCAGTCAGTCAGTCAGTCAGTCAGGAGCAGCTTTCTGAAACATCCTCCCAGTCAGTCAGTCAGGACCAGCTTTCTGAAACATCCTCCCAGTCAGTCAGCCAGTCAGGAACAGCTTTCTGAAACATCCTCCAACAGATTTGAAGGATAACATTTCATAATCTCCAGGCCCAACCCCACTAGGAGTGTTCAGCCTGTAAGCCCGGTGTGATGCTGGTCTGTGTGGTTTATGTATTTATTCATTATATATTAAAATCTGAATCTGCAAAGTAACTAAAGCTGTCAGTGAGTGGAGCAAAAAGTACAATATTACATACAATAATATAAAATACTATACTATACTGTATAAGTAAAGCACTGCAAATGTGTACTTAAGTACAGTACTTGAGTAAAGTACTATGAGTACACACCACAGTACTATCAGTATTATGTATTACTATCAGCAGGGTCAGGTGATGTGCAGAATGGCGCCCCCTCCAGGCAGCCTGCAGGAACCACAGGAGAGGTTTTAAAAGTCCAATTAGGACGTTAATTAGTTGAACGCCGCCGTCGACAGAACCGCTGCAGTGGTTCCGCCGCGTCGTGACCGACATTACATTACACACCAGTGGCCTCCAGACAGTACAGACCTTTACATTACCGACCAGTGGCTTGAAGTTGTTATCTGACTCGTAACATTACGTCATGACGCGGGGACCTGATTCGGAGTAAACGCAGACACGCAGTTCCTAGAAAGGTTTCTTCAACAGATCCTGCAATCAACCGCATGATCAGATCTTCACTCAGCCGCACAGTGAGTAACGAACATCTCACATCCCAACTGGAGTCACAGGAGTCTTTAATTATGTACTTTATTTAGGGAGATGTATGTTAAATATAGTACATGGTTCGTCTAACCTGGGTCGTCTAACCTGGTTGGTCTAACCTGGTCCGTCTAGCCTGGTTGGTCTAGCCTGGGTCGTCTAACCTGGTTGGTCTAACCTGGGTCGTCTAGCCTGGGTCGTCTAACCTGGTCCTTCTAGCCTGGTTGGTCTAGCCTGGGTCGTCTAACCTGGGTCGTCTAGCCTGGGTCGTCTAACCTGGTTGGTCTAGCCTGGTCCGTCTAGCCTGGTTGGTCTAGCCTGGGTCGTCTAACCTGGTTGGTCTAACCTGGTCCGTCTAGCCTGGTTGGTCTAGCCTGGGTCGTCTAACCTGGTTGGTCTAACCTGGGTCGTCTAGCCTGGGTCGTCTAACCTGGTTGGTCTAGCCTGGTCCGTCTAGCCTGGTTGGTCTAGCCTGGGTCGTCTAACCTGGTTGGTCTAACCTGGGTCGTCTAGCCTGGGTCGTCTGGCCTGGTTGGTCTAGCCTGGGTCGTCTAACCTGGTTGGTCTAGCCTGGGTCGTCTAGCCTGGTTGGTCTAGCCTGGGTGGTCTAACCTGGGTGGTCTAACCTGGTTCCACTGTGTTCCTAGACAGGTTTTAGTTTCCTGGCATCCGCTTGACCCGCGCCGACCGGCGGCTCACCCCACTTACATGAAGATAACACCGCTGCTAATCTTTATGGTGAACTCATAAATGAAATCACAATCAATGAGAATAAGAACAAAGTGGTTCACTGTGAACACATTACTGTGAACACATTACTGTGAACACATTACTGGGAAACCGCAATCTGAGACCATAACACCAATAAGAGATTAGATTGGACAGAACCAGAACCTGCGTCAGTCACACAGCGACTCCATTAGCCGCACTGCAAAGTGCCTTTCATAATAAAGTGTTTCAAGTGTTTATTTACATTTTTGTGACTGCAAAGCTGTGTGTGTGTGTGTGTGTGTGTGTGTGTGTGTGTGTGTGTGTGTGTGTGTGTGTGTGTGTGTGTGTGCTAACATGGTAAAACAATAAAAGCATTTCAGTTGCATATCTGGAGTGTCAGCAGCAGTGCAGTCTGTGGATGCGGTCCTCCGCTGGTCTCTCTAGACACACTGGACCTGGTCCCTGAGGAGGTCCGGTCCCGGTGGGAACCAGGACTTGCTGTCGGGGATAAGGTTGTAGATGGGCTCCCAGGAAGGGCGGTGCCGCCGCCGCCGCCGCCGCGCGGCCCGGGTGAGCGGCGACCGTAAAGTATCTGGGGCAAACGGCCAGGAAGGCTCTGCGGGGTGCTGGAAGCTGATTGGCCGGTGGGAGCCAGTGGAGGCTATATATGGGCGTGTCTGGTTCTGAGACCGGCGGGCCGCAGGGACACGCGTTGGTCCCGCCTTCGCTCCGACGCCACTTAGCTCTCCGGTTCTGGAACCAAATCTGAGTTGGGAGAGACAGTCATCAGGTGTGTGTGTGTGTGTGTGTGTGTGTGTGTGTGTGTGTGTGTGTGTGTGTGTGTGTGTGTGTGTGTGTGTGTGTGTGTGTGTGTGTGTGTGTGTGTGTGTGTGTACCTGTATCTTGGTCTCTGACAGGTGTGTGTGTGAGGCCAGCTGCTCCCTGGTCTGGGCGGGGGGGTAGCGGCTGGCCTGGAACGCGTTCTCCAGTTCCTCCAGTTGATCCGCGCTGAACGTCGTGCGCATCCTGCGATGCAGGACTACACACACACACACACACACACACACACACACACACACACACACACACACACACACACACACACACAGGCCAAAAAAAAGTGAGCTATTCTGTTTCTTCTCTTAAAAAGAGAGAAAAAGAAAGGTGTCACCGTTTCCAACTCAAGAAACGATGACATCATGCTTAGGAGTCAGATTAAGTTATTAAATTATTGAAGTTTATTAGTTGTTGAATTGCAACATGCAGTAAAATCCAATGTTCCCAAACTTTATGTGAATACTTTCATCAACCAATGACATGTTCTTAAATTGACTTCAAATAGTCCATAGGATCCTACAATGTGAAGACTCACCAGTCCAGACACAAGTCCTCTAGAAAAGCCTCAGCCAGCAGCCCATCATGTGACCACTACTCACCCCGGGACGAGGTCTTCCCCAGGCGGTCCCCCTCAGGGGCGGGTCCGGTCTCCTGGTCCCGGGGAGCTTCACCTGGAGGCCCCCGCCGCCGGGTCTCCTCTCTGCCCAGGATCACGTCGATGGAGTGAGAGAGCGCCTTGTGGGAGCGCGGCTCGCCCATCCTCCTCCTCTCTCTCTCCTCCGGCGCCGCGACGCCAGGAGTCTCCTTCAGGTGGACTTCCCTCGATGCGCCGGTCTCAGTTCTGCCTCCTCCTTGATGTCTCATCCATAAATACCTCGGAAACTTGTTTGGGTTTCTTCACGTCCTGCTGGGTGACATGACGTCTCTTCCCGGCTGGTGTGTAACTCCTGCTGGCTCCCGTTTATCACACCATCAGGACCTTCTCCAGGTGGCGGCCGGGCTGTGGCTCAGCTGTGTGTGAGCAGATGATCGTCGACACGCACGCCCACTTCACGCAGAAGTACCGTGGGAATGTGTGCACGTTTTGCGCACGACGAAGATAAATCCATGGCGCAGGGAAAGATAACAGCTTGTCAGACTCACAACAAGACGTTACACAGCGAACCCGTCCACCCAACACGTCTCCACAGGCGCCGGGTTATTTTAAGGCGATTATAATAATGGCACTAAAACCCAACATTGGAAACTCGGACCACCAGGGAGGTCTTTAATCTGTTAGTGTGTTTTAACCTTCGTCAGGTAGTAGATAGTGTTGGTGTCCCGAGTGCAAACCAATAAATCATTGGGCTAATTAAGTCATTTCATAATCTGCCATGAGGACAACCAATCCCCTGTCCTCATGGTAACCCCCCCCTGCCCCCCCGACCTGCGCTTCACCTTTTAATGAGGCCATAAAACGAGGTGCTGCTTGTAAAGCAGACGTCGCTATCTCCACTTATCACTAGTATATGACCAATTAGTGGCTTGACCCATCCAAGGGCTGTTAGTTCTCAGTTGGAGGGAAATATGCAGGATAATATTAACAACATCATAA
Source organism: Merluccius polli (assembly GCA_030340625.1). NCBI lineage: Eukaryota > Metazoa > Chordata > Actinopteri > Gadiformes > Merlucciidae > Merluccius > Merluccius polli. The sequence continues at coordinate 56,680 of JAOPHQ010004316.1, read as the reverse complement.
TAATCTGAATGTTGATGTGCAGACTGGCGCCCCCTGTGGTCGCAGGGGGAAGCGCGTCAGTCCGACACGCAGTACCGCAGTCCGCCAGCAGAGGGAGACATTGTTCACGAACAACGACTCCAGCGACGAGTCGCTGCTTCGAGCTGCATGTCGTCCTTCAGCAGATTGCTTTATCCAAAGCGACCTAGAAGTGAACAAACAAGTGAAAACACAGGAAGAAGCTAGAAGGTCACGTGGGGGAAGACCATGAACAGCAAATAGTTTAGTGTCTGTTGTGTCGTGTAATGCTGTTTCCACAAGTATCATCTACCAGACTAAGGTCATGTTGCTCTGTCCATGAACACATGGCAGATAATAGTGTGCTATATAGGGAACCAGGACAGTGTGCTATATAGGGAACCAGGACAGTGTGCTATATAGGGAACCAGAATAATGGACTATATAGGGAACCAGAACAGTGTGTTATATAGGGAACCAGAACAGTGTGCTATATAGGGAACCAGAACAGTGTGCTATATAGGGAACCAGAACAGTGTGCTATATAGGGAACCAGAACAGTGTGCTATATAGGGAACCAGAACAGTGTGCTATATAGGGAACCAGAACAGTGTGCTATATAGGGAACCAGAACAGTGTGCTATATAGGGAACCAGAATAATTGACTATATAGGGAACCAGAACAGTGTGCTATATAGGGAACCAGAATAGTGTGCTATATAGGGAATCTGAACAGTGTGCTATATAGGGAATCTGAACAGTGTGCTATATAGGGAACCAGAACAGTGTGCTATATAGGGAACCAGCACAGTGTGCTATATAGGGAACCAGAACAGTGTGCTATATAGGGAACCAGAATAGTGTGCTATATAGGGAACCAGAACAGTGTGCTATATAGGGAACCAGAATAATGGACTATATAGGGAACCAGAATAGTGCGCTATATAGGGAACAGAATAGTGGACTATGAAGGAGACGATAGTGGACTATATAGGGAACCAGAATAGTGCACTATATAGGGAACCAGAATAGTGCACTATATAGGGAACCAGAATAGTGGACTATATAGGGAACCAGAATAGTGCTCAAGAAATTAAATGAAGGGACAAGTAAATGTGAACATCTTAAATGAGGGATAAAAAGTGAAACAGAAACATAAAGAGATACTGAAATTAAAATTATTTTTCTGGCAACAGAGAAAAAGTCATTAATCACTTTGACTAGTGTGGAGACACAGACACACACATGCACACACACACAGACATATATATATATATAAAATCAGTCGGTTCCTGACCAGGCTAGACCAATCAGTGACCTGCATTGAGGTGCCAGTTGATCCGTAGCGTAGCATGCAGGTGCTAATTAATAGCACCATGCAACCGGTGGCTAAAGGTTACGTCTGAATCGTGTGTGTGTGTGTGTGTGTGTGTGTGTGTGTGTGTGTGTGTGTGTGTGTGTGTGTGTGTGTGTGTGTGTGTGTGTGTGTGTGTGTGTGTGTGTGTGTGTGTGTGTGTGTGTGTGTGTGTGTGTGTGTGGTCGATGCAGCTGTCATCTGGGTGTCTGACTTCCAGTCTCCTCGCCTTCTAGGGTTGAAGCGGTTCTGCTCCGCTGCGTTTATCTAACAGTTGATGAAACCACAGTGTGGTGACACACTGCAGTACTGAGTTCTGTTTGTATTGAATTAATGATATAAATGACACAGTGTGTGTGTGTGTGTGTGATTATATTTTTGATTTTGTCCTCAACATGCACTAGAGTGTGTTTAATCGGTCATGTGTGGTTTATGTCTCCTGGGTTTCTATACAACAGCCGGTGAGACGCTCTGCGTATTTCACTGTTCCCTCATTGTGCCTCCAGAATGAGCGCCAGAGTAGAGATATAGCATATAAAGAGATATTTATGAATCCTGTGTGCTTCTCTTTATTATCTCGTCTTGTTCCTCGCTGATGGAGCGGATAAGAACCGAGCGCTGAGCTGAACACCAGGAGATGTTTTATGTGTCCTCTCTTGTTCTCCGTCTGGTGAAACCAGATGATTGTTCTCCCTGCCCTGCGAACGCACTTTCTTTTATAGACGCGCAGAATACAACAATTTAAATCTGCTCTCTTGGGTATTTTATTGTGTTTTCTTCTTCAATGTTTTTATTATTTGTATTCTTTTATGTTATCACATTGCACACAAATGAGTCGTGCTTCCAGGTTGTGTGTGGATTCCCATGCTGAGACCAGCGGTGAGGTCTTGTTCAGGACCAGGAGGGAGGAGGAGGATTAGTTTAGTGATTCCTGGGATTGATTGGGGGGCGGCTTCCAGACGACCACAATGAACTCGGATAATTGGAAAGGTCTGCCTTTGCTTCAGATGAGTCTCGTGTCCCGCGAGCATCACAGCCAAACATTCGGCCTCGCCGCCAGACAAAGCGTCCGCCGGGAGCCGCTGAACCCGGCCGCTGTTTTATACTCATAACAGCTTTTTAAACGGCGCTAAAACTATTTTTAGATTAACAGAGACAACATCCCGGTTTGATGAGTGCTTGTGTTTCATTATTTCAAATCATTTTAAGCTAAATGATGGCCAAAGTGTACACAGTGCCGGTTTCCTATAACATATCATCATATTCTAATGCGTTCATGCGTTCAATGCGGTCCAGGATTTTGAGATGGGGAAAGATACGTTTTTTGCTCAACTCATTTTGCATAACATAAAATATCAATCTGTTACATTTCCTCTAGCTGGTCAGGGATGAACATGAAACACACACATGGTAAAGTTTGTGTGCATGTGTAGCAGTAATATTAATCGATAAAGTTTATTGAAGCAGCCATGGCTCAAAGGCTTTAAGCAAAATCACAGAGGTGGTCAACAGTGAGCTGAGCCACTGGCAAAACGTTCACCTTTTAAGATGCAGAATATTCCCCAAAGTGGTCCATTACTCACTTAGCTGTAGTTACTCTATATTTACCTGTAGGAAGTTACCGGTAGGAAGTTACCTGCAGGAAGTTACCTGCAGGAAGTTACCGGTAGGAAGTTACCTGCAGGAAGTTACCGGTAGGAAGTTACCTGCAGGAAGTTACCGGTAGGAAGTTACAGGTAGGAAGTTACCTGCAGGAAGTTACCGGTAGGAAGTTACCTGCAGGAAGTTACCGGTAGGAAGTTACAGGTAGGAAGTTACCTGCAGGAAGTTACAGGTAGGAAGTTACCTGCAGGAAGTGACCTGTAGGAAGTGACCTGTAGGAAGTTACCGGTAGGAAGTGACCTGTAGGAAGTTACCGGTAGGAAGTGACCTGCAGGAAGTTACCGGTAGGAAGTGACCTGCACGAAGTTACCGGTAGGAAGTTACAGGTAGGAAGTTACCTGCAGGAAGTGACCTGTAGGAAGTGACCTGTAGGAAGTTACCTGCAGGAAGTTACAGGTAGGAAGTTACCTGTAGGAAGTGACCTGTAGGAAGTGACCTGTAGGAAGTGACCTGTAGGAAGTGACCTGTAGGAAGTGACCTGCAGGAAGTGACCGGTAGGAAGTTACCTGCAGGAAGTTACAGGTAGGAAGTGACCTGCAGGAAGTTACCGGTAGGAAGTGACCTGCAGGAAGTGACCTGTGGGAAGTTACCGGTAGGAAGTTACCGGTAGGAAGTGACCTGTAGGAAGTTACCTGCAGGAAGTTACCGGTAGGAAGTTACCGGTGGGAAGTTACCTGCAGGAAGTTACCTGCAGGAAGTTACCGGTAGGAAGTTACCGGCAGGAAGTTACCTGTAGGAAGTGACCTGTAGGAAGTTACCGGTAGGAAGTTACCTGCAGGAAGTTACCGGTAGGAAGTGACCGGTATGACCTCTCTACGGTGGAAAGCTATTATTATGTTCATGTGTGATTCCTGGGAAGCTGTCTTGTGAGCATGACAGCTGAAAAAGATTGAAAAATGAAAGATCTCACCAGCGAGTCGTGACTTTACACTCTGGGAACCCATTTTATTCTCCGCTTTCTCCATTTAGTGGCCATTCAGCCCTCACTGTCAAATTATCCTCAAATATCCCGGTTTTATTTTTAAATTGTTCTTTTACCTTTTACCATTTCCTCTCTCTCTCTCTCTCATATGCAATGCTTGGCTAACTCTGTGTAACGGCTCAAACTACAGCTAATATGTTCGGTTCTGACAATCATTCTCCCATTTGTCCCCGGTGGTGGACTTCATGACAACCTCTGCCTGGACTCCAGATCCTCCTGGAGGTCCTGGACCGTCCAGCAGCAGTAGGACCATAAAGGAGCTGTGTGTCTTTATAGACGTCTACTACTCTTATCATAACCTTCAGACTTCACAGCCAATCACATTTGTTATATGTGGTCATGTGATAGCCTAGAACTCTAGACACCCCCTAGCGGCAGCAAATTTATTTGGCAGCTAGTGTAGGTCTAGCAAAGCTCCGTCCGCTTTTTGGTGCTGGAAACACCAAGTGTGTCTTGTATGTCTGACCAATCACAGCGTGAGGGGCGGAGTCGAAAGCCGGGCTACCTAATGACGACAGAAATGCGACGGTTCCGTGTTAGGTAAACAATGGCTGCTGCTGCTGGCGAACGGTTGTCTTTCCACTCGGCTTTGGCCGCGACTCTTCAAGACTTTAAGTTAACATTTTATTTGAGAAAAGAACAAAGAACGGCACTGAAGTCTTTCCTCGAAAAGAAATATGTATTCTGAGTTTTGATTAATTACGTAGTCACATCTTTCTGATGTGGCCAGGCTAGTCATGTGATGGTGTGATGTGTAAACTTTCTTAAAGACTTCCTGTTAGGATACACTGATGTATCCTCCTTCATGTTAGGATACACTGATGTATCCTCCTTCCTGTTAGGATACACTGATGTATCCTCCTTTCCTGTTAGGATACACTGATGTATCCTCCTTCCTGTTAGGATACACTGATGTATCCTCCTTTCCTGTTAGGATACACTGATGTATCCTCCTTTCCTGTTAGGATACACTGATGTATCCTCCTTTCCTGTTAGGATACACTGATGTATCCTCCTTTCCTGTTAGGATACACTGATGTATCCTCCTTCCTGTTAGGATACACTGATGTATCCTCCTTTCCTGTTAGGATACACTGATGTATCCTCCTTTCCTGTTAGGATACACTGATGTATCCTCCTTTCCTGTTAGGATACACTGATGTATCCTCCTTCCTGTTAGGATACACTGATGTATCCTCCTTCCTGTTAGGATACACTGATGTATCCTCCTTTCCTGTTAGGATACACTGATGTATCCTCCTTCCTGTTAGGATACACTGATGTATCCTCCTCTCTGTTAGGATACACTGATGTATCCTCCTTCCTGTTAGGATACACTGATGTATCCTCCTTTCCTGTTAGGATACACTGATGTATCCTCCTTCCTGTTTGGATACACTGATGTATCCTCCTTTCCTGTTAGGATACACTGATGTATCCTCCTTCCTGTTAGGATACACTGATGTATCCTCGGTCTCCAAGACGATTCAGCGTCCGATTGAGATTCTTGTCGAGAAGCTTCAGTGATTCAACAACGAGGCCGAGGAAAGATGGAGAGAAAGAGATTTAGCAGGAAGCGCGAGGCGAAGCGCGATGGACCGGTTTTTAGGAATGCAGCCTTTGTCTCGGCTTCAGAGGAGCTGGGATCCAAAATGGCCGAATGCAAGACGTTGGCCCCGAGCGCACGATTCATCTGCTATCGACCTCGCCTGTCGCTGGCCAATATTTTATTTACAACTTTTTTTAGTTCTCAATCAGAGGTGTGTGTGTGTGTGTGTGTGTGTGTGTGTGTGTGTGTGTGTGTGTGTGTGTGTGTGTGTGTGTGTGTGTGTGTGTGTGTGTGTGTGTGTGTGTGTGTGTGTGTGTGTGTGTGTGTCATTCCAGCTGCTAGCACATCAGCGTTTACACCCTCCATGTCCTCCATCTTCAAAGGGAACACATGGATCCGGGATGTAGAGTGACTTGGTGCTCTGTAGACCTACTAGGTGCTCTGTAGTCCTACTAGGTGCTCTGTAGTCCTACTAGGTCCTCTGTAGACCTACTAGGTGCTCTGTAGTCCTACTAGGTGCTCTGTAGACCGACTTGGTCCTCTGTAGACCTACTTGGTGCTCTGTAGACCGACTTGGTGCTCTGTAGACCGACTAGGTCCTCTGTAGACCTACTAGTTTCTCTGCAGACCTACTTGGTCCTCTGTAGACCGACTAGGTCCTCTGTAGACCGACTAGGTCCTCTGCAGACCTACTTTGTGCTCTGTAGACCGACTTGGTGCTCTGTAGACCGACTAGGTCCTCTGTAGTCCTACTAGGTGCTCTGTAGACCTACTAGGTGCTCTGTAGACCGACTAGGTCCTCTGTAGACCGACTAGGTGCTCTGTAGACCGACTAGGTCCTCTGTAGACCGACTAGGTGCTCTGTAGACCGACTATGTGCTCTGTAGACCTACTAGGTCCTCTGTAGACCTACTTGGTCCTCTGTAGACCGACTAGGTCCTCTGTAGACCGACTAGGTCCTCTGCAGACCTACTTGGTCCTCTGTAGACCCACTAGGTGCTCTGTAGACCCACTTGGTCCTCTGTAGACCGACTAGGTCCTCTGTAGACCTACTAGGTGCTCTGTAGACCTACTAGGTCCTCTGTAGACGGACTTGGTGCTCTGTAGACCTACTTGGTGCTCTGTAGACCGACTAGGTCCTCTGTAGACCTACTAGGTCCTCTGTAGACGGACTTGGTGCTCTGTAGACCTACTTGGTGCTTTGTAGACCGACTAGGTGTTCTGTAGACCGACTAGGTGCTCTGTAGACCCACTAGGTGCTCTGTAGACCTACTAGGTCCTCTGTGGAGCGACTAGGTGCTCTGTAGACCGACTAGGTGCTCTGTAGACCTACTTGGTGCTTTGTAGACCGACTAGGTGTTCTGTAGACCGACTAGGTGCTCTGTAGACCCACTAGGTGCTCTGTAGACCTACTAGGTCCTCTGTGGAGCGACTAGGTGCTCTGTAGACCGACTAGGTGCTCTGTAGACCGACTTGGTCCTCTGTAGACCCACTAGGTGCTCTGTAGACCCACTAGGTGCTCTGTAGACCCACTAGGTGCTCTGTAGACCCACTAGGTGCTCTGTATGCGTGGAGCAGCTCTGTATGCCTCAAGGCTGTTAAAGAAATCCACTAAATGTCTTTGAGACGTTTACAAAGGAAGAAGAAACCTATCGGAGGTTTCTGTAATGCGTTTGTGTCGGAGGCCAAATGTCTCTTTATACTCTAAACTGTCATTTGAAACCCAAAGCGTTCACCTGATGCATTGTTCCTTATTAACCGTATGCATTAGCATGCGTAGCGCCGCCGCCGCCGCCACCGCCTGAGTCTCGGCCCGCCGCTGTAGCGGACGATATCCGGACATTTTCAAATTAGCAGCGGCGGTACCGAGGGGATGTGCGTTGTCCGGTGTTTAGCATGCGTTGTCCGGCGGCGGCGTTCCCGTTCAGCGGCCCGCAGCATGAATCATTCAGCTGGCGTGGCGCTCGCCGCTCGCCGCCCGTCCGCACGTTTAGATAGCATGAATAAAAGATGCTGAGGAGGACTTGAAGGGTGACGCGCAGGAGGTTCCTGCTGAACACGGATCAATGCGGATTGAACAAAAAAGACGCCGTTCCTGGTGTTTGTCGTTCCTGACAGTTACAGTTACAATTCAATGTCTTATTTATTTTAGTATTAGTATTATGGACTGTACCATTAAAGCTGCAGCAGTGTAACTCTGACCACTAGGGGGCAGAACTAGGCAGCACAGCTTCACTTAATGGCATCAGAAAGAAAAAGCCGTGGCTGTTCCTTCATAATAATAGTATTGTTGTAGTACTCTAGTTGTATTAGTATGACATTTTGTGGTGGTAATATATATATAATATATATATATATATATATATATATTAGAGATGGGCATAGATTAAAATATTTAATCTAGATTAATCTAATGGTAATCTTGAAATTAATCTAGGTTAATCTAGATTAATCTAATGGTAATCTTGAAATTAATCTAGGGTAATCTAGATTAACGTGGCTCCTTTGAATGATGTCGAAGGTGTCCATAATATGTGTTTGCTACCTGAATAATGACTTATATTACCTAAATAATGACTAAAAGTGGGTCTGCGCGATTGTTGAACGGGGGGGGGGCGGGGGGGGGGGGAGGTGTGCTACCGGAGGATTTCGGTTCGCGATAATATCGGCGATAAAAATATTATCGCCGATGACAAATCTCGCGTTAATACCGCCGATAACACTGTTATCGGCCCATCACTAATATATATATATATATATATATATATATATATATATATATATATATATATATATATATCTGTATTAATATCGTCGGATTGGAGGCCCAGAGATGAGAGGGAATGTGTGAGATAATGGATGATGTCACACAGGTTTATACTTGGTCAGCCAATGACACTAACATCTGACCTCTTCTTCCTCTCCTCCTCCTCCTCCTCCTCCTCCTCCTCCTCGCTGTTGACTTTGTTTCTCTGAGTAATTACACATTGATAAACTCACACCTGTGTCTCTAACTAAACGTACCATTCGGTCTCCTCTCTCTCTCTGATTGGCCGCCGGGACGCCAGCTGTTGTTTCTGTGTTTGTTAATTATTTATTTTCTTCCAAACTTTGTGAATTAAGACGGAGAATGAAGGAATACTGGTGTGTGTGTGTGTGTGTGTGTGTGTGTGTGTGTGTGTGTCAGCATTCTGGCATGTCGCAGAGAACTTGAATTTGCAGTGTGTTGCTCAGTCTAAACAAGATGCATGATGGGAGAAATGAGTGGAATGGGTCACGGACACACACACACACACACACACACACACACACACACACACACACACACACACACACACACACAGCCTAGCCGTATACACAGGTATGAGGGATTGCTTGCAAAATCGTGTGTGTGTGTGTGTGTGTGTGTGTGTGTGTGTGTGTGTGTGTGTGTGTGTGTGTGTGTGTGTGTGTGTGTGTGTGTGTGTGTGTGTGTGTGTGTGTGTGCGCATATTCCTTCATTACTACTCAACTACATTCATCTATCATGTCTATTTGAATATACATTTATGCTAATGAGGTTCCTCAGGCTCTGATTGGTGAACTGCAGGCGTGTGAGACTGTAACCGCCGCATGAGGATGAATACTAATTCATGTTTAAGATGGTTTTAAAGAGTGTGTGTGTGTGTGTGTGTGTGTGTGGACACACCACCCTCATACATGTCAGCGTGTGTTGGAACATGCGTGTGAATATTCACATGTTTATATTGCTTGAGACCTGACGTCCTGTAGGCTTACGGTCGATAATAATCTCTTTAATAAATATATAATAAAATGATTCTAATAATAAACTTTATTTGTGTGGCAGAGTTGACGACGAGATTTACCAGAAAATATCCAATGGAATAAAATAACATTAAATGTGAAATTAAATCACCAAAATATGATTCAAAAGATAAAATATTAGATACAGAACTGGACCAGGACAGTGGACCGGGACAGTGGACCGGGACGGTATGAACTGGACCAGGACGGTGGACCAGGACAGTGGACCGGGACGGTATGAACTGGACCAGGACGGTGGACCAGGACAGTGGACCGGGACGGTATGAACTGGACCAGGACAGTGGACCAGGACAGTGGACCAGGACGGTATGACCTGGACCAGGACAGTGGACCAGGACAGTATGAACTGGACCAGGACAGTGGACCAGGACAGTGGACCAGGACGGTATGAACTGGACCAGGACAGTGGACCAGGACAGTGGACTGAGACTGTATGAACTGGACCAGGACGGTGGACCAGGACGGTATGAACTGGACCGGGACAGTGGACTGGGACTGTATGAACTGGACCAGGACTGTGGACCAGGACGGTATGACCTGGACCAGGACAGTGGACCAGGACAGTATGAGCTGGACCAGGACAGTGGACCAGGACGGTATGAACTGGACCAGGACAGTGGACCAGGACAGTGGACCGGGACGGTATGAACTGGACCAGGACAGTGGACCAGGATGGTATGAACTGGACCAGGACAGTGGACCAGGACAGTGGACTGGGACGGTATGAACTGGACCAGTACAGTGGACCAGGACGGTATGACCTGGACCAGGACAGTATGAGCTGGACCAGGACAGTGGACCAGGACAGTGGACCAGGACGGTATGACCTGGACCAGGACAGTGGACAAGTACAGTGGACCAGGACAGTATGAGCAGGACCAGGACAGTGGACCAGGGCAGTGGACCGGTGTAATGCAGCTTATTGGTGCGCCGGTCCCCTGCTGAGCAGCTCCAGTCTTCAGATGTGTCAGCATGTGTGTGTGTGTGTGTGTGTGTGTGTGTGTGTGTGTGTGTGTGTGTGTGTGTGTGTGTGTGTGTGTGTGTGTGTGTGTGTGTGTGTGTGTGTGTGTGTGTGTAATGCTGTAGATACAACAGCCCCCCCCCCCCCCCCCCCCCCTCTAGTATTTTTAAGACCTGGCTGCTCACATAAGATGTCACCCTGCGTCTCCCTCCGCAGGCGCCGAGCGGGCGGCCATGCGAGAGGGAGGGAGGGAGAGAGAGGGGGAGAGAGGGGGAGAGCTGTCCAGTCCACTCTCGTCGCTCATGACCTCATCAGAGAGGGACAGGAGGTCTGTCCTCTGTGTTTTCTTCCTTGACGCGGATGGACCGTCTTGCAGTGTTTAGTGAAGTGACTTTACTGATGAGGAGGAGGAGGTGAGCAGGAGCTAGGGGAGGAGGAGGTGAGCAGGTATCTAGGGGGTGAGGAGGTGAGCAGGAGCTAGGGGAGGAGGAGGTGAGCAGGTAGCTAGGGGGTGAGGAGGTGAGCAGGTAGCTAGGGGGTGAGGAGGTGAGCAGGTATCTAGGGGGTGAGGAGGTGAGCAGGTAGCTAGGGGGTGAGGAGGTGAGCAGGTATCTAGGGGGTGAGGAGGTGAGCAGGTCGTTAGGGGATGAGGAGGTGAGCAGGTATCTAGGGGGGTGAGGAGGTGAGCAGGTCGTTAGGGGATGAGGAGGTGAGCAGGTAGCTAGGGGGTGAGGAGGTGAGCAGGGGGTGAGGAGGTGAGATGGGAGATGGGAGGGAGGGGAGGAAGGGGGTGAGAGAGAGACAGGTGTCGGTACTCCGGGTATAGTACCCACCACCTGAATCCAGGGGTTTATTGGTAGGCAATCATACTGGATCACACCTGGGGGGTCTCTGGACCACACCTGGGGGGTCTCTGGATCACACCTGGGGTCCCTCTGGACCACACCTGGGGGGTCTCTGGATCACACCTGGGGTCTCTCTGGACCACACCTGGGGGGTCTCTGGACCACACCTGGGGGGTCTCTGGATCACACCTGGGGTCTCTCTGGACCACACCTGGGGGGTCTCTGGATCACACCTGGGGTCTCTCTGGATCACACCTGGGGTCTCTCTGGACCACACCTGGGGGGTCTCTGGATCACACCTGGGGTCTCTCTGGACCACACCTGGGGTGTCTCTGGATCACACCTGGGGTGTCTCTGGATCACACCTGGGTTCTCTCTGGACAACACCTGGGGTCTCTCTGGATCACACCTGGGGGGTCTCTCTGGATCACACCTGGGTTCTCTCTGGATCACACCTGGGGGGTCTCTGGACCACACCTGGGGGGTCTGGGGGATCACAGTGTGGATGACATCATAACACACTTTTAGGAGTCTTTAGGAGTTTTTAGAGTCTCTTCCTCTGCGTGTCATTCATCCGTCTGTCTGCAGAGACAGACAGACGGACAGCTTTGTGTTTGTTGTTGTTGTTGTTGTTGTGTGTGTGGATCCAGGGGCCAACCGGACCCCTGGATCTGGCCTCACGGGACACACAGCTGGAGCCTCAGTGTGTGAAAGCTGAATGAAAACAGGAGGTTATGACAGATGAAGACCAGACCGGACTTGTTCCTCCATAAGAGACCCCGACGCGTTCAACTCCATATCGTCTGTTGGGGAATATTTATTATTATTTTTTTATTTCATTATTTTGCCTTTTATGAAAAACTTTCACATCAAATTTGAGTTTCTTGCCGCCGCTGCGCCGTGTGGACCTGCGGACCTGTGGACCAGCGGACCTGTGGACCAGTGGACCTGTGGACCCGCGTGTCCGTACTCCTGGAGATCTGCATGGCTGAGCAGCTGTGGGCTTATTGGTGATGTGTGTGTGCAACTGCCTGAAGCATATTTGAGTTTGCAAGAGGCGGAGGGAGGGAGAGAGGGAGGGAGAGGGAGAGAGGGGGAGAGAGAGGGAGAGAGGGAGGGAGAGAGAGGTGTGTGTGTGTGTGTCCTTGAGCTCGCCACTATCCTACGAACCACGTCGCCGTGACGATTGGCCCGCCCACGGCGGTTCCACGCTGTTACCGTGGGAACGGTCTGGATACAGGAGTTACAGAGATTATGGGATGTTTCGCAGGGTAGAGGCCGGTCTTGGTCTCGAGGTCTTGGACCCGGTCTGGGCCTGGTCTTGGACCCGGTCTGGGAGGAGACCAGACCTCGGCTTCGTGTTGTTTTTACTTCTTCTATAATTGTAATATTTTTTTCCGAGAAAGTGCAGAGCAGCAAACGCTTAAATAGGATTTTGCCCCCCCCCCCCCTCGGTCTCGGTCTGGAATGGGACTTGATTCACCACTGACACTATCTGGACTTGGACTGGACCGAGGCGGTCTCCCCTGAAATGACCCGTCTAGCTTTACTACTTTCTGAGTTGTATTTTGGTTATACAGATGACAGTAACAGACAGACGACAGACAGACAGACAAATAATGACAGACAGAATAATGACAGACAGCTGCGTTTATTTTGTTGTTTATTCCCAAACTATCAGTCTGGTTTCCATCTCATTTATCTGTTTATCTTCAAGACGACACCGTCAGCACCGTCAACACCGTCAGCACTGTCAGATATTGCGATGCTTTCCTTCATTAGTGGTTTGATTACATTATCTTTTCGATTTAAAATGAGTTAATTTACTTTTATGAAACTTTTACTTTTACTTTTTTATTAAATATGCCCTCCAGAGGGGGGGGGGGGGGTTGTGTGTGTGTGTGTGTGTGTGTGTGTGTGTGTGTGTGTGTGTGTGTGTGTGTGTGTGTGTGTGTGTGTGTGTGTGTGTGTGTGTGTGTGGGGAGGAGCCAGGTGAACACCAGGTAGTGGATGGACATTTCCTCCTCTTCCCTGGTATGAAGGGAAGGAGGAAGGAGGAGGAGTACAGAGAAGCAGGAGTACAGAGAAGGAGTAGGATTACAGAGTAGAAGAAAGGAGGAGGAGGAGGAGGAGAAAGGAGTAGGAGTACAGAGTAGGAGGAGGAGTACAGAGAAGGAGGAGGAGAAAGGAGTAGGAGGAGGAGGAGGAGGAGAAAGGAGTAGGAGTACAGAGAAGGAGTAGGAGTACAGAGTAGAAGAAAGGAGGAGGAGGAGAAAGGAGGAGGAGTACAGAGTAGGAGGAGTACAGCAGAGGACTTCCACATGTTTCCCTGCTTTGTTGTCCTCTTGTCTTGACTGAAGCGTGTGTTCGGCTCTGCTGAGGCGGTGGTCCGCCTCCTGAAGGAGCCAGGCGCCGCGTGAAGTCTCCTTTAAAGTGTTTCTCCTGCCGGTCGCTGCCAGCCGACCGGATCCAACCTGCCAAATAGATTTGATGCAGGAGGCGCTTTTTAAAACTCAACCGATGATGCAAACACACCTTCTCCTGTCAATGCTTCGTGTGTGTGTGTGTGTGTGTGTGTGTGTGTGTGTGTGTGTGTGTGTGTGTGTGTGTGTGTGTGTGTGTGTGTGTGTGTGTGTGTGTGTGAGAGAGAGAGAGAGAGAGAGAGAGACACACACACACACACACACACACACACACACACACACACACACACACAGCTGTCTAATCTTTTCCAAACTTGCAGTCAAATCTTTACTGAATATGTTTTCACTTTGCATCATTTTGAATATTGAAATAATAACGATACTGAACATCCCTCGTGTGGAGCTCACCTGTTCTGTAGTTCATAACGTTATTACATGTTAAGTACATATTAAGTAACATGTTGTTCAGTGCATATTACACGGTACTTACTGTGTAATGACACTAACGGGACACGCATGTAAAGGTGCTGTAAGCAGCTGACTGACGGGTCAGGTGAGCTTGTAATGAAAGCACAGTTATGAACTGTGAAAGGCCCACAGTCGGGTCTCTCCTCCTGGGTTCAGCTGGTGCTCCCCCCTCCCCATCCCTCCTCCAGCACCAGCAGCACCTTAGAAAGCTGTGCATGGTCTCTCTGTGATGTATTATTCAGAAGGGCAGACGTGAACCAGAGGGAGGCGGAGTGAAGTTCTGCTGATGTTCCACACGACTCAGACCCGCCGCCGCCACCGCCGCCGCGCCGCCGCGCCGCCCCCAGGTGGAGCCGCCTGTCCTGGGCTGACCTGTGGGCCGAGGTGCCCTTGATCCAGCCGGCCTTCATGTCCCCCCCCAGAGGCCGGGGGGGGGGGGGGAGATGTTTATGGAGGGGGAGGGAGAGGGGTCTCTGTTCTGCATCAAACCAAAGCCAGAGCTGCGCTGCGCTCCCAAACGCATTCAGAAATATTTCTGTGCTCGGCTGGCAAACGCACGATGAATATTAATATTTTATATTTAAGTGTTGCAAGAGTTTTGTTGCAGTCTTTCTCTTTCTCGCACACAAAGACAAACCACACACACACACACACACACTCGCACACACACACACACACACTCACACACACACACACACACACACACTCGCGCACACACACACACACACACACACACACACACACACATGCACACACACAAACACATGAACATGACACAAACATACAGTACATATACACACAAACATATGACCATAACACACAACTTGCAAATACACAAATGACAAGGGTACAAATGCATTCAAATACCAGACAACCCCCCTCCCCCTCCCCCTCCCAGGCATCTCTTCCTGGGCTGTGTCTAATGAAGGAGCTTTGTGTGTGTGTGTGTGTGTGTGTGTGTGTGTGTGTGTGTGTGTGTGTGTGTGTGTGTGTGTGTGTGTGTGATTAACGCTATAAGCTCATACTTGGAGTTAGTGACATGATATATAATGTGATACAACATATTAATGTGTGTGATGTATTCTGTAACATCTTACACACAAATACATTTTACATTTCTGCTCAGTTTGCACACGCGCTGTGAAAAAAAACTAAAATATGAGTTAAATGGGATTAAATTCTCCAAAAGGGATTTTGCTTGCAATAAATATTTAATTACATTTTCTGCTCTTGCACGGTATATTTAATTCTATTTCTGTTCTGTGTTCTTCTTCTACCGTGTGGATACAGTTTCTTACCGTGTGGGTACAGTTTCTTACCGCGTGGATACAGTTTCGTACCGCGTGGAAACAGTTTCTTACCGAGTGGGTACAGTTTCTTAGCGTGTGGGTACAGTTTCTTAGCGTGTGGATACAGTTTCTTACCTTGTGGGTACAGTTTCTTAGCGTGTGGGTACAGTTTCTTACCGTGTGGGTACAGTTTCTTACCGCGTGGGTACAGTTTCGTACCGTGTGGAAACAGTTTACCGAGTGGGTACAGTTTCTTAGCGTGTGGGTACAGTTTCTTACCATGTGGGTACAGTTTCTTACCTTGTGGGTGCAGTTTCTTAGCGTGTGGGTGCAGTTTCTTACCATGTGGGTACAGTTTCTTACCGTGTGGGTGCAGTTTCTTAGCGTGTGGGTGCAGTTTCTTACCGTGTGGGTTCAGTTTCTTACCGTGTGGGTACAGTTTCTTAGCGTGTGGAGACAGTTTCTTAGCGTGTGGAGACAGTTTCTTACCGTGTGGAGACAGTTTCTTACCGTGTGGAGACAGTTTCTTACCGTGTGGGTTCAGTTTTGTACCGTGTGGATACAGTTTCTTAGCGTGTGGGTACAGTTTCGTACCGTGTGGATACAGTTTTGTACCGTGTGGGTACAGTTTTGTACCGTGTGGGTACAGTTTCTTAGCATGTGGGTACAGTTTCGTACCGTGTGGGTACAGTTTTGTACCGTGTGGGTACAGTTTCTTAGCATGTGGGTACAGTTTCGTACCGTGTGGGTACAGTTTTGTACCGTGTGGGTACAGTTTCTTACCGTGTGGGTACAGTATCGTACCGTGTGGGTACAGTTTCTTACCGTGTGGGTTAAGGTTATAGGGTTAGATCCAGTCTATCTAATCACAGACCAGACAAAACAATCTGGTAAAATAAGACGCTTCTGATTTCTCCACCGATGTGTTGAGTACAGTAGAATTACACATGCAATTCCTCAAATGTTACATTTACATGTTTACATTTACATGTAGGGCATTTAGCAGACGCTTGTGTCCAAAGCGACTTACAATAAGTACATTAGTCAGTAGAAAGTGCAACAGTAAACCGCTATCAGTAGAGTCAGGATTTCACAAGAACCAACAGAGATAAGTGGAAAATACTCAGAATTTCAAAGTAAGAGCGCGGACATACAGACACAGAATGAAGCATGTGTACATGTTCACATGCACACGTGAACACGTGAACATGTGTGGCCATGGGTTTGTGTTGGCACTCTGGTCGCTCCCCAGGGGTTAAGGACACGCTGCATGCAGGCTCATTATGGGATGGATATCGTGTCATAACAAAACAAAGCAGTGAAAGGTTGAAACTCAGTGTCTGGAAGCTTGAGATCTAATAAAAAAAGGTTTTCAAGGCTTGTTTGATGTTTTGATTTAAAAAAAAAAGGTCAGATCTCTGCAAACATTATTTTGTATTTGAGTTTTTCTTCACAATCACGATTCTCCAATCTTTTTTTTCTCCAACACATTTTCAGTTTCACGCTGGTCACTGTTTTGAATCTCTTTTGGGTGAATCTCGTCGTGTCTTGGTTTTGTTTTCCAGGTTTGAAACCTTTTTAAATGGCGATCTGAAGTCTGGTGCGCAGATGTTGGGGAAGAAAGTTATGAAATGTTGAAACTTGAGTGTTTTTTGAGTCATTTGTACATTTGCACTCATATTGCATTTCTCATATTGCGCCGTTCCTCCAGAGCCGACGCCCACTGCTCAGAGATCTGCACACACAGCGCAGACTGGGGAGACACGTGGACACAGACGGTCTGAAAACAAGTATAGGAAATAGAGACACACACACACACACACACACACACACACACACACACACACACACCAGTAAACTAACAACAAACACCCATCTACAAAGTACAAACAAAGTATTCATGCATTAAATATTTGGTGCAGTAAATAATTGCTGAACACAAACAGCGCCGGCCAACATGTCCAGAATACGGAGACGCCGGCGGCCCTGAAGGGGAAGACAGCTTCCCAACAAAGTGTTTGTCAACGAAAGGATGAGCTCACAGACGGTTCGCGTCGACGCCTTAATTCACCGATTTGCTTCAGTGTTGACTTTGTTTTGGCGTCTCTCTCCGACCCGGGTGTAGCGCTCACCCGTCTCCAACCCGGGTGTAGCGCTCACCCGTCTCCAGACAAAGTCACGACATTATCCGAAGCTACGTCTGATTCATGCGACGGTGAGACGCTGCAGCCTGGTGTCATGTTAGAAAACATCCACTTCCTGTCATTGACGCCCACCCCCACCCCCCCCCCCCCCCCCCGCACATCCCCCCCCCCCCCCCACCTGCGCTCAGGAAACCGGGTCAGACGTCTGAGGTTTGAGGTGCAAGCGATCTTTCACACGCCGCTTTGAAGCGCTGTAACGCAAGGTGGCTGCCGTGAGTGATTGCGGTCGTCAGTCTTCTGAGGGACCTCCTCTTATCTCCATTAACAGACGCACATGGAGGGAGGGAAGGGGGGAGGGGAGGGGAGGGGAGGGGGGGAGAGATGCTCCTACCTGGTCCCACCGCAGAGGCGCGGCGGGCGGCGTCCATTATGGATGAGTTTTGACGGCGTCTCCTTGTGAAGACCGGAGCGTGTGAAGATGTTGGTGAGAAGGTATCCGCTTTGATAAGAAGCGGATAAAAACCCAACAAAAGGAGATCCTGCTCTCCATGTTGTGTTCAGGACAGTTTGGGCGCCGCCGGGGGGGGGGGGGGGGGGGGGGGGTTGGACAGGGGGGGGGGGGGGGGGGTTGGACGGAGGGGGGGGGGGGGGGGGGGTTGTGATGGACAGATGGTCGACCACCGAGTCCCTTTGGTGCAATGCAGTGTGGGTAACGCCGGGAACGCACAAAGCCTTTCATACCGTCCCGACCGACGGTATGAAGGATGGCCGCCATTTAAACCTGCACTACTCCCTTAGCTCCTTACTCCCTGAGCTTAACTCCTTACTCCCTTAGATTAACCCCTTACTCTCTTAGATTAACCCCTTACTCTCTTAGATTAACCCCTTACTCCCTTAGCTTAACTCCTTACTCCCTTAGATTAACTCCTTACTCCCTTAGCTTAACTCCTTACTCCCTTAGCTTTACCCATTACTCCCTTAGCTTTACCCCTTACTCCCTTAGCATAACCCCTTACTCCCTTAGCTTAACCCCTTACTACCTTATCTTAAGTCCTTACTCCCTTATCTTAACCCCTTACTCCCTTAGCTTTACCCCTTACTCCCTTAGCTTAACTCCTTACTCCCTTAGCTTAACTCCTTACTCCCTTAGCCTAAGTCCTTATTCCCTTAGCTTAACTGGCGGCGGCGGTGGGTCGGCTCAACACTTAAAACTGGACCGCTAAACTTCCAACAATTCCAATCTGCATATAAATATATATTATATATTATATATTATAAATATAATATATTTGTGAATCGGTTCCTAGAGTCCACAAAGGGTTTATAAAGGGGTAATTTAATGCTAAGTGTTCCTCCTCTCCAGGAAAGCGGTCTGCTGTTCCAACATGTCTGACTGAGTCCATTATGTGGGCTCATATGAAGTCCGGGTCCGGTAAGGAGAGCCGGTGTTTAAACCCATATGGAGCAGTGTGTGTCTAGCGGGGGGGCAATATTTGCAAAGCATGACTATTTAATTTTGTCCGTGAACATGAGCAGATGTCAGCGCTGGAGTCAGGAGACAGGAGATACTACATCATGTGTGTGGTAACCATGGAGATAATACATGTATGAACATGATAAATCACCTGTCATTTAAACTGGGTGATAATGAAGCGCTAGTTTAAATATTAAAAACAAGCACAGGTTACCCACAGAGAGAGGGAGGGAGAGGGAGAGGGAGAGGGGGAGAGACTACCACACGTATTGATCTGAGATGTCTAGCAGGAACAGCTGCTAGACATCTCAGATCTTAAATCTTCACACATTTACTCTCTCTCTCTCTCTCTCTCTCTCTCTCTCTCTCTCTCTCTCTCTCTCTCTCTCTCTCTCTCTCTCTCTCTCTCTCTCTCTCTCTCCCCCCTCTCTCTCTCTGTCTCTGTCTCTGTCTCTCTCTCTCTCTCTCTCTCTCTCTCTCTCTCTCTCTCTCTCTCTCTCTCTCTGTCTCTCTCTCTCTGATTATATACAGCTGTCAAATTGTGCTGACTTCTGCTGCAAGATAAAAGCCAGACAATATATCTAGAGAAATATATTTAGTTTAGTTTATATTTAGGTGTATTTATATTTAGGTATATTTATATTTATGTGTATTTATATTTAGGTGTATTTATATTTAGGTATATTTATATTTAGGTGTATTTATATTTAGCTATATTTATATTTAGGTGTATTTATATTTAGGTGTATTTATATTTAGGTATATTTATATTTAGCTATATTTATATTTAGCTATATTTATATTTATGTGTATTTATATTTAGGTGTATTTATATTTAGGTATATTTATATTTAGGTGTATTTATATTTAGGTGTATTTATATTTAGCTATATTTATATGTAGGTGTATTTATATTTAGGTATATTTATATTTAGGTATATTTATATTTAGCTATATTTATATTTATGTGTATTTATATTTAGGTGTATTTATATTTAGGTGTATTTATATTTAGGTATATTTATATTTAGGTGTATTTATATTTAGCTATATTTATATTTAGGTGTATTTATATTTAGGTGTATTTATATTTAGGTATATTTATATTTAGCTATATTTATATTTAGCTATATTTATATTTATGTGTATTTATATTTAGGTGTATTTATATTTAGGTGTATTTATATTTAGGTGTATTTATATTTAGCTATATTTATATGTAGGTGTATTTATATTTAGGTGTATTTATATTTAGTTATATTTATATTTAGGTATATTTATTTTTATGTGTATTTATATTTAGGTGTATTTATATTTAGGTATATTTATATTTAGGTGTATTTATATTTAGCTATATTTATATTTAGGTGTATTTATATTTAGCTATATTTATATTTAGGTGTATTTATATTTAGGTGTATTTATATTTAGCTATATTTAGCTATATTTATATTTAGGTGTATTTATATTTAGCTATATTTAGCTATATTATATTTAGGTGTATTTATATTTAGGTGTATTTATATTTAGGTATATTTATATTTAGCTATATTTATATTTAGGTGTATTTATATTTAGCTATATTTATATTTAGCTGTATTTATATTTAGGTGTATTTATATTTAGCTATATTTATATTTAGCTATATTTATATTTAGGTGTATTTATATTTAGGTGTATTTATATTTAGGTGTATTTATATTTAGCTATATTTAGCTATATTTATATTTAGGTGTATTTATATTTAGCTATATTTATATTTAGGTGTATTTATATTTAGCTGTATTTATATTTAGCTATATTTATATTTAGGTGTATTTATATTTAGCTATATTTATATTTAGGTGTATTTATATTTAGCTATATTTATATTTAGGTGTATTTATATTTAGGTATATTTATATTTAGCTATATTTATATTTAGGTATATTTATATTTAGCTATATTTATATTTAGGTATATTTATATTTAGCTATATTTATATTTAGGTATATTTATATTTAGCTATATTTATATTTAGGTGTATTTATATTTAGGTGTATTTATATTTAGGTATATTTATATTTAGGTGTATTTATATTTAGGTGTATTTATATTTAGGTGTATTTATATTTAGTTATTTATATTTAGGTGTATTTATATTTAGGTCATGTGTCCTCAACTCCTCTCCAGTCATTTTTGCACCACAGGCATGACCGTCCTAAACATGATGAAATCTTCAGCAATGAGGGGGCAAAACAGCCGTGTGTGTGTGTGTGTGTGTGTGTGTGTGTGTGTGTGTGTGTGTGTGTGTGTGTGTGTGTGTGTGTGTGTGTGTGTGTGTGTGGGGGGGGGGGGGGGGGTGCTGCGCGATTGCTTCCATCGCTTTGGCGCCCCCCCCTTTGGCGCCCCCCTGGTGCGGCGCCCCTATGCGCCGCATACAGCGCATACCCACTTTTTGCGCCACTGTGTGTGTGTGTGTGTGTGTGGACTAGGGATCATGTCCAAACTGAAAAGTGATCTCTACACAATTACATCTTGGAAAGCTTGCGGTGTTGACCTGCGGTGTCGCCTGCTGCGCTACGCTAGGCTAGCTACATGTTGCTAGGCTAGCTACATGTTGCTACGCTAGCGAGCTAGCTTTGTCTGTGTGTGTGTTAACATGGCTAACGGTGCTTCGTCCTGTCGTTACAGGAACCACATGTTGTTTGGTGTTGTGATTATATTTCATTAACTTGTTGGAAACAACCTTCTCATATATTTTCTAATATATCCAAACACATTAAAAGCCCTAAAGCTCATTTTAATTAATGAGCACAACGGTGTGTGTGTGTGTGTGTGTGTGTGAGCTGCATTCTCTCCACCTGTTTAACGCTCTTAATTAGACTATTAATAAGTAATTAGCCCTTTATGCCGCTTTGACAAATTATTTTAGAATTGTCCTGATTTCCCTATTAAGTGGAAACGAGAGAGAGGGAGAGAGGGAGGGGGAGAGAGAGAGAGGGAGAGGGAGGGAGAGGGAGAGGGAGGGAGAGAGAGGGAGGGAGGGAGGGAGAGAGAGAGGGAGAGGGAGAGGGAGGGAGAGAGGGGGAGAGAGGGAGAGGGAGGGAGAGAGAGAGAGACCATCCAACTCACTAAGTTGTGATGTAATGTGTGCACCTCCTCCCCATCATGTGTCTTCCACATGTAATGCTGTATGTTCTGCAGCGTGTGAGGCAGCGCTCCGTGTCCTGGTCCGTGTTCCTGGCGTGTAAAACCTCCAGATCAGACCACAGAGGACAGATATGGGACCAGATATGGGACCAGTTATGGGACCAGATATGGGACCAGGTATGGGACCAGGTATGGGACCAGGTATGGGACCAGATATGAGACCAGGTATGGGACCAGGTATGGGACCAGGTATGGGACCAGATATGGGACCAGGTATGGGACCAGGTATGGGACCAGATATGAGACCAGGTATGGGACCAGGTATGGGACCAGATATGGGACCAGGTATGGGACCAGGTATGGGACCAGATATGAGACCAGGTATGGGACCAGGTATGGGACCAGATATGGGACCAGGTATGGGACCAGGTATGGGACCAGATATGGGACCAGATATGGGACTTAGCACTGGTCTCCACACTGAAGGATTTCATGAGCGAGGGAACAGAGCTGCTGGCGACGATGACACACACACACACACACACACACACACACACACACACACACACACACACACACACACACACACACACACACACACACACACCCTGCCACTCCACAATCTGCACCATTGGTGATTCATGTGTTGTTCTGGATGATGGCAGCAGCTGCTAATGTCCTGTCATGTGATGTTTGTGATGTGATGTTTGTAATGTAATGTCCTGTCATGTGATGTTTGTGATGTGATGTTTGTAATGTGATGTTTGTAATGTGATGTTTTGTAATGTGATGTCCTGTCATGTGATGTCCTGTCATGTGATGTTTGGTAATGTGATGTTTGTAATGTGATGTTTGTAATGTGATGTAATGTGATGTTTGGTGATGTGATGTTTGTTAATGTGAGCGTAATACGTAGAGTCATTTTAGTCATTTTAGAGCTGCGTTCGCCGGCCTCAACACCAAACCACTTTTCAAGCGATCTCCAAAGCGTCCAGCGCTTCGTTGTTCAGCTTCCTGTAACCGTCGCCCAGGAGCATGATGGGAAATCATGCCGCCTACTCATCAGCTATCTAGCTGTCAACTAGTGACCTGCAGCAGTTCTCCAACTCTGTGACCTATGACACGTTGTCTTCAGACGTGGGAGGAGTCAGACTTCAGTCTCCTTAAAGTGTTTAAGTCTTGGAGGAGAAGTGGAGGGGAAGATGAGAAAACAAAACAAGGAGATAAAAGAAGAAAGTAAACTCATAAAATGGTAAACATATAATTTACTACCTTTCATTTAGTTGATGAAAGGAGGGGGGGGTACTAGAAAATGTAAAATAAATAAAACACAAATTGATACCAAAAGTAAATCAAATATACAATATTGTATAAAAAACATTTTCTTTGAAACACAAATCCTTCTCAGACCGATCCTTCAGGTTCTGTGGTGCAGAGATCTCAACTGTTTACTGTGAGAGTTTAGCTGAGCGTCTCAGAGGGGAACCGCACCGCACTACACAGGAACATCTCAAGGTGTGGAGGGGGGAGGGAGGGAGGGAGAGAGAGGGAGGGAGGGGGGGAGAGAGAGGGAGAGAGAGAGAGACACCTTGAAGATAAATGTTTCGGTTTCCAGACTTTCTGGGTTTTGTTTTTTGTAATATTGAACTCATGAGATGACAAACCGTCTGTTACCCGGTTACCACCGTCTCTCTCTCCCCCCTCTCTCTCCCCTCTCTCTCTCTGTCTCTGTCTCTCTGTCTCTCTGTCTCTCTCTCTCTCCCCTCTCTCTCTCTGTCTCTCTCTCTGTGTCTCTGTCTCTGTCTCTCTCTCTCTCTCTCTCTCTCTCTCTCTCTCTCTCTCCCCCCTCTGTCTCTCTCTCTCTCCCTCTTCCTCCCTCTCTCTCTCTTTCTGTCTCTCTCTCTCTCTCTGTCTCTCTCTCTCTCTGTCTCTCGCTCCATAACAAGAGAGATGCTGCAGAGTACAAAGCTACACGGAGCGGTAGGAGTCGTGTGGATGCACATCACGTGTGTGCGTGGCGGAGAGACATGTGTTACTACATGTATGTGTCAGGCTGGATGAATGTATTGTTGTGTGTGTGTGTGTGTGTGTGTGTGTGTGTGGGCTGTGTGTGTGTGTGTGTTCGTTCGCTGTGTGTGTGTGGGCTGTGTGTGTGTGTGTGTGTGTGTGTGTGTTCGCTGTGTGTGTGTGTGTGTGGGGGGAATGTGTGTGTGTGTGTGTGTTCGCTGTGTGTGTGTGGGCTGTGTGTGTGTGTGTGTGTGTGTGTTCGCTGTGTGTGTGTGGGCTGTGTGTGTGTGTTCGCTGTGTGTGTGTGTGTGTTCGCTGTGTGTGTGTGTGTGTGTGTGTGTGTGTGTGGGCTGTGTGTGTGTGTGTGTGTGTGAGTGACAGGTTCAGGTCATGTGGGCCCCAGAGACACGTCTCCGTGATGATGTCATCTTGTGGGTCTGCGCACGTGGAATCTTCATCATCATCTCCGCCGTCGCGAGGCTGACGGCGGAGACAGTCGCCGTGGAAACCACAGAGGATGGAATGGGGGCGGGAGTGTGTGTGTGGGGGGGGGGTCACAGCTGGTTTGGACATTAGTTTGAATGATGATGGCAAATCATGACCCTGAATTCTTCCTCTCTAGCTCCTGTATTTATTATTTGAACATTAAAAAACGATATATAGATAATTGTGCAAAATGTTGGCCTCCGCCGGTCGCCAGGAGGAACCGACCACATCATCTAACCCACAGCGCCGCCCCGCTTCCTCCTCGCCGCTCTCCTCTCTCCTCTCCTCTCCTAAAAGCTTCCTCCTCGGTGCAGGCAGACAGATGAGGTGTTGACGCGCGTCTGGGAAGCCGCTGGCGGTGGCGGCGGCGGCGGCGGGAGACGTCAGCAGCCTTCACAAGCGCCCAGACGCCGCATCAACTTGACTCAGCATATTTTAGCGAGGAGTAAATAATGGAGGCCCGACAAACCCTCCGAGGATCTGCTCACAGCGTGGCTTCCTGGAGCGCCGCTGCCACCGCCGCCGCCGTTCTGCGTTTTTGAATCGCAGGTAACGCAACTGATGCTCAGGTTCCTCCGCTCTTTCAAGTGAACGAGGAGTTTACTTGAAAGCCGCAAGTAAACGAGCGGATTTCAGAGATGTGAAACGTCTTCATAATAAATTCATGAACTTCATGCACTTGTAATATTTGGAAATCACTTTCTTCAACCCTGAATAATGCATATATATATATATAAAAATCATTTCATGATTTTTTTTTGTGTAAATGTTGCTAGCTGGCTGATAGTTATCCAGATGATCAGATGTCGTCTCCCTCTCCTCTCTTGTTTTCCTGTGATGAGTCGTTTTATAAGTTATCGTTTTGTCTTCAGATCAGATTCCTCTGCGGCGTCTCCTCTCTGCTGGCAGCAGATTTCCCTCCAGACGGTTTCACCGCCACGCTGGCGTGTTCCTGTGGCGTTCCTGTGGCGTTTCCGCCGCTGTGTTGGGTAAGTAAGTGTGTTAATGTCCTCCCCCTGACCAAGCCAGCCCCCCCCCCCCCCCCCTCCTCCTCTGAGTGTTGCGTAACAGTCAGCCTCGCCGCTCCTGGGCGGCTGTAGGACAACGGCAGCGGCAGCGGCGTTTCACACGTCCGTAAACGCACTCGGATGCACACCCACAAAACCGTCGTCGTTCCCGCCGCTGCCGCCGCCGACACGCACCATTACACGCAGCGGCGGCGGCGGCAGCGGCGGGAACGACGACGGTTTTGTGGGTGTGCATCCGAGTGCGTTTACGTGCAGATGTGCAGCAGATGTGACGACGCTGCAGCAGATGTTGAGTCCAACAAACAGAGATGAACAGACTGCAGACAAACAAATCTCTCCGCTGATTATCAATTGATGTACCGGAGTACTAAACAAAGAAAAGTTATACAAATATACACATTATAAAAAATATACACATTGTCCTAACGACTTCCTCCTCCTCCTCCTCCTCCTCCTCCTCTCTCCCACTGGACAGCAGAGGAGACGCAGGAGGCGCACTCCTGCTGCTCCTCATCCATGATTTATACAGAGACACTCTCTGTCTCTCTCTCTCGCTCTCCTCTCTCTCTGTCTCTGTCTCTCTCTCTCTCTCTCTCTCTCTCTCTCTCTCTCTCTCTCTCTCTCTCTCTCTCTCTCTCTCTCTCTCTCCCCCTCTCTCTCCCCCTCTCCCCCCCTGTCCTCTGATGTGCTCACCGTGTCAAGTGTCCATTGACCTACATTTAGTTTACATTTAGTTTACATTTAGTTTACATTGTTTGACTCAATTAGAGTCATAAAACAAATCGATGCGTTTTCCAGCCGCTTTGCTTTGATGAGTCCATTGTTTGAAATTGATTTGTGGGTTTGGTTACGCCGGTGGCGGCGGCGGCGTCCGATTCCCCGAGCGGCTCAGTGAAGACCAGACTATCGTCATGAATACGTGGTTTTACCAACCAGGTCTCTGTGCTTCTGCATTTAGCGTATTTACACAGAAATATCTTCAACTTGTGTGTAATGGTGTGTGAGTGAGTGTAAACCCACCCAGCAGCTAGCAGCTAGCAGCTAACAGGTATCATCATTTCTTGTTATGTTATTGTTATTGCTGTGAGTTGAGGTACGTTTTGGTTAACTCTATGAAGCGATGTGTGCAAATAAGATTTAAAGGGTTTAAAGTTGCAGCAAGGACACGCCAACGCAACATCCGACATAATTCAGCCGTCCGGACGTTTCCAGACGTAACCGAAACCGCCGCTCTCCGCCACAAACACACATTGAAATGTACAAAAGGACAGAACGAAAAATGCAGTCAACGGAAAAAAACAACAGAGTCAGAGTTTAACCGGCGAAGCGGCGCCTGGTGGGAGACGGGAGGCTGCACATTATTCTATCTGTTCAACCAGATATTAAACGCTATATCTTATATTATATATATATATATATATATATATATATATATCTTTTATTATATATATATATATATATATATATATATATATATATATATATATATATATATATATATATATATATATATAATATATATATATATATATATATATATATATATATATAT
Organism: Merluccius polli; assembly: GCA_030340625.1. Taxonomy (NCBI): domain Eukaryota; kingdom Metazoa; phylum Chordata; class Actinopteri; order Gadiformes; family Merlucciidae; genus Merluccius; species Merluccius polli. The sequence goes on along the minus strand of JAOPHQ010004316.1, from coordinate 29,502 downwards.
ATATATATATATATCTCTTTTATTATATTATATATATATATCTTACTCTGACGCACTTCCCTCCAGTCTGGCGCCGGTGTGAATCGTAGCGTTCAGACAGGAAGGCTTTAGGAGGTCAGGTGACCTGGTATTAAGAGGTACCTGTAGGAGGTCAGGTGACCTGGTATTAAGAGGTACCTGTAGGAGGTCAGGTGACCTGGTATTAAGAGGGGTACCTATAGGAGGTCAGGTGACCTGGTATTAAGAGGGGGTACCTGTAGGAGGTCAGGTGACCTGGTATTAAGAGGGGGTAGGAGGTCAGGTGACCTGGTGTTAAGAGGTACCTGTAAGTCAGGTGACCTGGTATTAAGAGGTACCTGTAGGAGGTCAGGTGACCTGGTATTAAGAGGTACCTGTAAGTCAGGTGACCTGGTATCAAGAGGGGTACCTGTAGGAGGTCAGGTGACCTGGTATTAAGAGGGGTACCTGTAGGAGGTCAGGTGACCTGGTATTAAGAGGTACCTGTAGGAGGTCAGGTGACCTGGTATTAAGAGGTACCTGTAGGAGGTCAGGTGACCTGGTATTAAGAGGGGTACCTGTAGGAGGTCAGGTGACCTGGTATTAAGATGTACCTGTAGGAGGTCAGGTGACCTGGTATTAAGAGGTACCTGTAGGAGGTCAGGTGACCTGGTATTAAGAGGGGTACCTGTAGGAGGTCAGGTGACCTGGTATTAAGAGGGGTACCTGTAGGAGGTCAGGTGACCTGGTATTAAGAGGGGGTACCTGTAGGAGGTCAGGTGACCTGGTATTAAGAGGTACCTGTAGGAGGTCAGGTGACCTGGTATTAAGAGGTACCTGTAGGAGGTCAGGTGACCTGGTATTAAGAGGGGTACCTGTAGGAGGTCAGGTGACCTGGTATTAAGAGGGGTACCTGTAGGAGGTCAGGTGACCTGGTATTAAGAGGGGTACCTGTAGGAGGTCAGGTGACCTGGTATTAAGAGGTACCTGTAGGAGGTCAGGTGACCTCTGACCTCTCTCAGTCCGGCTGTGAGGAGTGACGGGGGATATACTGGGAGACGTTTAGGTGAGCACCTCAGGCACAGACACACCGCTGCATTAACCCTATCTGGTTATCACTCACACACACACACACACACACACACACATGGACGTGCACACACACACTCACACACACACACACACACACACACACACACACACTCATGCGTGGGCACGCTGTCTAATCCGTACATCAAAGAGCAGTTGAAAGGCAGAGGAAAAGGAGGGCTAAACTGAAGGGTCTGTAAGGACGCGACGCGGCAGGAATCTCAACCGTGTTTCAGCCAATAGGATCCTTCGCTTTCCTCTTCCTGTTCCTGCAGAGCGCTGGGGAGGCGGAGACCCAGAGACCAAAGACCAGAGACCAGAGACCCGGACACCAGAGACCAGAGACCAGAGACCAGAGACGCCTGGTGTGGGAACCAAACGCAACGTCTCAACGCAAAGCCACCACCACAACGATGAGACGTATGCTTGATTACATCGACGGATGTACATGCACACACACGCATGCGCACAAGCACACGCACACGCATACGCACACACACACACACACACACACTCAAATTAAAAACCTAATCACCATCAAACCAATTAACGCAAACTTTGCATGAGTGAGCAAATGCAAACATACACAGAGCGTCTTGCAATCCTATGCATTGATTAAAACACACACACACACACACACACACACACACACACGTGTATCAGTCAGTAGCACTATAACAGTGGTGTAGTGAGGTCACAGTGTCACAGCCCATCAGATGGACACTTAGAGACCAACTGACCAACTGTCTCTCATGTATTATTCATCAGCAAGCTGGAGACATTTCTAAACCTATTCATATATTTGTAAAATATATGGGGACCGCTCCAGGACCGCTCCAGGACCAGGGGCGTCTGGTCCCCCTATGCTAGGTAGGAGCGCTAGCGGTATGGCGGCTCTATGATGTCACTATGATGT